>OY986988.1:16611992-17084492 GCA_963920545.1 Lepidium didymum | reverse complement strand
CCCTGAACCCTGAACCCTGAACCCTGAACCCTGAACCCTGAACCCTGAACCCTGAACCCTGAACCCTGAACCCTGAACCCTGAACCCTGAACCCTGAACCCTGAACCCTGAACCCTGAACCCTGAACCCTGAACCCTGAACCCTGAACCCTGAACCCTGAACCCTGAACCCTGAACCCTGAACCCTGAACCCTGAACCCTGAACCCTGAACCCTGAACCCTGAACCCTGAACCCTGAACCCTGAACCCTGAACCCTGAACCCTGAACCCTGAACCCTGAACCCTGAACCCTGAACCCTGAACCCTGAACCCTGAACCCTGAACCCTGAACCCTGAACCCTGAACCCTGAACCCTGAACCCTGAACCCTGAACCCTGAACCCTGAACCCTGAACCCTGAACCCTGAACCCTGAACCCTGAACCCTGAACCCTGAACCCTGAACCCTGAACCCTGAACCCTGAACCCTGAACCCTGAACCCTGAACCCTGAACCCTGAACCCTGAACCCTGAACCCTGAACCCTGAACCCTGAACCCTGAACCCTGAACCCTGAACCCTGAACCCTGAACCCTGAACCCTGAACCCTGAACCCTGAACCCTGAACCCTGAACCCTGAACCCTGAACCCTGAACCCTGAACCCTGAACCCTGAACCCTGAACCCTGAACCCTGAACCCTGAACCCTGAACCCTGAACCCTGAACCCTGAACCCTGAACCCTGAACCCTGAACCCTGAACCCTGAACCCTGAACCCTGAACCCTGAACCCTGAACCCTGAACCCTGAACCCTGAACCCTGAACCCTGAACCCTGAACCCTGAACCCTGAACCCTGAACCCTGAACCCTGAACCCTGAACCCTGAACCCTGAACCCTGAACCCTGAACCCTGAACCCTGAACCCTGAACCCTGAACCCTGAACCCTGAACCCTGAACCCTGAACCCTGAACCCTGAACCCTGAACCCTGAACCCTGAACCCTGAACCCTGAACCCTGAACCCTGAACCCTGAACCCTGAACCCTGAACCCTGAACCCTGAACCCTGAACCCTGAACCCTGAACCCTGAACCCTGAACCCTGAACCCTGAACCCTGAACCCTGAACCCTGAACCCTGAACCCTGAACCCTGAACCCTGAACCCTGAACCCTGAACCCTGAACCCTGAACCCTGAACCCTGAACCCTGAACCCTGAACCCTGAACCCTGAACCCTGAACCCTGAACCCTGAACCCTGAACCCTGAACCCTGAACCCTGAACCCTGAACCCTGAACCCTGAACCCTGAACCCTGAACCCTGAACCCTGAACCCTGAACCCTGAACCCTGAACCCTGAACCCTGAACCCTGAACCCTGAACCCTGAACCCTGAACCCTGAACCCTGAACCCTGAACCCTGAACCCTGAACCCTGAACCCTGAACCCTGAACCCTGAACCCTGAACCCTGAACCCTGAACCCTGAACCCTGAACCCTGAACCCTGAACCCTGAACCCTGAACCCTGAACCCTGAACCCTGAACCCTGAACCCTGAACCCTGAACCCTGAACGGAAATCTAAACTCGTATATACTTTTATCCACCCTCACAAAATGGAAGGTTATCGTTGTAAGAAAAGAGCGCAACCAAATTGAACCTAACAGCGCAAAACAATTGTTTAACAGGAAGCAAATGTTCCCAATTACGCATAAAGCTCACTTGCAATGAGGTGTGAAATCTCCTTCAATCCCTGGCGCGTGACAAAAAGGTTCGGTGACTAAGTTTTAGGTTACATCAAGATTATCTACGCAGACACATTTTCCCGCCAAAAAATGACCAGGACGATTGACGAGACTAGACAAGACGAAACAAAATCGACCAAACATTGAAGGAAAAATTTACCCAAGAATCATCACAACTTCAAGGAATCGAAAGTAAGATCAACTGAAGTAGAAAGGAAGAAGAAGATAACCAAATTACCTGATTCTGGGCTTCGTAGGTCAAAGTAAAATCGACAAGCAAGAAACCGTGAGGTAGAGAGATTACTTGGGAAAAGAGAATAGATAAGAGAGAGAGGGTTAAGAGATGAATATAAAGAGGGAATGATTACACCGACTTACTCAAAGACAATCTTCACGGCAAAGAGAAAGAAGTGGGGGAAAACAATTTCAAAGAGACTGCTATCATATATGTAAGACAACAGAGTCCTTGTTTTTGAATAAGTTTGAAAGCCAAGTAAAGATGGATATCGGCTAATTATAACAATAACATGTTACTTGTAGTTTAGTGTGAACTTTTGATGTCTTTTGATATTTAACCATCTGATAACTACCTTCTATTTTTTCATGATTATTGTTATTAGATTCCGACGACTACTTCTTGGTCGTTTATTTGGGTACCAAAATAGTTCTTGCTACCGACTTTCATTTATTGTTAAAAGTTGTTTGCGGATTAATGAAATTTGGTTGAATGCTCAAGTTCTCCATGGTATCAAGTTCCCCTGAGATGTTACTCAAACTGGTCATATTTTCTCTGCGGCTGTCCCTCGACTTTATCATATTAGACTTACAAATGTTTAATGCTTAAGCTAGTTCGCATGTAAACAGAAATGTGAAGGAAAAAATAGTTACTAAGTACGCAAATGTTAAACTGGAGCTTGGTTCTCTGCAGTGTGGTTTAGAAGCTCTCTCCCTAAGCATGCTTTCACATTTTGGACAGCAAATCTAAACTGTCTTCCTGTCAGAACTCGATTGGCCAATTGGGGTATGAATATTTTTTATTTTTTTTTATAATCATGTGAATTAATTTACCAAATGGAATAGTGTTTAGATACAAGTTTTTGCGTTAGCTTCTTGGGTAAAATTAAAATAAAAAACCCCAGGTGAAGCTATTAGTCATACATGTCCAGAATTAACTAAGCATATGTAAAGAATCCTTTCCTTTTAATCCTTGCGAGCAACGTCTCTCACACACCTGTCTATTGCTCTGAAAACTTCCCCACCGAGCATGATGAATTAGTGTGAACTCTGAGGTTCCTTTCTCTCTCCAAAGAGAGTAGATGGTTATATGTGAAACAATATGAAGTAGCCTTGACCATTTTCGTGGTTATTACTCATCCAATGAAGCAGATCATTCCAACATAGAAATATTGAAGGAGCAGAACCAAGATGATGTAGAACTTTACCATACACGTGGGGTATGAATATTTCTGATGCTTGTTGTGTTTGTTGCTCATTTGCTGAGTCTCGGGATCACCTACTCCTTTGGTGTGAATTAGTAGAAAGTCTATGGGCTTTTCTTCTGCCTCCGTTGGGGCAACACCCTTGCACCTTTGCTTCATGGGATGTATTTATACGCTGTCTCCAATCGGCTCTCTAACCGCTACTCTAAGGAAGATTATCTCTCAAGCACTTGTCTTCCTTATTTGGAAGGGAAGGAACAGTAGACTGCATAATGCTCTCTCCTCTATTGCTCAAAGTACTATCCTTCAGCTAGACTGCTTAATCCGGGATATCTTGCTCGCTTGTTTGTCCCGTAAAGGGAACAACAAACTTCTCTCTCTGGTTTGCGAATAGTTAACTTAACTTTTCGTAAATAGCTTTACTAATTCTCATTAGTAGCTATTAGTTCTAATTTGTTTTTTGATGGCTTTTTTTGTTCTGAGGGCCACTGAAACAGTTAGTAACTCTTTTGTAAGTAACCCCTTTTCCTATTGGTAATAATTCACATCTTAATCAAAAAAATGTTAAACTGGAGCAACAACTTTACACCAAACTGATAGACAAAGAGGGAAAAGGAACATTAAAACGAAACGGAGTGCCCTCCCAAAAGGAAAAAGATGTGTTTGTCAGGTTCGATTCTGAGAGGCATGCCTTCTAAAAGTTAAAACAACCCAATGTTTTCTCTTTGGCTTCTGCTGAACTGGAGCAGCTGCACTCAAAAAGGACGATCATAATCAGTGTCATTAAGCACACGGCCACCATTTGTTACAATTTGTTAAACGCAAACAAACCTTGAATATCGTATAAAGAGTTATAATGCACCTCTTACCAGAAACTTAACCATAACTCTGCACATTTGCAAATATATAGTTACAAACTCACAACTACCGGACCAATAATTTGCTGCAGCTCTGTATTTTGGTTTATTAGTCCTGTATTTTGTAATAGTGTTGACAGCAACAAATGTATATGTATTTGATAAAGTCTCTTCAAAGAATTCACTGTGGTGGTAAGAAAGTAATTTTGTTGTGTTTACCAAATTACAGCACAACATAGACATATATTCATTGTTTATGCTCGTAGCATTGTCTAGAATTAGAGAGTTGTGATCACCTCACTAGAGGAAACTCCTAACTAAAAGGAACATAAGGATAAACAACACTACATGTGGTCCACTCAACTACAAATGCCATGAGATACAACTCATAGATTGTCTCTTGAAACCTCGTCCAAATGACCTTCTTCAGCCCCAAGCAGTGATGTAGATGGATGGTCAAAGGCGAGAGCATGATCTGACTGATGGTAAGAGGCGTTCAAGCCTGATTCTAGTATTGGGTGCGCCACTACCATATCAGGTGTATAACCAGCTGCAGTTCTCACCAATCTAGGCTTCTTTAGTGATCTCTCTTCTCCTGCGCTCTCATCTGGTGACCTAATGTTACACCCTGAGTCTGGTGTCAAAGGCTCCCGGTAAGATGAAAGAGACTCTTCAACTGAGACGCTCTTTTCTGGTCCACATTCCTTGCCAGACTTATCTTGTAAGGGAGACTCAGATATTGGGGCAGGGGTTGCAGGATCTGATTCGCCTGTTACTGGAGCTGAGGGATCGCCAAGGACTCCACTCAGTCGCTGTTGCTCTTCAATTATCTTCTTCAAGTACTTCCCTTGTGCTTCTATCCGTAGTTGCAGCTGTCTTTGCACCTAAAATAGCCATAAAAGAATGTCATATTTGATGCAAATTAACTGCTAATATTGCTCCACTGAAATTCTGATTTATTATTTCGTTTTCCTGATATTCTTTCTCAAGAAGCATGGAAAAGCATACTTCTAGTTGCTCGTGCAATCGTTTCTGAACTTCCATCTGCAATTTGAGGGCTTCAGTTATCTGCATTCCCCTGTAATCCAAAAGTTACAAAAGCCTCTTACTGATCACTTAATCTGAAAACCAGGTAGTAGCGTCATAAATCAACTCAAAGAATGAAATTGCACGTACGACGAACCGTCCAACCCAGAGAGCACATCTCCAGCTTCTTTCTTATCAGTTTTTTTTCCTGAAAATTGTAAATACCAGTTACAGGCAAATAGGCAACTGGGAAGCATGAGAAAAAAAATAAAGGAGATAAAAGTCCACCTACCTTCAGAAGACGAATCTGGCAGATACTTTGCAAGTCGATATTTCTGACTCAAAAGTCAAAACACATTTGGAAAAATCAGCGGACAAAAGTAGAAAGTAACTGGGTGATGCAGAGAAAGAAAAAATAGACAAGCGCACAGTAGTATCATTTGAGAATACCTGCAAATGACTCTTGACATGATATATAGTTAAACCTTGTACACCCATCACTCTAAGAACGCCTTTGGGTGTAGCTCCTTTTATAAAATCAAAAGAAGAAGAATATTCAGGAACCCTAACCAAACAGATAGGCTTTTCCTCTGACGAAAAGTAAACATGTTGGCATACAAGGATATTGGAAGCAGCAAGTGATCATAGATATGTAGTTTTGTACATATTGCGCTAAATTACCACAGATTCCATGAAGCAAACATGAGTTACTAAATAAGCATAGACTGTACAAAAAGGCCTATTAGGAAGAAAAGATAAAGGAAACTCACTATCAGGGCCACCAAGTTGAGCTACGGCATCAACGAAGCGTTCATGTAGCTCATGCGTCCAACGCAAACGTTGTTTGGATGCATGACTAGAATTGTTCCCTCCGTTGTCTGCTTCCATCAGGCTAAGATAAAAAATCGTTTAAGGAAACTAATGAGTTGGTGTGAAAAAAAATGAAAACATTGCTTGCCAGAGAGGGAAAGGAGACAATCATATATGATAATATAAAGGTTTGAGGTATTGCGGATACTGAAATAGCCAGAGATGAACTCATCCGAAGTTGAATTAGTCGATTACTATGTAACTTCTTGAAGGAATATGTATTGAAAATACTGAACTCAAGTTTAAGACTTGCACCAGATCCACCATAGGTTGGGTTTCGGAGAACACAAAATCATGGACATGGTCATGGGTTTTCTCACTAAAATCGAATTAATTTTTCTCCGGGGAAAACGAGGATTTTAATTTAAAATCGAAAGTTATGGAATCTACAAACCTGTGGTGGATCTATAGAAGAATCAAACGACGTCCCTCCATTTTCGGAACTTACTCTTCTTCGACACTCCAATCTAATCTGATTTAGATTCTTTCTATATGTGGTGGATTGGATTCCGAAATCTCAAATTCCTCAGTAATCCGATTGGTTATTCCTGGACGGCGATGTAGCAGAGTCGACCTCAAAATTTTCCAGTCGTCCCTACCAGACTCGTATCGATCGAATTCGAGGCAGTGGCATTGACTATTGTACCTATCTTTTGGGCCAGACATCTCGGTTTGGGCCCAAACTATTCTAAGGCCCAAATTTATGTAACGGTGGTGGGTCCAAATTCTCTGCAGCTACACTTATCTCCCGCTTCCAATTCCAACTTCCAAGCCTCGCCGAGAAACCTCGATCCCGATAATGGCGGTCATGGATTTGAGAAACCTGATCCACGTATCTCTGTTGTTGTGCGCACTTCTTCTCTCCTTCCACTTTAGAATTGCAGGGGCCTCCGCCCACATCTACGCCTCCCAGCCCTTCCACGATGTCGGTAATTCTCTCCTCCTCTACGGTGGCAGCGAGGGCATCTTCGCTTCTTCCCGATCTTTCATTAGGTACCTTTCTCTTGTACATTTTCAATATTGGTGCTGTGTGTATCCTCACTCAGTAGTCTCTTCCAGGTTTGAGAACATCACTCTCTGGAGGACAATTGATAATAATCGCTCACTTAAAGACCACAAGAACGGCTTAGTCCAAGCAGTGATCTTTGAGGCCTCCGATCGCAACAATATAGGCGGTTCAGCTTACGGTGGCCAAAGATCTATTTGTTGCACTCCAGATCTGGCCAAGCTTCAAGGTTGTAAGCAAGGTGAGATCATTAGGATTCCTTCTGCACATGACCCTAGATGGCCTATCCTCTTACGTGTCCGCTTCAAAGGGAAACGTTTGTTCGCTAAGATGGAAGACACTGAGGTTCTCATCACCAAGACTGGAATCTATAATCTCTTATTTATATCGTGTGATCCCCAACTCAAGGACCTCAAAATGACGGGAAAGACTGTTTGGAAAAATCCCGACGGCTATCTTCCTGGTAGGATGGCTCCACTCATGAATTTTTATGTCTATATGTCACTTGCCTATTTGTTGCTCAGTGCCATCTGGTTCTTCCAGTATTTGAGGTTCCGGATGGATATATTGCCTCTTCAACATTGCATAACAACGGTCATTGTTCTCGGATTGCTTGAGATGCTGTTTTGGTACTTGGATTATGCAAACTTTAACAACACAGGGATGAGGCCTTTAGCCCTTACTACATGGGTTGTTACCATTGGTGCTTCTAGAAAAACTGTTTCCCGCATTCTCATACTCTGTGTTTCCATGGGATTTGGGGTTGTCAAGTCCACTCTTGGTGGTCTCAGTTCTAAAGTCCTCCTGGTTGGAGTCACTTACTTCATAGCTTCTGAGATGCTGGATATAGCAGAGAACGTTGGCATAATCGACGATATATCTGGAAGAGCTAAACTTTTTCTTGTCCTGCCTGACGCTTTCCTGGATGCATTTCTCATTTTGTGGATATTTACTTCTCTTTCTAAAACACTGGAGCAATTACAGGTATCTTTATTTTCCAAATTAACAACTCTGTGATCAGACTCTCTGTAAGCTGTATAGTTTTCAGGCAAGATTCATCAGATTAACTATCAACTTTTTTATGATCGATTCTTACGCAGATGAAGAGGACCTCCGTGAAGTTGGAAATTTACCGGAAGTTCTCAAATGCTCTTGCTTTTATGGTTGTTGTCTCTGTTGCATGGATAGTGTATGAGGTATTATCATGTCAAGCCTGATTTGTTGCTGTTTGGTCAACTTACTTTAGGAAATGACTGCTCAAGGCCTTATTGAAACTATTACTATTTAGGATGATTGCTGATCATAAAAAAAAAACGGTTTAAGAAGCTCCATCCTTCTTGGAATGTATCCGGCTTGCCTGATTATTTGTCTCCTGCAGGTGTATTTCAAAGCAACTGATCCATTCAATGAACGATGGCAAACTGCTTGGACTATAACTGCCTTCTGGGATGTTATTGCATTTGTGTTGCTGTGTATTATTTGCTATCTCTGGACCCCATCACAGAACTCCCAGAGGTATGTTTATAGCAATGTAATGTGTTTAATACCTGTCCAGGATACCGAGGAAGAAGTTGGTTTTGTAAGCTAAGAGTTGCTTACTAGAATGGAAACCGTTTCAGCTGTGCATGTTGTGCTAGTCTTGTGGAAGTATTGACCACATTCTAATGGATCTAATGTGGTGGTCCAATTTGTTGTTCCTGCATGTGACATGGATGCTGATGTTAAAACTAATGATGGACAGATATGCGTACTCGGGGGACATAGATGAAGAACACGAGGATGCTCAATCTCTGACAGGGGCGAAGCAAGATGGTGATATTAGCTTAGTAAAGCAAGAGAAGAATGCTGACTCGGATACGGAAGCAGATGTTGAAGAAGATAAGAGGGAGTGAGGAGAGTCAGTAAAGAAACGGCTTGGCATCTGTGCTTGATCATGAGTTCAGGGAAGTAGATTATCAACATCAGGTCAATTTGAGCAAAATGCAACAAAGCTACGACGTTTTTATACAGATATGTAACAAAAGGAGTGTAATTGTTCTACTGTGTGTTTGTATTGGTTTTTGTTTTTCAAGTACATATAAATACATAAATATTTTTCTTTTGCGTATAAACAATCAGTTTCTCACCACAAAATTATGGTACATGATGCCCTTCTGAAGTTTTTCAATATGAGTAATGTGAACATGCACTTATGAATAAGATCCAACGTTCTAATCCTTCTCTTGTCCAGCTCAAGTAGGTGTTTTTTAGAATCTAGAATCGGCTGAGGGAAGACCTTTGTGATAAAATATATTTGATTCTGTCTGTTTATTTACGAAGATGAGGAAGAGTTTGCCTAAAATGCTCTGTAAATAATAGTATAAGATTAATTATTATTGGTGGTTAAAATGGTATATTGTGCATTATAAATTCGTCAATACTGTCCGGACGCGGAAACGGACGGAGTTCTCTCTCTCTTCTTGCTGATTGCAGATTGCAGTCTTTGCAGATTGGAGTGAGAGTGGTAAGAAAGGAAGAGGGAACAGCTTCCTGCTTTCACCTATATTATGCCTCCTCCACCTCCTCCTACCAGACCAGGTGGTGGTCTCAACGGCGACATCGGTCATAGACCACCTCCTCCGATTGCTGCTCAGACGGTGAGACACCACCACCACCAGCCGTATTACCGGAGCTACTCGGCGTCGTCATCAGCGTCGTTAAAGGGATGCTGTTGCTGCCTGTTCCTGCTGTTCGCGTTCCTAGCACTGCTGGTACTGGCCGTGGTACTCATCGTAATACTAGCGGTGAAGCCGAAAAAGCCTCAGTTCGATCTACAGCAAGTGGGAGTGGTGTACATGGGAATCAACAACCCAAGCGCTGCTCTGGATCCAACAACCGCCTCCCTCTCCCTCACCATCCGCATGGTCTTCACTGCCGTCAACCCCAACAAGGTCGGGATCAGGTACGGAGAGTCCAGCTTCACGGTGATGTATAAAGGCATGCCACTGGGGAGGGCGACGGTGCCTGGATTCTACCAGGACGCGCACAGTACGAGGACCGTGGAGGCCACAATCTCCGTGGATAGAGTCAATCTAATGCAAGCCAACGCCGCCGATCTCGTCAGAGACGCTTCCTTAAACGACAGAGTGGAGCTCACCGTCCGGGGAGACGTTGGCGCTAAGATCAGGGTCATGAATTTCGATTCACCAGGTGTTCAGGTTCTTCTCAATCTGCTTTTCATCGGAAAATTCAGAATTGGTTTTGGGGATCTGACCTCTGGAATAGTTAGTGTGAACACTACTTTACTTTTACTTTTACTTTTGAGAAAGAAATTACCGCAATCACAATTTTACAACACCGTAGTAAATAAATACAAAACGAATTGCTTGCTTTGCTTTGCTTGCGGGTAAAAAGTTAAAAAAGAAATCAATTTGTTGTTTAAAGTCCTTAATAATAAGATTCCTTACTTAGGCCACTAGTCATGCTCTGTGTCCCCACTCTGCTTTCCCTTTCGCCTTTGCTTCTCCTTCACTTTTGATATTTTATTTAGGATCCACGTCTGCAGAAAAGATGACACCGTCGCCACTGTTTCATTGTGTAATAAAGGGGTTACTAAATGTTCGCTCTTTTGCTGCTAATGAAGATTGAAAAACTATCTATGATGTTATTGATGCTAAAAACAATTATGCATTGCAGGTATCCGTGAATTGCGGAATAGGCATTAGTCCCAGGAAGCAAGCTCTCATTTACAAGCAATGTGGCTTTGATGGCCTCAGCGTCTAATTCCAAAAACTGTAACATATTACCTTTATTATAGTTTTTCTGACCACTCCCAACTGCGAGGAGTTGCAAAAAAGGTTAGAAGATCCAGCCAGACTGGGAAAGAAATGGAACAGGATCCACCCTTCCTTCTTTGGGAAATTTTTGTTTTGTACAAGCAAAATTTGCAAAAGCAACAGTCTTGTTTACTAATCAGTAATTTACTCAAGCTGCAATCCCTTGGCCAACCTAAGGTGCATTCGTTTCTGCTACATATCAAAAATACTGTGTTGTTAGTTTTGAGGTTTACTTCCTATACATATCAAAAACCCTGCCAGATTCAGCAAACCCACTTTTCATTTCATGTACGCTTTGTGTTTGGTTTAGACTGATTCGATGAGTAGAAATAGGTACAATTTTGGCGTAAGTCTGCCTTCATGATAAGCTCTCCTTTTGCACACTCCCTGCCAACAATCAAGTTCCACAATGGACACATGGTTTCTACTGATCTCCTTGATTCAATTAATTTAATAAAACTAGTTTCTATAATTACCTCATTTCAATCAGCCCAGTAGCCCACCATTCTCCAAGCCCATCTAAAAAGTTTAAGTAGAAACGGCAGGATGTGCTCGGGTATCGTTGTACATAAACGGCACGCAAACAAGGTTTTCCCTCTCAGGCGCTCTTTTTATTTTTATTCTTTTTCTCGAGTGAGAAAATAATAGCAGAGGAAAATGACGGAAGACGACGGAAAGGAGAAGAAAATCATAGGATCTAATCGTCAGAGGTTCAACCTTCTGACCTTCACCGGAGCGGCTGGTCTGCTTGGACTCGCCGTCAGTTTCGCCATATTCGCTTTCAAGTCTCACAAGCAAAAGTCTAAGAAGAAAGGCACACGCTCTCTCTCATATCCTTTCAGTTTCTCTTGGCTTGATTCCGCAAATTCAGATTTCCCAATCTTGTGTTTATTGAAATTTAGGTCTTCCTGGTTGTGAAGCTGTTTGTGTTAATCTATCCGTGAAGGAGATTCTCGAGTTAGCTGAAGAAATTATTTACAAGTCCACTCGAGTTCATGATGCTGTTGCTTTGGTTCCTCTAGACAAGGTACTTGAAAATTACTGGAAATTTGATAAAAACTTAGATGTATATGGAAATATATCTAACTTGATTCTGTCGTTGTTAATGTTTTGTAGCTCAATTATGAGACTGTTGTATTACCTCTGGCTGAATTGGAAGCAAGACAACTCTCGCTTATACAATGTTGTGTGTTTCCTAAGATGTTATCGCCTCACGATAGTGTTCGTAAAGCCAGTGCTGAAGCTGAGCAGAAAATCGATGCTCATATTCTCTCCTGCAGGTGAATTGGATTCTAACATGCATGAAACTGTTGTTTTGAATTTCTGATTCGCTTCATTAATTTTATAAGGAAATTGAATATCATGTCTTTGTGCAAGCTTATCAGAAAACGTGAAGATGTTTACCGAGTTATCAAAATTTATGCTACAAAGGGAGAATTAATTTCTGCAGAAGCTAAATGCTACCTACAGTGTCTGGTAAGGAAAATGGAATCATGTGCTCCTTCTATATATTTCTTTGAAGAATTTCACTGTCTTAAAACATTACTCTATCACACGATCAAGGAGGATGCTAATGCAATGTGCATTATAATGCCATAACCAAAAACAAAACTTTGAATAACTTATATTAATCTGTCCTCCTTAATGTAGTTGTTATCATTTCTACCCCTTCAAAAATATAGAATTTGTTAGTCTATAACTTTGTGTTATCGATATCCACCTAATTTTCTTTATGTTTGATGTAGAGAGTGATTGACCGGCCTCAATTTGTTTAACATGTCCACTTGCGAATGAGAATCAATACGTGTTTTTTCTATGTATGTAACAAATAATCTGAGGTATTCTTATACTCGTGGACTATCAAATAGCACTCTTTAAGTGTTGGAACAGAGGGTTTTACATTCTTGAGCTCTGTACTGTTGCTCTAGAAGAAAGCAGTTGAAAAAGCTTCCTTCAATAGCACATTTCCAAGTGTTGCTTGCAGACTTGAACGAAATATTGATTTCTGTTTTATCAGTGACAGGTTAGAGATTTCGAGGACAATGGTCTTAACCTTACTGTAACAAAAAGAGAGGAAGTGGAGAGACTGATAAACGAAATTGATGAGCTAAGCTTGCGATACATTCAGAATTTAAATGAAGACAACACTTGTCTCTTTTTTACTGAGGACGAGCTTGCTGGTTTGCCTCTAGAATTTCTTCAGGTGTTATCATAAATGTTATCTAGTTTACTCTGTCATATGGAATTTGAAATTTCTGACCTGATCTATCTCAGCCATAACTTTTCTGAACCATTTTCCATATCTGCACTTTCTCCTGCAGAGTTTGGAAAGAACTCACAACAAAAAATTTAAACTTACCTTGGAGAGTAGTCATGTTGCAGCTATTCTAGAGTTGTGTAAGGTAATAATTTACACACCTTTTTAATTGCCATGCCAATGAAAAGGTGGCAGTTACTTGCCAGCTCATGATGCTGGCTTTTTGTATAGCCAGGAACAATTTGACACCTTTCTATGTGCCTAGGCGGATACATTTGAATCTGTTTTTGAGCAAATTTTGGCTCTTGTTTTAAACTTTGCAGATATCCGAGACAAGAAAGACAGTGGCTATGGCATATGGAAAGAGATGTGGAGCTGCCAATATTCCGGTGCTACAAAGATTGGTATTTGCATGTCTATTCTATATATGCTTGACAGAAGCCTGAAGCACACATCAATTAGTTGACGTCTTACTCTTCTCATCTCCATAGGTTCAGTCGCGCCATAGATTAGCTCGATTACTTGGTTATGCACACTTTGCAGATTATGCTCTTGATCGTAGGATGCCAAAGACATCAACGAGGGTTTGTGAAACATCCTATAATTGATTAGTTTATCGTTCTTCATTATCTAGTTTGAACTGGAGCCCATCATGTGTCCAGGTGATCAGGTTCCTGGAGGGTATCTCTTCCAGTTTAACTGATTTGGCTACTAGGGAGTTTTCCATTTTGAAAGACTTGAAGGTAAAATACTATGTTGGTATCTCATAATTCATAGTATAGGTGATGCCCTTCATTGCCCAGAAAAAAAGATGGTGATACCTTCCTCAATACTTAACATGTTGGGCCTAATATTAGAGGAAAGAAGAAGGAGAGCTTCCATTTGGAGTAGAAGATTTGTTATATTATATCAAAAGGGTAGAGGAGTTGCAGTTTGATCTTGATTTCGGAGATATCCGACAATATTTTCCTGTCGGTTTGGTCCTTTCCGGGATCTTTAAATTATGCCAGGATCTTTTTGGTAAGTATAAGTATTCACAGTTAAATCTTTGTGTCTTATAAATTTTCCCTTTTTTATGTGGCTTGGGGATATTTATTATTTATTTATTCATCCTCGTCTTAGCTTGCTGAACCTGTCTATGCAGGAATAAAAATTGAGGAGGTCACAGAAGTTGATGTCTGGTATTATGATGTTCGCGCATTTGCCGTCTTTGACTCTGGGTCTGGAAAGCTTTTGGGTTATTTCTATCTTGACATGTTTACAAGGTCCATTAGTAACCTTAGCTCATCCTCCTCTTCATTTTCAGAACCTCCATTTTATTATACGTTGTGAGAATAATTTTGTTGGACAGGGAAGGGAAATGTAATCACAGCTGTGTGGTGGCTCTTCAGAACAACGCGCTGTTCTCCAATGGTGCATGTCAGGTGATAATCCCACATCCATGTTAGACCTTAATGTGGAAATATCGTGCAGCTTAAAATATGAATCAATATTTGGATCTCGTGTGGATGTTTTTTATCGTGTTAGTTTTCCTAATCTGGCATTTTGTTTTGTTTCTGTTTCTGTCTCCAGATTCCCATGGCGTTGCTGATTGCAAAGGTTTCAAAGGATGGTGGTGGTGAAGCTGTGCCATTGGGGTTTTCTGAGGTTGTTAATCTTTTTCATGAGTTTGGCCATGTGGTACGTGGATGAAATCTGTTACTTGGAACAATAAAAGAAATTTTGTTTTATATGTTATGTATATATCAACGGATGTTATGAGCTCATGTTACTCGCTAACCATTGACAAATAGGTCCAACATATCTGCAATCGTGCTTCATTTGCTAGATTTTCAGGCCTACGTGTTGACTCTGACTTTCGGGAGATACCTTCTCAGTTATTGGAAAATTGGCAAGTAAACTGATATTTTATTTATTCTTTCTGTATTACCACCAAATTCTTACAGATAAAATATGATTCTGGTGTCGTTAGGTGTTACGAGAGTTTCACATTAAAGCTAATATCAGGTTATCGTCAGGTGAGTACTTCGTACAACTAAAGTGTGACTGCTCATAATAATTGGGTTCAACCTGTGTTCCCCTTGTAGAGTGTGACTGCTTTATATAATTCAATGGACTTTGCAGGATATCACCAAGCCACTTGTGGATGAAGTCTGTAAAACACTCAAACGTTGGCGATATTCTTTCTCTGCACTAAAGTCGCTTCAGGAGATAGTATACTGTGAGACATCTCTGCACATGTCTAGTCTGACTTTTTATTGATGGTTATATGTCTCGTCATTCTTTTCTTATTGTAGTTCATTCGCTTTGATATCAATTCCTCACAATTATTAGGACAATTTTTTTTGTTAGTGAGACGAGTAGATTGTGGTTCTTGTTATGTGTAAGAGGAAGCCGAAGTTTAACAAGAGGTGTATTAGCGATTAAAATGTGGCAGTAGTTAACGATTGTTGAAACTTGGATAATCAGGTCTATTTGATCAAATAATATACTCGGAAGATGATGTTGACTTTCTGCAGTTAATCAGGAGTCTTCATTCAAAGGTAAAAGCAGAAACTCTCAAAGCAATCTGCGGCGGGTAAATTAAATTTGTCTTATGTTGTCTTTCTCTCGTCTCTACATACAGATAATGATAGGGCTACCAGTGGTGGAAGGAACGAACCCTGCTTCGTGTTTCCCACGTGCTATAATTGGCTCTGAGGCAACGTGTTACAGTCGTTTATGGAGTGAGGTATATAATTAATTCGAACTGTAGTGATCCGCGTCAATTGTTCTGTATCTAAGATTCCGCTTAACTTATATCCACAGGTGTATGCTGCTGATATATTTGTTTCGAAATTTGGGGATGGCCATCCGAATCCGTATGCGGGCATGCAGTTCAGAGACAAAGTAAGAGTTGTATTGCTTTTATTTACTTTCAGTTTAGTAGTATGTGAATATGTAAGTAATAGCAGCTTTCTTATTAGGTGCTAGCCCAGGGAGGAAGCAAAGAAGCAATGGAACTTCTCACCAGTTTTCTTGGAAGGGAGCCATCAACACAAGCTTTCATCGATAGCAGGACAAAGTATCGTTTGTGATATCTGCACTTAACATTAGGATCACTTAATGAATTTGAAATTGCTGATTTGTGAAGCTGAACATCTTTTTCTCTTGTTGTCGGAGACATAGTTTTATTGATAATGAGTTGAGAGGACCGAATGATTTAGTTGGGAGTCGGTATAATTCATTCATTTTTACCTTCCTATGTCGTACCATCAGAATCTCAGTACCCAAGGACAAGTACAATTTTCATCGAGCGTGCATAGTGTTGCAGATCATCTAACGGCTCTTTTGATCTTTGATCTATGCTAACTAAACAGTTTCTTTTATTAGATTCAGAAAAGGTCTTGATAGGCAGGTTAGTATTGGTTTGGTATTGGTGGTTATGATCAAAGGTTCGGCTAGACCGGGAAAGACACGTGGCAATCCCAGTGGATAAGGTAACAAATCCACGAAATCATCAACCCAAAAAAGAACTCGTTTGCAGAGAGACTTGTGGTTGATCTTCTGGTGCGCAATGGAGATGAGCATATCTCCAGACGCGTTAACTCGGCTTCCCCTGAAGAACACAGGGAGATTTGAAGATGTTGATCAGCGAGACACTCTTTGTTTAGCTCGAGAACGTCATACTAGAATTCAATTGAATTGTTAGCTCTGCTTGGTTAAGTGGTTCTCTCATTCCTGTTTCGTAAAGCTATATACTTTTTTTTCTTTTTCCAGTTTCATCCTTTTAGACCAATTTTCAACTCTAACAACATAAAAAGGTAGTATATTTCAGTTGTTCTTGTTTCATCAATGCGAGCTTTTTCCAATATTTTAGCTCTTTCTTCATTAGCTTCTTTAAGGAGTGACTTATAGGCTGAAATTTGCTTGATTAATGCGAGTTTGTTTCCCTTTTTCCTTTTAAATTGTGATAAGTGTCTGTACATGAACAGGTTTATCTTTGGTACCCTCTCAGTATAATAGCTGGTGGTACCACTGTTAAGGTTATGGTCGCTGTCGCTGCAAGAGATAACCTCTTAGGGAAGTATATCTACAAAGACACCATTGCAAGAAACATTGTTGCCGTTATATACAGGGTCAATAAGAGATTTGGTATATATGATACACTTATAGGCTTTCCAATATGTGTCTCGTGATTTCTGATTGTTTTCATCTTCACAGGATGGGTAAGAGATACAAAAGACAGCAATCAAGTAGCATTGTGTCTTGCGTTCAACCACTGACTTTCGATATGGTTACAAACTTGTTGTAATGCTGTAGAAACCTTTTATCTTCAGTTATTGGAAGCTCTCTTTATATTTTGTTAATCTTTGGAGGAAAGTCTCGGTGGTTTTTTTTCTCACTTATTATTACTGCATTAAACATTCAGTAGAACTTGGTGCAATTTCATCAGAATGGTATAAAATCTGTTTTACAGGGTCCGAGGCTGAACAAATGACACTTGGGTGGTCGATTTTGATGTCTCGACCGTTTTGGTATGGGCTGCAGAAGGTCACTGGATACACGAGATTACCGCTATTTTGTGCACACTTTCTTTATACATACTCATAGACACAGCTTAAGGTAATCTCCTGTAACATATAACTTATTGTGTTATGTAAATTTGTTGAAAGAAAGAGCCGTTGGTTACAGCTTTCGAGTTCAACTACATTGATAAAATAATAGTAGTCCAAAATTGTAACATTTTGTCACACTTTATATCCAAGAAGTTCTTTTCTAGAACTGTGGACAAGAAATTCAAAAGCTTCGCTCAAGTGGCAATGAAGGAGAACATTTGCAGAGATAAAGTAGAACTTCCCTGATCGCATTAGTAGGTAGAAGCTCTAGTTAATTTAATAAAACTAGTTTCTATAATTATCACGTCTCAATCGGCCCAGTAGCCCACCATTCTCCAAACCCATTTAAAAAGTTTAAGTAGAAACGGCAGGATGTGCTCGGGTATCGTACATAAACGACACGCAAACAAGGTTATATAAGGCGTGCTTGGCTATACAGCAGTGAGAGAGACCGGAGAATCTAAATACGAGACGAACCGTCGTGGAAAGCTATTTCTCGAAGAAGCGAAAAGCCCTAGGCGTTTGTCTACTCCTCTCTGTTCCCCGTTTCTTACGGTAAACTCTCTCAAATTTCAGATCTCCTTATTATTAAATCAACATCTGACCTTTATCAAGGATCATCATCTATATTAATAGATCTGTGGTCCGAAGTCTCGTTATAACGTCTCTTTGAGTTGTCGTGGGTTCTCCAATCTACTCAATCCGTTGATTGGCCTCGTCTCTAGGTTGCTTCCTTTTGTTTCAGGGCCCAGGTAGGCTTTCTTAGGATTCTTTGATGTTTGTAGTGATACTCCTAAATATGACTTTCCCCTCTTTTGCAGATTTGTTATCTTTCGTGCTGTTTATCTTCGGATTTTCCTCTCCTCTTTGACTAACCTTACCTCTCTCTCGCATCAGGTAAGAAGTTTGGTTCAGATTTAGTTAGGCTCATCGCTTTACTTTCAGAGCTTATTGGCTCTCTAGTCTTTGCATTGGTTATGATTTATTGAATGCTTAACTTTAATAGTAACAATTGAAATTTTGCTGCAAGTGTTTTTTATCCCTTCTGTACCGCTTTGGTTGATCTTTGAGAACTTAGTAATTGTGTTGTTGGTTAATTATCCGTTCTGTAGTTTTCATCATAGTTACTCTGTGCTTTGGTTAGATTGGCTTCTTGAACCGATTGATGGAAAAGCTAACATTGTTTTTTCTTCTCTTTTGTGAGATGCACTTTTGGTTATCTTCATACCAAAATGCAGATTTTCAGTTGCTTTTTCAATTCAAATGGACTGCAAGAAGTTCATCCAGATGGTGGAGGAGAAAAAAAGAAGAGTTCTGGAGAAGAAAGAAGCTCCTTTGAAATGGGAGCAGAAGCTAGAGGCGGCTGCCAGTGCTAAAGCTGATACAGACACCAAAGTAAAGAAGTCAAAGGGTACTAAGCGAAAACGAAGGGGTACTTCTGAATCCAGCTCAGAAAGTGATAGTAGCTCTGAGGTCAGAAGAAAGTCAAGAAGATCTCACAATAAACATCGAAGACGTGTGCACTTTAATTCAGATGAAGGTGATAGGAGGAGAGAGAAGAAATCCAGGAGGCAAAAGAGAAGATCCTCAAGTTCGAGTGGTGATAGCAGTGATGAGTATGAAAGCATGTCGGAGGATGAGCTCAGGATAAAGATAAAGCACCACCGGCGACACAAGTGTCATAGGTCAAGAGTTGATGACAATACCGAAGATGTGAGAAAAAGGCACTTAAAGCATCACAGGCGCAGTGAGGTGGTCACTTCGAGTAATAGTGAGGAAGAGAGTGGCAGAAGAAGGCGGGGCAAATATCACAGGCACAGCAGAGATTCAGCCTCCTCTAGTGACTCTGACGATAGCAGGAAAAGTAAAAAAAGAAGGCAACATAAAAGATATCTTTGGGCAGAGTCTTCAAGTGAGGACGATGGAGCAATGAGAAGGAGAAGGCATCATAAACAAGACAGAGATTCAGCATCCGAGTCTGATGGAAGAAGGTTATCAGATGAGAAAAGAGAGCACAACATAGATAAATGAAAATGGAAGTTGTATCTTATTTTAATTTACTTCATAAGAACTGTGTTGCGACTTGTGATGAGAATCAAATCAAACCATTAGCACAGCGATTCCTCTCCAGATGTTTGACCTAAAGACAATGAATATTGTGTTGAATTACAATTTGGCTTTCTGTCTAGGTTTTTGATTTTACATCTTTCGCCGTAATTAGTTATCATCAATCAACGCTGGTGGAAGACTAGTTGAAGTCCACTTATATCTATATGATTATATCGTATTTCGTGTTGCAAATCTTATTAATGGTGATGTTAGTTTGGTCATTTCTGATCAACTATCCCTCTGCAGCGTTTTCATCGTCTCTAATCTCTATATATTAAAGTTACCAGGAGCGTGGACTCCGGCACTTGATACTCTCACCTATACCGGTAACTAGACCTACGCATTGTACACGATGAGGACTGCACCTTGTACACGAATCAGGCAAATATGCTTACTTGGCTGGTCCAATTTGCACACAGGGGATTACATAGCCAGTATCTAAGTTCATGTAATCGACAATAAAATTCCCTCCTCTCAACCTTTGTGCTCTTTTTGGTTACTAAATTCGTCAATCCAAAGATGAAGATAAACACATTGGATACCAAACTGTGGTCTCTTGCATAGAAAGTGTGATATACTCTACAAGATACTTTATCTATTTTTTGAACAACCAAGTTTCACCGACCTGTGAGCTTGACCATCCATGCACCACCGAGGTAGAGTCCTAGAAGTGGCGTTGCTAAAAGCATTTGAGTGACAGGGTCTGTAGAGGGCGTGACAACAGCTGCTGCAACTACTGCACCCACAACAACATATCTCCAAATTGATAGCATTTGATCTCCTGAGACCATCCCTACTTGTCCCAGGAGTAACTGAACTACTGGAACCTGGAAACCAACAATAAGCCAACCAAATTTCAGGTGAAGATTGGTAAAGCAATGTTTTAGAACATGTATGGTGTATATTATTATGGCCACATACCTGGAAAGACAGGCCCGTGCTGAACATAAGCACTAGTACAAACTCGAAGTACTGGTCGATAGACCACAAAGATTCGACCACCCCTTCTGCGTAATTGACGAAGAAATTCAAGGCTGCTGGGGTTAAAACCCAGTAGGAGAAGGCAAGTCCAGCATAGAAGAGCAAGGAGGAACCAAAGACAATTGGCCCCAGAAACCTTCTCTCAGCTCGTGTCAGACCGGGAAGGACAAAAGCTATAATCTCATACAGGATCACTGGACTCCCTAGTAAAAGCCCGCAATAACCGGAGACCTGCACCGCAAAAAACAAAAAAAGTAATCACATTTCTTGTTCACGTGACTAAGATGGAAGATGCGTCTCTGCCTCTCAATCTGATCATTTAGACCTTTAAAGTTGTGAAGAAAAATTCGCCAGGAGCAAGCTGCAGAAAGCGTACACCCTGGGTTTTGACAGGAGCTTCAAGAAAGACAATTAGATCTTTGGAGAAGGCGAAGCATCCCAAGATTGCAGCTCCCACAGCCAAAACAGAGATGAATATTCTCTCGCGGAGCTCCTCCAGATGATCAAATATAGTCATCTCTTTGTCATCAGGGAGGTCCTCTTTACGGGGATAGAGAAACTCATAGACCGAACTTGATCTATCTTCGGATGCATCTGCCACAGCTGTGTAAACGCATCATTAGTATATCAACCCGGGAAGCTTGAATCTCGAGACCAACATAAAAAGCAAATACGAAGAGCAGTTTCTCCAACTACCTGGTCTGTCTTCTACAGCAGAGCCAACGCCCGGGGTGATCTCCGTTGGTGAATTTTCAGAATTTTCATCCAGGGCTTCCAAGCGAACAACACGTCCTAAGCCTTTGCTCCGGCGTTGAGTCACGCCGTATCGGAGCCCAGCTTCCCTCCACGAATTGCAGAAATTTACAGCGTGAGGACGCTTTGTAGGTGAAACTATGTTGCGAGTAGTGAGGCAGAAATAGTGGATTTGAGCAGAGCTGGTGCTTGTGCTGCCCATAGCTTTTCTCTCTAGAATCCCCGATTACAAAGAGCCTCAGAGAACGATTGGTTCCGGTCGAGTTTCGCTTCCCCTCCCTCATGGATGGATGGATATTTCCAAAAGCCAATCCTTTTTGTCTTTAGCTGTGTCGCAACACACATAATTAGAGGCTTTGTTGGGCCGTGTGATAACACCATTATCGTGGGCTTTGATGGCTAATTACGGCCCATAAAGTTCATTTCCTTTTTTGTGACATCTTCCCTTTATTCAAGTTTGGTGTGATGCTTGTTCTTTCTATTTACTGATGCTTCTTCCATTCTTCTCAAGCTAAGTCCAATAGCCCTCCAGTGCTAATTTTACCCTTGAAATGCATTATAGTGTACTTCTGTTTGGCTTTGCAGTCAAAAGTGTTTTTAAGTAAAAGTAACATCATTCTTGAGAGATAAGAAGGGAAACAAAGAGATTTAGCATTGTTCTTGATAAGTTGCTCAAATACATATGATCATATATGATTGTAACTTTTGACTACTGCCTTTCTCAGAGATAAAATAAAAAAAGCAAAAACTTGGGGAGAAAAAGACAACAAGGGGTCCTTATTACGATCTCTGGAACGGGATCAAATTAACATCAATCAGTAGGTGTAACCCTTGACAAACATTCCTGTCTTGGCGTCCTCGTTCTCACCCTCGGCTGAGTATTTGCCAAGCTGGGCCAGTGAGTTAGCCTTTGCTCTCACCAGCAGGGCCTTCTGCGAAGCCTCAATCTTCTCCGGCTTGCCTTGCCACGTCCTAAGCACAGAGTTCTGCAGGGCACGTGCGTATGAGAAGGACACATGCCATGGGTTTGGGCTCTGGTTCATGGCATTCAGGTTCAGTGTGGCCTCCGCCTCCGATTGTCCTCCAGACAGAAACATGATTCCTGGGACAGCCGGAGGGACCCTCCTTTTGAGCATGGTGAGGGTGAACTCTGCAACAGTCTCAGGAGAGGCCTTGTTCTTATGCTCAGCGCCTGGGGTCACCATGCTGGGCTTCAACAGTATGCCCTCAAACATTACGTTGTTCTGCGCCAAGTAGAAGAAGACCTCGGACCACACTTTCTCTGCCACCTCCAGGGTCCTCTCTATGGGGTGGTCTCCATCCAGAAGGATCTCAGGCTCCACGATGGGCACAAGACCATTGTCCTGAGAGATGGCTGCATAACGAGCAAGGCCCCACGCAGCTTCCTTGACAGCCAGTGCTGAAGGACCGCAAGGAATACTCACAACTGTCCTCCTGGGAAACACATTCCAAAGACAAAGAGTCCATCGTTCATGATCATCATAATTCATAACTAGGACGAACATTCATATCAGCCAAATAGTCATCCATATAGTCAAAGATTATAAGACATACCACTTGGCAAAACGAGCGCCTTGCTTGTAGTACTCAGCAGAGCGTGAAGCCAATCCATCCAAGCCTTGGCACCAAGACTCTTCGTTGGATCCAGGCAGGGGAGACAAACCCTGTAGAAAGAAGAACACACACGGTGGAATTGACAATTTGACAGGGAACACAGATTAGAAAATTCAAGTGATATAATGAATGAGTGTTGTATATGAATGAATAGTTAGAAGAAGAAAAAGGAAGAACCTTGTCAACTTTGATGCCAGGGACGATGTTGGCATCGCGCAAGCAATCAACAAAGGTCTTGCCTTCCTTAGTGGACTGGTAAAGCGTCTCCTCGAAGAGGATGGCGCCGGAGATGTAATCGCCGAGGCCAGGGGTGGTAAGGAGAAGCTGCCTGTAGGCCTGACGGTTCTCCTCCGTGTTATCGAGTCCAATAGAAGCGAGCCTCTTGCCGCAAGTTGCATTAGACTCATCGATCGCCAGGATACCCCTCCCAGGGGAAGCCACGGTTTTCTATATGTGCGGATCAGAATAATCGAATCAGAACCACGTTTGACTTTGAAAGAAAAAAAACAAATAAAATAACGAGAAAGGGAACTCACGGCGGTTTTAAGAAGCTCGTCGGAGTAAGCACTGGCACGGATCGCAAAGGAGACACGAGAAGGAGGGGAAGAAGAAGAAGGAGAGGAGCGGTGGGAGATCCATGGAGAAGAGAGGGAGTTAGACTTAACGAAGGAGGAAGAGGCCATAGCAAGAAAGTGGTGATGAGATCTCTCTCGGGAAGTCCGCGGGACAGAGAGAAAGAAAGAGAGATCTAATAATAAGTTTGAGAGAGGATTTGGTGCAGAACAAAGGCGGGCTCGCATGCGAATCACCTTACTACATGTCTACATTACTTCCTTGTTCCTCCCTTTTTTTAATTTTACCATATTACCCCTGTTTACGTTAATGACGCTTTTAGCCTTGAAAGATTGTGGCAAATTGCCTTTTTATACTTAATAATCCTTAATAGTAATTTAATTGCAATGCAAACACAATAATGCCTTCTTTCTTTTTGTTTCCCTCTCAATACCATCTTATTATATCTATATAATGCTTCAACTCAAAGGAAGGCGAGGATCGTGCTCAATCTTCGTCAAGTCCACAATTGAATGAATATAATTAGTCCCTGTCGTCAGTTGTTAATTAATTAAGAATATATATATAATTCTCAAACCGCCCACTTCCTTTTCATATTCCAATTATGCTTCTCCAATCTTCTACACTTTACTATATTACTTATTAACGTAGATTTAGGAATCCCATAAATAATTGAAACATTACTTTATTTAGCTGCGATTATTTGTATGTAGTTCATGTGTGTAATAACTCATGTATGTAGATAAATTCTGAAAACCGATCGACATACTACTTATAAGTA
This sequence comes from Lepidium didymum, assembly GCA_963920545.1. Taxonomy (NCBI): domain Eukaryota; kingdom Viridiplantae; phylum Streptophyta; class Magnoliopsida; order Brassicales; family Brassicaceae; genus Lepidium; species Lepidium didymum. Next base: position 17,060,081 of record OY986988.1, on the reverse strand, counting down.
GGTGTTGGAGTATGAAGCCAAAACATGTCGTGCGAATTCAACAGAAAAATTGAGAGCTGGTTCGCTTTTGTTGACTTTCTTTGTAAAATACTTGTCGGTATGGACGGGAATGTAAAATTAAAATGATTTGGGGAAATTTGTCATAAAATGAGAGAAGTGGGGCGAATAGTATGAAATGAAAAGGACAGAAGGGTCCCACAACACGTGGCCTCTGTTATTTGTCTTTTGGCTTTCTCTTCACATTTCTTCTTCTTCTTCTTTGTTCTTCTCCATAATAAATATAAAGAAAGCAGAGTAGCAAGAAGAGAGCAGAATTGCCATTAACAGGACTAAAACTAAAAGAAGAAAAATCATAAGAGAGGAAAGACTGAAATGGGACTACAAGGTCAGCTCTCCGACGTCTCTTCGGATTCAATCCCTCTGATGCTCCTCGCTCTACTCGCCACTTTCTTCAGACAAGTCCGCTCTCTTCTTCTTCCTTCGGCCCCTGTTCTTACCTCTGGACTCGCAAACCTCATAGTCCTCGCAGACCAGCTCAACTTAAATCGTCTCTTCTCATACCGCTACGCCGATGACGCAGCCTCCGATTGCGTCGTGTGTCTGTCTACCCTCAAGAACGGAGAAGAAGTGAGGAAGCTCGATTGCAGACACGTTTTCCATAAGCAGTGTTTGGAAGGTTGGCTCCACCATCTCAACTTCAACTGCCCGCTTTGTAGATCTCCGTTTCTAGCAACTCATCATGGCCATGGAAGTGATCCAATCATCTCATCCTTCCCTCTTCGCTCAAGCACTCTCTCTTATTGATTTGTATCTTCGGAAAATAGGACAAAGAGAGATAGAGGAAGAGTAAACCGGGTGTTTTTGATCTCGCAGCCATTCTCCTCTTTCTTTCTTTTTAGAGGATTGGGTGATTCTTCCATTCTTCGAATTTCCCCTTCTCTTTTCTTTTTTGAGGAATCGATGTCGATGTCCTTTGTTTGTCAAATTTCCCATTGTATTTTTGATGTAAGTAAATTTGTACTAGTCATGCTCTTAGAAACATCCAATCTTGCAATACGCATTTGATATGGTTGGTAGTAACATATTTGCAAATCGATCACAACACAATAGCCTTCTACTTACTAATATTTTGTTCACAATTTTCTCTTTTAAGGTTTTAGTTTGATTATGACCTCAGCATCAACTCTATACTTCAACCTTGACATGCCCATAGGCTATGGACTTTCTTCTTCTGCTTTCCACACTTTGCATTGATCTTTATTGCTAGTGACATAGATGGCCGCAGGGTTTTATATATTGTGTCCAAAGTAAATATCATGACTTGTCATCCTAGTTTGTTGTATACACTTGTAGTATTGATCTTCTTATCAACTAACACACATTATATGTGTTGCAACGTTTCAAGTTAATCATAAATATGGTTTAATCATAAAAAAATATAATTAGATGCACTTATTGTGATTTACAGTTTTGTCAAAGTGTAAGTAATCAATGTCGTAAGCTCAATTAAGTGCCCCTAGCTCTAATTTTATAGATCCCTCATGAATGATCCCAGCACTCCCATTTCAACTTAAACAAACAAACCACACATCAAGAAAGGTATACGAACACTTGTATTTCCAAGTCCCTTTTTGATGCGTTACTAGTGTCTTTAGTAAATCACATAATTGCAATGCTGGAATAGCTCAGTTGGTTAGAGCGTGTGGCTGTTAACCACAAGGTCGGAGGTTCGACCCCTCCTTCTAGCGATGATTTTTTACATATTCATTTTACTCTCTTCAGGCCTCTGGTTTCTTTATTAGGCTTCGTCCTATCATTTTACTCCATGTATGACATATTTAACATATAGAGCAGTACTACGGATGATACAATGTGAAAGATGATGTCGTTGCTTGTTGAATGGCTTTACATAAAAGAACGATAAGTTGTTTCAACTAAGAATGTTGGAAACTGGACCCGTAAACCACTGCCGGGCGCTGAAAAGCCAATATGATATGGTTATGGCTACCAAACCGGCTACTGCCACTGGAGTGTAGTTGAGTGTCTCTGTGGTTATGGGATATGCCACGGGCAATGAGAAGAAAACGGAGATGGTTGCAACCCACATGACTGCCACCCACCCGACCACCACTCCGTACTTTCCCAGGCTGAATGGTCCAGCCACAAAGGTGTTGCGCGACAGGGTCACTCTCAAAAGAATAGGGATTGCGTACGCTATGTACAGTCCAATTGTTGCTATCGACACCATTGCTTGGAATGCCACTATGCTCCCGAGTGACTGCCAATATCATTACATCAATCAAACACAGAGCAAGACACGGAAACAAAGAGATAGATAGATATTGAGAGGGACTTACGGTGAGGGCCATACAGAATGATATAAAAGCAGAGAGCCAGACCGCGTTGATGGGAACCTCTTTGCTGTTCACTTTGTGCCATAATGGCGACAATGGCATCGCTCCATCTCTTGAAAACGCATAAACCATTCTGTTGACCCAAGTACATGCATATAGAGTCCTAAATGCAGACAATGCTCTAAAGCAAAAACACGAGAATATATATATAGATACCTGGAATTGCTGGTGACAGAGCTCATGCCGCAGAAAAATACAGCAACCGAAACAATGCCTAAGCACAAGATTCCCCCAGTACCACTCCCAAACCTATTCTTGAAAGCTAAGTAGAAGATCTCAGCAATGGCGTAACCACCAGAGTTGTTGGTTTCACTCAGAAGAGAAGGTATGTCTGTGACCGCATAGCTTATGCCCACTATATAACCCCATCCAAACAGAATTGATATCCCAATTGCGCTAATTATGCCTCTTGGCCCGTTCTTGTCCGCATCGACCGTCTCCTCTGTCTACAATTGTTCTTTTTGTTCCATCAAACAGAAAAGCTAATCAATCAATATGAAAATTAGAATGCGTTTGTCTTGATACTCACCATGTGGGCAGAGGCATCATACCCAGTAATGGTGTACTGGTTCATAATAAACCCCAGAATGAAAATGTAAGCGTAGCTGGTGATGCCGAGGCCATTATCAGTATTGAAATTGGTGAAGACAAACTTAGTGGTGGCTCTTTCCGTAGAAACCAAAGGAATCAGAATCATGAGCACCACAACACCTGAACATATAAAGAGATGCTTGATTTACTTGTGTTGTTGAGAAATCACAAACATACAAAGAAGATGAGAAGAGAAGGATACCGAGTAGATTCCAGAGAGCAGCAAGCTGTCCAATGAAAGACAAGACAGAGATGGGGAGGCTGTTGAGAAGAGCATGCATGAAGAGGATTCCACCATGGATGCCAATGACAACATAGTCGGAGCCTTTATATCCGCCGCCGTTTCTACCGCCGGTGGAGAGAAGCAAGATTACCTGAATCAGCTGAGCCAGAGAGAAGTCAACGCTCGTCGTCACTGCCCACTGCAAAACAGACCACAGCCTTACTTAACTTTATGGGGCAAATGAGTGAGATCTCATCAACTCTGTTTGATGAATACCTGACCAACGATGTTGAACCTGAAAGATTGTGAAAAAACGACACTGAATCAAAGAGAGATACACTTGCTTGCAATTCCAAATTAACCTCGGGTAGATTCAGAGAAGAGAGAAGAATAATGAAGGGTCATCATGCAAGAAAAAGGTGAGAAGGAGTACCAGCCGGTCATCCAAGAAGCAAGTGGAGCCCATCGAGGGCCGGCGAGCATGGCACTCCAGTAATAGAGACCACCTGAGGTTGGGTAAGAGGAGCAGATCTCAGCCATGGATAAGCCCACAAACATAGTGAAGCCGCCGGCCAGAAACCATCCGTAGACCAGAGTGACGGTGCCTCCAAACCTCAATGCAGTGTTGTAGGTGGTGGTTATCCCCGTGAGCACCGATATGATGGAGAAGGAGATGGCAAAATTGGAGAAGACCCTGAAGCATAACTAATAGTATTTAGCTTAAGATAAAATTTTAAAAGATTTCAGAAGGAAGAAAAGAGAGGGAGAGAGAGACGAAAGATCGCGCTTAAGCTCTTGCTTGTAACCCAGCTCCTTCAGCCGAACTTGGCCGGAATCTATGGCCGGAATAAAAGATTGATCGCCGCCGCCCATAGTTGTTGAGCTCCCTCTCTCCGAGTCCAAAGGAGCTGCTGAATTGTTGAGCAGCTGTATCTGTGTGACTCAGATGAGATATTTTAGTGTTACGTCTCCAACTCTCTTTGTTTCCTTTTTTTGTTTTTTTTTTTTGGTCAAATACTCTCTTTGTTTCCTTTATGCTTCAATTTACACCGTTAATATATGATTCAAGTCATTGGAGGTAAAAACTGTTAAGAGTATAGTTGACAAACCAACATTTTCTCAATATCTTATAAACATAGAAAGTGTTCAAATGTTTGCAAATATCCATTTTAGCATGACAGGATTATACACATAACATAGGAATATACTAACATTTTCTCTTTAATTTGAGCCATAATTTTCATAACTAAAAGGTTCCACAAAAGATATAAAAACAGGAATATATGAAACATAACTAAACAGTTCTAAAATAAGTAAATAGCCATTTTAGTCAAGACCAGAGATTGAATAATAAGTGGCTTCATTCATCTCTTTCTCTTTTGACTTAATCCTAATTTGTCATCTCCTAGAAGCCGTTTTGGCAATGCATAGGATGTGACTCAACTACTCCCTGCATCGGAAATATTCTATCCAATTGTAAGTCGTAATTTATCAAATAAATTTGTCTCTACTGAAAGGCAAAAGTTGAGAAAAATGAAAGAGTAGATCTACAAATGCAAGGTTACAAGTAGAAGTTTATATACAAATAGGTAAAACTATAGGGACTCACGCCTAACAAAATGAAATAAATAGGAATGAATCAAAATAATGAATGAGAAGTATGTATCATCTAGGAGCCGTGGGAATACCAGATTCCATGTTCTCGAGAGAAGTTGAATCTGTTTGCAGAGACATTGTCCTCAAGGCATCTCTGTTTTGGGAAGTTGCAGGTACTCCACGTTCCTGGGCTGCCTTGAAATACGCGTAGGGACCCCATCCCTCTTCGTGGTTAGGGTTTGGGTAGAACTGGCGGTAGCAAAAAGCAGCGACAAAGAGGCCGATGAGAGCTCCGGCAAAGACATCTTGCCAGTGGTGCCAGTAGTCATCCACACGTGATATCCCAACAAGGCAAGCAGCGAGGAGAGGAAAGATCACGAGGCAGAGCTTGGCTACGTGTCCTTCATCGTTAAAGGCCTTGATCTTGCCAGACAAGTAGAGGGAGAGGAATCCTAGCCCCGCAAAGGACCAGGAGGTGTGTCCGCTTGGGAAGCTCTTATGGCCTTCCTTCACCCCTCCTTCTTTGCCGTGGCATACCACATCTCCCAACGCATCATACAGCTCTTTACCATCGGGGAAACAACGCCAGTAGAAGTTAGGACGAGGGCGTCCAGTGGCGAGCTTGATGGAGTCGGTGATGACACCAGTTATCAAGACAGCAAATAGCAGCCCAAGAATGCTGTGGTGAAGATCGTACACACATTTCCTCTTCAGATAGAAGCAGACGAACACAAAGATTGGAAGCAGCACCGCGTATATCCCCACAGACCAGACCGGGATGGTGTTGTCCTTGAAAGGGTACTTGAGGTCAGTCATCATGTCCTTTCCCACGAATCGGTAGAAAGGAGAAATGAGGTTCAGGACGATCTCAGTGCCAATCGAGATCACCAGTATGATCCAATCGTGCTTATGTTTAGAGGCGACTCTTCCTCCATGGCTCTTTATAGTGTGAACCCCAAGATTTATCTCCTGCATCCTCCCTCTCTGCGGCTCTTATTCCTGCCAAAAGCACACATGATCACAATCAATTCACCACCCTTCATATTAGGATTCAAACAATTCATCATGTCTAAAAAATGTATACTACTTGATGCTCAAGGTTCGATATCTCCGATTTGGATGAACGTAATAAGGGAATGCAATTCATTGGACCAAACTTAATTAGGCTGTAGGCTTTAATAGCAACTTTGTCAAGCCTCAATAACACTTTCCTCTACGGATACAGCCAGTTTTGTCTGTCGAGATTTTTCGTGCTAAGCGCACTGTTTTATATAATACGTTTTCGTTGACTTTAACTTACCACGTTTATTCAATTTTTCAATGAGATGAAAAATAATTAGAATAAGTTGAAGGAAGTAGAAGAGAGAAGAGACGATTGGGTTACCTGAGATTTGCCCCAGAATTTGAGAGAAGAGAAAAACGATCCAATCATCTTTGGGAAATGAAGATCTTGATAAAACTTGTCAAAAATGTATATATGAGATCGAGACTTAAAGCAAATGTGGATTAAAACTTAGGAGAAAAACAAACGAGGCAGAGAAATGGATGTGATGAAGTGTGGTTTAGTGGATGTGTAGGAAAGTTGAGAGGAGGAAGAGGTAGAAGAAGACGCATTGTGTTTTCAAAGACTTGACGGTTAATTAGAAACAGAGAAGATGATGATGAAACTCCATTTGCGTGCGTCTCCATCAATTGCTTTGACTTCTGACTTTTCAGTTTCCACGGGTCTAAGTTGGCCTTCTTTTTAAAACCAAAGCCCATAAGTTTATATCTCTCTCTTCTTTGGGCTTTAAAGTAGGCCTTAATTAATATGGACCTTCAACACGTCTCCACTTTTTTGATTCTGAAGTGAATCTGATATTTAATACATGTATGATATAAGATTTTGAATATCTAAGAACCCCAAGTTTAGAATCTAAATATCTTTTTTGAAATTAAAAAGAAGAAGAGGTCGAAAGTCAGAAATCTGTCAGGTTTTGATATTGGAGTAGATGGCAACTTGTTGGGATGTAAGACATATGCTTTGATGAGTTGAACTTTGAAATAATAATAATCCGGATCTAGTTGACAACTATACATACATATATGGTTGAACTAGAACAAGAGTTTGTGGAACACGCACGCTATTAGCTAAGACCAAAAACAACCTTTTTTCATATTGCTTAATGAATTGCATCTGTACCTAACCAATCGAGATCATCTTATTTAAACAAATGATATATTAATATGAGAAGCAAAAGAAAAGAGTGTATGGGTTGAGTGAGTGAGTGGGTGGTCTAAAATAGGATAATTCGGTCAAATTATGAATACTTTATAGACTTTACAGATTATCTGATTATTATTATCATTGTTGTTGCGCTTTGCATTTGCAGTCGAGAAAGAGAAAGTGAATGGGAAGAAGAAGAAGAAGGTGTAGACGACATCTCGGCCTCCAATAAAGTGAATGAGAGAAGCCAGCTCAGGTGTTTCCTTCGTGAGCTGTTGTTTCCTGATCACCCAATCAATCCACATAAGCACTATATCTTTTCTTAATTATATTCTTCTTTTTCCTAAGATGTGTCGTTTACATTCTGAAATGAATTTAGTCTCTTTTTAGCACCTCATTGACGGCAAGTTCTAAATTGACATGGTGGACCCTCCTACAACTACTTCTTCCGTAATAATATCTGATCGATGGATATATGAAAATATTAATCTACCATTTTCGGAGTTTCCGATCTCCCATCTTTGTCAAACAACACACAACCTCTTTTGGATTCATTCATCCTTTCCTTTTCTACGAAAATCAATGGAACGTTACTTACCTTTTTTTCTCAATTCAATTTCATGCTTTTTTTATATTTTATATGTAAAAAATGTCGTAATCTCCTACAAAACAAAGACTTGTATTATGGGTCAGCACATGTATGTATCATTATGATGGCTACAGAGTTGACCCCGTTGGAAAAATGTATATATATATATATGTATATTTAGCTAATGAAAATTTAAAATTAAAGTTTGACAAAAAACTAGAAAACAATCAAATGGACGATAAAAAGTTTTGTAATATATAAAGGAATACAATCAAAGAGAGTGGATAATGTTTGGTTACTTGTAGTTGTAACTAAGCTATATCTGATTAAGTTGTAGTATATTACTTGCAAGCTAGATTTGTTGCCTTGGACCTCTCCTATATTTCTTAATTAATCAACCAACACCCACCCACTTTCTTAATTTAAATTAATTTCGATTATATGAAACTATATATAATGTATAGTATTTGAGTTTGATATAACTTGTTGAATTGTGTATATGAAAACTTAATCCACAAGCTATAAGGTGAAATGATAATATATATATATAATCCTCGTACGTGGGTAGTGTTATGTATGTCTTCTTAATATGATTCAACTTACAAGTCGGATGATTAATCTTTTACTTAAATATGGCGTAGTAATAATAGTAAGTAATTTAGTTGTTGAATTAGTAAAGAAAAGTGAGGATGATGATGATAAGTGGACACTTTGCAAATGACAAAGGCATTATTATGCATGGGAGAAGTATGGAGACATGATGTGTGAGATGAGATCTCTTACATGACCTATAAAAAATAGAAGAAACATTAGAAAAATATTATTAATCTATTTTTTAAAAAAATTAATATTTTTCACACATATCATATTAAAAAAAAATCTTACACCATACTATTATTTTTGTTTCTTTTAGTCAATTTTATTTATAATTGAATTGACATGGCCTGATCCATAGCCAAATTCTACATCCTAAATTTTTTTTTTCATTTCTCTTGTATCGGAGAAGAATTGAACCTCAATACCTAAAAATTTGTAAAATAATCACTACTATTGGATCACATGTTATCAGTTTTTTATTACAAAAATATGTTTTTTTTCATACCAAACTTTTGTTTTCTTTAATAAGTTTTATCTTTTTAGTAAAATTTAAAATCTAAAATATCTTTTCAATCAGTCCGATAAATATAATTTTTTTTACTAGCACATGAACTTTAATTTTATCGAAACGGTTATGCCTCGAGAGCTTTGACGCGACTCTTCTTACATAGGAATCTTCCAACTATTTTTGTTTGGTATAAATCCCTTAATTATAAACAAGGTAGGCGCAGTGAGAAGATGACTTCGCCGCTAAGACTTAGCTGCCAAACCTCTGGTCGAACCAACCCATCTCCTATCTAACGCACACCACCTCTTCACTCATACCTTCAATTTTTCATTAAAATATTATTATTATCACTCTCAGTTTTTATCGTAAACTATTTAGTTACTAGTTTTTCACTTTTATGTTATACAATTAAGTGAAAATAATTTGAATGAATTAGAATAAGGGATAATGAATGAGTTATCCAGTGAGGTGTCTTCCTCTATCTCAAATTTGAAAATTCAATACTACTTTAAATTTAAACAAACGTTAAAAGTTTTGAATTGCTGCATCATACAATTCTTGTTTTTCTTAACTTTTGAACATTATAAATCTGAAACAGAGTCCTTTAATTAAGGAGCAAAAACAGTGACACTAATTATACGGTGAATATTTATTGTAAATCCTATACGCACATATTCCTTTTGTACTAAATGATTTATTTGCCGTTAGATGCAATCTGAAGAAGATGAATTTAACGGATAAGATGATAGAGAGAGCATAGTAAGGATGGTGCAGAGGATTGTGATCCAGCGTGGAGCCACTTAGTGGGCCTCCTCCCTCTCCGCCCACAGTTTTTTTTCCTTAATATCAAAATGCATAATTATTAAATAGATACATATACATATGCCTAATATCACAGATCCAGCTGTACTGTGTCTGTAGTTTACAAGTCGTGGACTTGCTCTTCTATTTCTCTCTCAATTCTACCCTTTTTTTGCTATTATATATATATAATTTAATTTTACTCTTTTTCTCTCTCTCCGCTAAATGGAACCACCGCCTTCTTCCACCGCGGTGGCCTCCACCTCCTTCCCCGCTTCCACCGCCCCCGCTCCTCCTCCGGTTTCTTCTTCTTACCCGGAATCTCTTGACTCCTCCCCTCGTTCTCGCACCACCGATGTCTGGGATGACCTTCCTGCTCCCTCCTCTGCCGCCGTCTCTTCTAAACTCCGTCTTATGTGCAGTTACGGTGGTCATATTCTTCCTCGCCCTCACGATAAGTCTCTCTGTTACATGGGCGGCGACACTCGCATCGTTGTCGTCGACCGTAATTCCTCTCTCTCTTCTCTTCTCTCTCGTCTCTCCAACACCCTTCTCGACGGTCGCTCCTTCACCCTCAAATATCAGTTACCCAGCGAAGACCTTGACTCTCTCATCTCAGTCACCACCGACGAGGATCTCGACAACATGATCGAGGAGTATGACCGAACCATCTCTGCTTCCAATTCCACAAAACCCTCGCGCCTCCGTTTGTTCCTCTTCACCTCCAAGCCCGAGGCTACTCAGTCTATGGGTCAGATCCTCGAGAGTTCGGCCAAGAGCGACGACTGGTTCCTCAACGCTCTCAACAGCGTTGGTATCCTCTGTCGTGGCTTCTCAGATTCTGACACCAACGTCAATCGTCTACTTGGATTGGACGATTCTCTCCTTCTTCGCTCCAATTCCGGAGACAACAACGGAAACAATCGAGACGCCGATGAGGGCTCCGTTAAAAGCGCCAAGCAGCAACAGCAACAGATCCAGCAGCCTCCGCCGCCACAGCAAAAACAGCAGCAAGGAGGACAGGATGTGAACTGCCTACCAGATTCTCCGATGTTGGACACATCCTCCTCTTTTGGCTCAACTTCTTCCTCTCCCTCTGTCGCCAATTTGCCGCCGATCCGTGTTCATGTAGAGGAACCCGGCGCGGTTAGGACTGTGCAGGATCAGAGAAATCTAGGAATTGAAGAACAGTTTGCACGATTCAACGTCGGGAATAAACAGCAGCTCCAGCACCAGCAAGAGGACGGATTTGCAGCCATCTCTTCTCCACCGCCGATGCCAGTAACTATCTCCCTTCCTGCTGCTCCGACGACCGTTTCAAGTGAGTTCCAGACGAGGGTAATTTCAGACGATGAGAGATCGGATCATGGCGTGCCAGCTGGGTACAGAAAACCTCCAACTCCTAGGTCACAGCCTCAGCAGAATCTGCCGACTCAGCAGGCTCATCATCTCAAGTCAAATAGCGGTGGACACGAGCTGCCATCACCCAATTCCGTTTCCAGGTTTTTCTCTTACCAGAAATATTTGGAACTCGAATGTGCCTTAATTTGTTTCATTGTGTAGAATCTCAGTGATTTTTGGTCAGAATTCTGATTGTCTTTTGCATTATATGTATATAATGCTTCAGTGATAGCAGTATGAACAACCCTATGTTTCAACAAAGACCTTCTGTATATCAAGAACCAGTTGCTCAGATGCCTTCTTCTGGTTCCTCCGTTGTTGCTGGTATCATCAATCCCGTGGATCCAAGCACAGTCTCTTTATCCCAGAATCAGAATCAGAGTCAGGACCCAGCCTATATCCTTCATCCCCAATTCGAGCAACAATCTCAGCCACAGCAACAGCAGCAGCAGCAGCAGTTCATACATACCGCTCCTCCTCCTCAATACATTCATCACCATCCGTCTAGCGGCCTCCCTGTCCAGACTTACATCCAGGTTTACCCTTCGCAGCAGCAGCAACAGTCCTTCCACCGCCATCCTGGTCAACTGGATCAGCAGCCTTACCCTGTTTATTATGTCACTGCTCCCGTCCCACCTAGGCCCTACAATATTCCGGTGCCACAATCTGCAAGTTTGAGCGAGGCTCCAGTGGCTGTTCCTTCTACCCATCCTCAGGCACCACCGAACTCCACCATGATGCCTCTACCTCCTAACAACCACATGAGAAGTACTGTTACTGGTGGCAAACCTGAGCTGGGACAAGCTGGGATTTACACAACTGCACCAGGTGCTCAGATGGTTCACCAGATCCCTACAAGCCAACAGCAATTCATGGGGTTTTCACAAATGCATCACCCACCTCAGTCTGGGTCAGCCAACTATGGATTTGAATATGCTGACAATGCTCATACACAGATATACTACAACCCATCGCTGGGACATTCGCAGTATCAAACCATGACTGGGCCTCCACCAACCATGGTTATGCCTGATGGCTCTGCTCCTGCTAAGCTTCCAGCCGAGAATATGAGTCAACAGATTCGGAGTTCACAGCCATTGTGAGACACAAGGAACAGAGGAAGTTGAACCACAATTTTGAAGGACGAAACCCGGGTTGGTTTTTAAACATATAAATATTTTACGTTTTTATTATTTCTCTTCTTTTTACAAGTTGCTGCATCACAAAAGAGTCCGTCTTCATGCTGGTTTGGTATTACGAATTGTGTTAAAAAGTCTTGTGCGAGTAATTGAAGAAAGAAAAAAAAAAAAGGAAGTAGTGCTGCTTCGTGGGATTATAGTTGCATTTGACATTGGTGCTTTTACCATTATTTACCTGCATATTTACTTATATGTATCATTCATTTTTTTTTTTTTGTAAATGAATCACTCCTTAATCATCTTTCTTGTTTTACCTACTTGTTGGACACTTGAAGGCTCTAATATTTGTTTTAAAAGACCAGATGATTAAGAGGCATGATATTCTGAAATGTTATGTAAAACAAAAAAAGTCTTCCTCTTCGTTGCTTCTTCTTATCCAAGGGAGCATAAGTACAGACAAGAATCCCTGTGTGTGTGTGTGATCTTGCTAAAGTGTACACAACCCTTACATCACTTGGTGTGGGCTAAAAAAGTAGTGACAAAATCGACTTGTCTTCAAATGTAGCAACATAGCTTTCTCTTCGAAAGACGGAGCATTTGTGTCATCACGCAAACACCAAATCCAACTCTTTTCTCTCTCATACTCTCACAAATAACAGAAATCCTCTCCTTGAATCGATGTAATCGATACCTCACATATTTTTATGACAGAGTTCACTGAGTGAAACTGTGTTTGTTATGATTTCGAGCATCAGAAGCATTAAAAGACCGGCTGGCCTGGTTGGGCTACAAAATCTGAACCAAACCTCTCTTGTGGTCAGCTTCCCATCCCTTGCACTCACTCTTAATGGGTTCTTCTTGTCTTCTGTCTCTTAACTGTCTGCAATTATGTATTTTCTCTTTCAACTCTTCTGACACTCTTTCAGCCTCAGCTCATGCTATAAATCCTTATCAATGAGCGCTCTTTCACTCATCTCATTTTCTATTCTCTGCATATGTAGACATTTAGAAGCATCAATGGACCCAAAAGCACCTGCAGACTTCTTCCAACGGTTTCTCAAGTTTCATAAATCTCAGAGACCAAGAAGGGTGGTGGGGTAATAGATTTAGGCCTCAGCCTTAAGACCATACAACATGAAACTTACCTCCCATCGAGGCAAAGTAAGTCTCTTTGTTAGTTTTCTAAATCCTCACTTTCTGTCATCAAAAATCTATATGTGATTCAAAGTGATAGGTCACGACAGCTATGAAGAGCTCACAGAGTGGTCGCAGCCCATCTATAACTGCAATACACAGGTGAAGAGTGAGGAAACTGGAAACCAAAGACTTGCCCAACGATATTACAATGATGAAGAAGTGAGCAGAGGAAGATTGGCTTATGCAAAGGTACATATGGAAGGCCTAGTGGTGGGCCGCAAGGTTTGCCTTCTTGATCAAGGAGCTTACTCAACTCTTGCTCTTCAGCTCGACGATATGTTTGGTAAGCCGTGTTCTGATTCCCCAAGCTTCCAGTTACAGGTATGTTTCAGAAGGTTATGCCACATCAATTTGAATTTGCAGGGATGCAGACTATGTCAGGATTGAGGTTGTTTCAAGCTGAGTCTGAGTTCACTTTGGTCTACAGAGACAAGGAAGGTATCTGGAGGACTGTTGGTGATGTTCCATGGAAGTATGCTCTTACACTTTCTTTATACAAAAACTAGCCTTTTAAGTAAACCACTTTCGTAATTTTAGTAATTTTCCTGAAACTTGATAGGGAATTTGTCAAAAGCGTGGATCGCACGAGAATCACAAGAAGAAACGATGCTCTTCTTCCTTTTTAAGCTTTCAAGTTGAAGCTTCTCCTCTTCTTGGACGTTCACTGTTTATCTAAGATCCAAATGAGCTCACTTGTGGTTCTAATTTTTAATACCTGATGTAAAGGAAGCTTTAAGCTATAACTACGATAATGAAGATAGAGACATCTTGATAACCACCAACAAGACTAGGACAACAGAAAAGAAAAGAAAAAACAAAACAAACGGTACCACATTATTCTCATCAAGCTCCAATTGCTTGTAGCTTCATCTTTTAAAACAGGCTTGATGTTCTGACCTCTGTGCAAATCTCTAGATGTCTCAATCGCTGGCCACGGGTAATCTGTCAAGACTATCAGAAACGTGCCTCATGGAAGGCCTTTTCTCTGGACTGATATTCACGCAACTGATAGCAATTTTAAGAACGGCGACAATCTCGTCTTCCTTATCTGCCTCAGTAGCTAAGCAAGGATCAAGAACATCACGCAATGGTTTCTTCTCATCAATGCATACCTGTATCCACCGAACAAGGTCTAAGTCAGATGCCCCCACCTCCACAACTTGAGACCTACCTGCTATCAATTCTAGTAGAATGATCCCATAAGAGTAGACATCCCACTTCTGTGACGGTTTAACCATCTTGAGAGTTTCGGGTGCCTGATAGAAAGATCCTGACGAAGAGTGAGCGGTGAACTCCGAGGATACGCTCTTGTGATGGTGTTGTTGCCTCTCTTGTGGCTGTTGATCCGTTTGGATGATTCTGTTAGAATGTATGGTGGGAGAAGATCCTCCAGCAATATTAGCCAACCGTGATAATCCGAAATCAGAGATCTTAGGTTCCATGTCCTGTCCGATGAGAATGTTGCTGGGCTTGAGATCTCCATGGACGTATTTCTTGGGACTAAACTCGTGCAGATACAAAAGTCCTGTCGCAATCCCTTTCACTATCCTCAGCCTTTCAGACCATGTCAACGGAGCGCCAGTCACCATTCCTGGTTTTCCTGCACACACACACATTTTTAATAAACGAGTTTACTTGATGTAATTGAGTGATGCATCTCGAAATGAGAGAAAGACTGACTCACCGTGGAGGGCAGTTGCAAGATTACCGTTTGGAACATAATCGTAGATGAGAAGCTTCTCATCCACAGACCAATAATAAGCTCGAAGACTAGCAATGTTCGGATGTCTCAGTTTCCCTATGGCTTCAACTTCTGTCTGAAACTCCTTGAATCTTTGAGACCCTCCTTCACCCAATCTCCGGACGGCTAGAGTAAGTCCGTTCTCTAGAACGACTTTGTACACAATCCCAATTCCGCTCTTCCCCAGAACGAAAGCCGACGCCTTTAGCAGTTCCTCCAGGTTAAACGCTACCTGAGTGTCGAGAGCCACAATGTCGCAATGCTCCACATTTTCAGATAGCGTTTCCGATTCGTCTTTCCTGAAACACAGACACTCTGCAGCCCTTTTCTTGGATTCTTTCTCGAATCCGAACTGGTTCACACGGTTACAAGCGCAGAACTTTGAGTAGCAGTAGGAGAAAAGCAAACCCACGAGGCAGATACCTATGGCGTCGCAGAGAACAATTGCAATGACGGCACTTTTGTTTAAACCACTTGACTTTTGTTTGCTTTTAGAGTTACTATCGGAATCCTCAGGTGGATTGTCGCTTGGGATAAAAGGGTAGGAGGCATTAAGGCCAAGTTCATCTCCTGGGCAAAGGTCTTTCAATGGCGGACCACATAGCCCTGTGTTACCAATAAACGCTGTTGGTCCTCTGTTCATCAGAGCACCTGTTTGAGGAATGGGACCGGAGAGATTGTTGAAAGTGAGATCAATGTAAACGTTTTCAGGAAGATCGCCGATGGCAGGTGGGATTGAGCCGGTGAAGAGATTATGAGAGAAATCAACAGTTCCTTGAAGATTAGAGAGGTTTCCGATGTCACTGGGGATAGAGCCGTTGAATTGGTTGAAAGCGAGGTTGAGTTTCTCTAGAGAGAGGAAGGCTGAGCCAAACCCATCGGGCAAAGGACCAGTGAAGTTGTTTCGGCTGACATCGAGAGTTCTCAGCTTGTTGCATTGCAGAATCGAAGGCGGTAATGACCCGTTGAAGAGATTCTGCGACAAATCTAAGGTCTGAAGAAGCTTAAGCCTACCAATCTCGTCCGACAACGACCCGTCAAAGGAATTTCCGTAAAGGACTAAACTTTGGAGTCCCTGAAGCTGGAAAAGCTGAAAAGGCAATGACCCGTATAACCTATTGCTGCGGAGATTCAAGTGACGAAGACTGGAGAGAAACCCTAAAGAAGACGAGAGAGAACCGTAAAGGCTCTTCCTTGGGATGCTTATAGACACGACTCTGAGTTCTTCGCAAGTAACACCGTTCCATGAGCAGGCGTTGTCATCCGATGAGTTCCAATTGCTGAGGGAACCTGTAGGATCATCGTGAACGCCTTGCTTAAACGTTAAGAGCGCGAAGCCTTCATCGTTTAAGCCACTCACGGGGAAGTGACAAATGTAGTTGCAGAGAAGAGCAACAAAGATGATTAGCGAGGCCAACATTGCAAATGCAAATTAGAACAATAAACGAGTGTTAGGCTCTGTACAAGGAGAGAGGGTGAGAGTAAAGAGTAAAGTGTAAAAAAGAAAGAAAGATACTCTCCTTGAAGAAAAAGGAGGAGGAAGAAATCATAGAAAAGGTAGCGAGAAAGAGAGAGAGCTCTGTTTCTGCATTGGGAGAAGAGAATCGATAAAAATAAAATAAAAACAATATTTGTGAAAAAAGAGGTGAGAGTTGGACAAAAGAGAAGCCATGACGATCTAATCCAGACGCTACACTAGTTTGTGGACTAATTATCCAATTTTAACTAATAATCAGCTCTGTTATTTCTTAGCTTTTTGACCAAAATTATCTTAATCTCTATGTAAAGATTGTAATTTTGAAACTGTAACATCGTTTTGAAATAGCCTTTTTGTCAGGATTGTTGTTTTATTCAGGAAAGTATTATATTGGGCCTCTGATGAGTTGTGTCAAGTGTCAATGTTAGTAACATTTACAGTGTTTGTCCTTTATGGATGATGTTACCAAACTCCACAATACACCAGCTGTTATATATTAAAAGATTCCACGCTCTTTTCTTTATTCCTAGAGCAAGAGGCTTCTTTTACAGTATAACCATAAATAAGTAAGTAGCAATCAAGAATATAATCTCCCTGATCACAGCTCATCTTTCTTTTTTGAAGTTGTCATCATTCACATTCACAGTTGGTTTAAAAGGCGTGCGAAAGAGGGTGAAATGAGAGGACTTGTGTAGTGTTTACTTTGTCCGCCTCTACTTGTCGTTACCATAAATGGTCCATAAGTAAGTATAGACTTGTGAAGTGTGCTCTAATCTAATAAGGCAGCTATTTCCTAGTTTAGGATTAGAGAGTCTCCTAAACGCAGAAACAAAGAGAGAGTGTGGGCCCACTTTCACGGACTCCGACTCACGGCGACGATTCCGGTACGACGACTTTGATCAAATTGGAGAGGAGATACCATGGGTGAGGCTGCGAATGCGATTCGTACCATCGTCGAAGCGATTCACTCATCGCCGACGCAGGCCGTCGTCTATCTTTCCGGCGGTGCCTCTCTGGTATCTCTCTCTCCCTCTACATATAGTATCTGTTTTGCCTCTATGCTCTGAGTGATCGAAAACTCTATTCTCAGGCTCTAGGTTGGTTAATGTCGGTTCCTGGAGCTTCTAACACGCTTCTCGAAGCCGTGGTTCCTTATTCCAGGATATCTATGGTTCAATTACTCGGCAAGGTTTGTTCTCAACCCACACCAGTTTATGGCCATTCGTTAGACTTTCCATCCGTTGACTTTTATCGCCTTCTCAGGTTCCGACCCAACACTGCAGCCAAGCCATGGCCAAGGATATGGCTTCGTTAGCCTATAATCGGGCGCTTAAGCTCTCTAAACCAGGTTTGACTTTGTAAACTTGGTCTCTTTCTTCAACGATTTCTCTGACTTGCTCAATTGGTGGTGAGTGGTCAGGATATCCTGTTCTTGGAGTGGGTTTTACTGGATCTTTGGCAACTTCTCCTCCAAAGCGTGGGGATCACAGGTTATTCATTTACTTTCCTGCTCAATATTATAATCTTTGTTTGCTTGAATTGTAAGCTATCAATAAATCTTAAGTTGTAATCTGAAACAACTATATCTGGGGATATTTTGATTTTCTAGCATGCCCGCTCTAATGCTTTCCGTTACTCTTACTTCGTGACTAGGTTTTTTTTGTCTGTGAGAGCATCTGACCGGATCTGGGAATCTTCAGTCACTTTAACAAAGGTGACTGCAACCTTCTTTCTTGCATATGGTTTTACTCTTTAATATTAACTACTCATGTTTTTTATTCTACTGTGGTAAATCATAGAATCTACGGAGCCGAGAGGAAGAAGACAAGGTGTCAAGCTCTGTACTGATCCAGGTATGCACACAGCCTGCTTGCGGCATTGGCATTTCTCTACCTTTTAAGGAAAAAATGAAAACTTACTAGTTAGTTTCATTTACTGGTTATTACAAATAAGTACCGCAGAAGTTACTCTCTTATAATCTCAAGTACTCAGATTCATTTTCGTCGGGGCCAATCCTTTTTCCATATGTTAGTCAGCTTGCATAGCTTTTCTAAAAGCATTGCACTATAAAGTTACTGCTCACGGACTGAGTTCTTAAAACGTTTTCTGCTCACTATCATAGGCTATGGCCAAGGCATGCCAAGTTCCGGGGACACTTGACTCTGGCTTAACCGAGTCTGAGGTGCTGTCTGAGTCTGAAACCCAGTTTAGTGAAGAAGAAGAACTAGAGCAGCTTGTAGATGGACAATTGTGCTTTAAGATTTATTCATTTTCTGGGGGTAAGATTTTGGTCATTTGACCCCAGTAAAGTTTAGAAGCTTTTAAACTGAATCATGCATCTGTTATCATTGATGATGTATTTTTACCTTTATGGCAGAAGCACACGGGTCAAATGAAAATAGAAAGATTATACTTCCTGGTTCTTTTAATCCATTACATGACGGTCATCTCAAGCTGTTGGAAGTGGCTACGAGGTAGGCTAGTGTGTCTATATTAATTACTTGACAAGTACCTGCTTCTCTTCCAGGTGAACTTGTTTGAAAACAGCTCTTGGTTAATGCCTAACTATCAGTGTTTCCATATTGTCTTTGACTTTATGCTGACTCTATGTTTTTTTAGTTTAATCTTATCTATGTATATTATGCAGGGTAATTAGTTATCGATTTTTTCTGTCTTTTTTCCCCACATGTTGTGCTATATGATTTGATTCCCTTGTTGGATCTTGAAAGGCCTCTAGCATTGTGACACTTTAATTATCTCCAAACAACAAATCAGACTATTGTTCTTTATTTTTCTCTGTAAAATAAGATTTGAACAATCTCACAAACAGATTTGTTGATGCAGTGTTGCTGGGGGTGGGTACCCATGCTTTGAAATATCCGCAATAAATGCCGACAAACCACCCCTTTCTGTTGCAGAAATTAAAGATCGTGTCAAGCAATTTGAAGCAGCCGGTAGGCGGGATCTTTGATTTTCAGCCACTATTTATTCATATATCTTTTGGGCACCAATTGTTTGGCATATCTGTGTTACACAGTCTTATGAATGACCTATCAAGTTTGTGGTCTAGATTCGAGCTACAATTGTTTACAAAGCAAGTTATATACTTACTCCCGCCATCATCTGATATCCGTTTAATATCTGGTTGACAGGAAAGACGATCATAGTTTCGAATCAGCCATACTTCTACAAGAAAGCTGAACTCTTCCCAGGAAGCAGTTTTGTAATTGGCGCTGACACTGCAGCAAGACTTGTTAATGTATGTAGATACTGAACCTTTTCTGATCCTCCTTTTGTTTCTTTCCTTAATTCTACAATTGGATTTTTATGGTACATTAATTATCTTCCAAATTCATACTATCAAAGAAGAATGAGAAACTCAACTTTTTGCAGCCAAAGTATTATGAAGGAAGCTACAAAAGGATGTTGGAGGTTCTTGGTGATTGCAAACGGACAGGTTGCAATTTCCTTGTTGGTGGCCGCATTGTAGATGGTGTATTTAAGGTTTGACTTAAGCACTAGAATATTGAGCAATAGATACTCTCTTGAAAGTTGTTTATGAGATTGTATGTCTCTGCCGTATCATTGCCCTGCAGGTTCTCGAAGATCTTGATATTCCTGAGGAAATAGTCGACATGTTCATCTCAATTCCAGTCGAAACATTCCGGATGGATATATCCTCTACGGAGATAAGAAAAGGTCAAGGGGGTGTGTTATTTCCACCGTAAGACAGTTTCTATAGTGCTGGTTATTTTTGGTATGATCCATATCAGTCCATTCGATCGTTTAATAAGGAGTGTATATGTATTGTACAGACAAGCTGCATCAGCTTGGAAAAGGATATTTGTTTTTTCTTGCTTTTCTTGTGAAATATAATAACCAACCTTTTTTGCTTGGTTTATGCTTTTTTGTCACCATGATCTAATGCAGTTGCCTCAAACTTTCACTATTTAACTCTCAAGCATGATTTCTCCAATACATATATATCAATCAAGAACACTGAATGTTGGTGCGACTAGTGTTGCTTTTCAAGGAATAGGGAAGATATATACCTCGGTGAGGTAATAAGTTGATAAGCATCAGTATAAACAGAAAGCTAGGATAATAGATTACGGGTCTTTAATGATATTCAAGCCTTTAATGTGGCTTTGGTTGCTAAAATCTCTTGGAGAATTATTTCTAATTCTGAATCCTTCTAGGCCGAGACCTGATCAAGTCACAGCTTGGTTGGACGATAGGGAATGGAAAATGTATCAATCTTTGGTCGGAAAATTGGCTTTCTACTTCATCCTGGAAAACATCATTTGGCCCAGCTACTCCTGTAGTACCCCGTCAAGCCCAAGAAGCCTCGCAATTATGTTGTGTTCTTTGGTTCTTGCCCACCCACCATTGCTTCTAACTTAGCTGGATCAGCTGACACCCCTTCACCTGATATAATATATCCCAAAAGACAAGGACTTGAAAGTATCAGATCTGATACAAGAAGAAAATCGGGAATGGAATATTCATAAGATTAAACAAACCTTACCGCTTTTGGAAGAGGAAATTAGGAGCATAAAACTGAGTGTCCAACATACTAAAGATAGACAAATCTGGATGTGCAACACGAATGGATTATACTCTTGTAAAATCTGGGTACCAAAGGGCAATGGAGATCAAGCTGAATAATCAAAGAAGCCTGCCTGAAGATGATATGGATTGGAACAAAGAAATCTGGGCCATCCCTTTACAACCTAAGATCAAATATTTCATCTGGAAAAGTCTTAATCGAGTCGTACCAACAAACGATAACCTTCTACTAAGACGCTTGGATGTGGATCCTAAATGTCAACGATGTGGTGAGATTGAAAGTGTAGAACATGTGCTGTTTAATTGTACTAATGTGTTGCATGTATGGAAAAACTTACCTTTTGTCAGTTTTCCAAATCAAGTTCGAGCAAGTCTGTTCCCTAAGGCATGGAGAATCCTTCAGAAACTCAAAAGTATTACCGCCTATTGGTATTACAAAGACTCCTTTGCCAGCTTGGATAATATGGGCAATTTGGAAATCGAGAAATCAGTTAGTGTTCAAAAATATTTCTCAATCCCCATATGAGACACTCAACTCGGCTTTAGTCGCGACAAGGAAATGGGAAGAAGCTCAGGAGTTACTTAATGGAAAGAAGTTGTATGGAGGTTGTATCGAAGCAAACCTAAATGTTAATACAACCATTTGCTACTCTGATGCAGCATATAATGGAAAAGATCGAGTTTCTGGATCCGCGTGGATCATCAAATCGGCCAAAGATCCACCGCGAAGAGGTGCACAGATCCAGGATTTTGTTGCACGCCACTAATAGCAGAAGCTTTGGCCCTCCGATATGCGATGATCGATGCGTTGGCAAATGGCCTCTTTTAGATCGTGTTCTGATCTGACTCTCTAACTCTCATCACTGCCATCAAAAATAAAGTGAATTTATCGGAGATCTCTGGCATCCTTGTGGATGTAACCTACCTTCTCCCTCTCTTCGAATCTATTGATTTCGAATTTATCTCTAGAAATTTCAATACCGATGCTGACTCTATGGGAAAGGCAAAATTATCAAGCTTCATGTCTCATTTAAGTTTAAGTAATGTAGTAGGAATACCGTTATAATACTCTATTCAATGAAGTTGTTATTTGATAAAAAAAAAAGATTACGGGTCTTTGGCCATCTTGTGAGTGAGAGCCTTATGGCTTAGGGAGAGATTAGGGACGCTATAAGGCTATAACAATCCTTAAGAGTATATCGTTCTTCTTTGTTAAGTAATAAAAGAGAGATCCATTCAGGTTCCTAACCTAAGCGCGATTTTTTTATTAAAAACATATTTCTGAATCCAAAAATATAAAATCTATAAATCACCAAAAAAAATCTCAAAATTCAATGAAAATGACTTCGAAAAGTCTATAGCCTACAAATTTGATCAAAATTAAATTTGTAAGTCCAAAAATTTGATCAAAAAAATGTTTGTAATTTATAGATTTGAAAATTTTTGGGCTTACAAACATATTTTTTATCATTAATACTTAAAATCTATGAATTTCCAAAAAATAAGAAAATTGAGTTAAAAACGATTTTAAGAAAACTATTATCCAAAATTTTGATCAAAATATGTTTATAAGCCCAAAAATTTCAAATCTGTAAATTACAAAAAATCGCAAAATATAATGAAAATGATCAGTTTAACGTTGGTTGTACTTTTTTGATAAGAAATATTGGTTATTTATTATTTCTTCACAAAAAAATCAGATTAAAAATATGTTGGTTGGGACTCTACAGTCGAGAAACTCGGCGAGCTGCTGATTGAAGTAACCAAAAACAGCATTTTGGATGAGTCCAGGGATTTTGTCTACACGCGCTATACGCGCTTGTGTTGCGCGTGGGTCATATTGCAAGGGTTTTGTTTACACGCGCTGCGTATTATATTCGCGTGGGTTTTAATTGGGTCAGAAACCCATTGCGGACTGACTTTCTTCAACCTTTAACCCCTTTCAGTTAAGCCCATTGATATAATTCAACGTACGTCTTAACTGGCCCATATTTTATTTTGACTCACTCGCCTTTAACTAAAAACTAGATGACTCTCCCGACATGAGCGGGTATAAACTTTTTAATTTACTTAGATTTTTTTCCTTGTCTGACACTTAGTTTTAAATTTTATTTTTTATATTTAAATAATTAATTTTAAAAATATACATAAAACACTAAAGATAATATCAATTATGAATTTTGTAGGGATATCAAATAAAATAACATAAGTTTTATAACAATTTGATTCACTTCACATTTGACAAATCACAGTACATATTTAAAACACTTTACATAGATTTAGTTTTAAAAACATGTGAATTCAAATGTTTAAAAAAACACGAAAAAATAATTCATAACATATAAATTCAATAAAGAAGTATAATAGTTGAATTCAATTATGATAAGTATAAAAGATTTGTAATTATCTTTATCTCATTTAAATTAAAAATAGTATCAATTAAAAATAATATTTTTAAACTAATTTTCAGATAATTTGAAATTTAAAAGATTATTATATTTCCTTAAAAACAATGAAATCAATATCAAAAAAATTAAAATTAAATTATGAATTTAATTTATATAAATGTAATATTCTAATATTGTATTTATTTATGTAATTATCTACATTATAAAATAATTATTTAAATATAAAAGTAAACTAAATTTTAATATTAATCAATAACGTTAAAATTAAATGGTGTTGACACATGTATAAAATATAAAATAAGCTTGTAGTATTTTTGTTTTTCTTGCTTGAAGATAGGCTCTAAAAGTTGGTCTCTAACTGATATTTTGGAAGTAAACTCTTTTACTCAATTTTTTTTCTTTCAATTGCAGAAACGTTTAGTAGATAAGAGGGTCTAATCAATCAACCAAACAAAATGAGGAATCAAGAGATGTATAGTTAAAAAGATGATCATACCAATCGTGAAATCCATTGATTCAAAGTGTCTTTTAACTTAAGAAAGAAGATCAAAATCCTGGAGGAAGCTTATAACGAACAAGACATAGAGAAGAAGCCTGATATAGGAGACAAAAACATCTAATTCATCCTCCTGATAAGTTCATTGATGAAATTCTCACGGTTTCCTGCATCACCACCTTCAACGTAGTGATTTCTCTTCTTCTTCAGGCCACCAAGAGGTGCCTTAAGCTGGAATGGCCAGAGGAAGTTGTTGGCCTCCTTAAAATGAGGTCCTACTGTTAAAATCTCATGGATCAAATCCTCAGTACAGATGATCCCATGCTTTCCCAAACCCTGTTGTTGTTTTGTATTTAAGAAATGATCGTGCTTAAGTATAACTCCATATATCAGAATAAATTTAAAGAAGGCTATGGCCACAGAAATGGATTTCAAACCTGCTCTACAATGGAGTTGTCAGTCAAAGCCACCCTCTGGTGGTTTAGCTTTCCATATCCTCTCTTGTAGATCAATTCCTTGACACTCTTCAAGTTAGGGAATCTGAAAAAGAATAAGAGAAGTCACCCTGTGATTTACAGACTAGTAATCATCTCCTAAAATGTAAAGGTCTAGGGATGACATGCATACCCGTAAGTCACATAGGGCTCAACACGACGAAGCATATTCATTGTAGCCTTGTTAACTTTGAGGAAAACGCCATTGAAAATCTGCATCACAGATGTCAAGTTCAACCATAATTAAATACAAAAAGAATCATTTTGTATACTTATCTTTGACATGGGATGTGGCATAAGTAATTATCAATATGCTTTAAAGAAAGATAAAAGATAGATTCTAAATTCTTAAGCCCTCAACTAAGACTAATAATAACATAGTATTGAAACACCCAAGGGGTTATGTGACAATCCATCAGAAGACTCATCTATAGAATCGAACCTGTCTCAAACGCAAGAGCTGGAGAATCTTCTTGGTCTTTGGGTCGATAGCATTAATACTGCAAACCAAATGGAACAAATTATAAGGAAAACAACATAAGCACACCTATTGGAGATACTTAAGAAAACTCAGACAACCGGTAAGTAAACATACCCACGGATGCGGATGATGAACAATAGCTTAGCTTCAGGGTCAACATAGAAACCTCCTTTCAACTTGGCCTCGCGTTTCAACGAGATCAACTCCTTCTCCTGTAAGGATAAAAAGAAAATCAGGATTAGATGATCAAGTTCACTTTCTAAACAAGCATAGATCAAAGCCTCATTTGAACTGCATCTCCAAGGAACCAGAGAAATGTTACCTGCGCGGCATACTCCTTAGCGTATTGCTCGGCTCTTTTGAAGATGAGCTTCCTGTTTTCTGCGTTCTTCTTCTTGGCCGCTTCAGCATTTTCCTTCTTCTCCAAAGCCCATTCCTCCTCTCTCTTCCTCTTCTTCAACACGGACTCCGGAACTACAACCTTCGACTCAACCATTTCGAAAGATTCCTGCACACCAACGTAACTATTGTAATCTTCTGAAACAAAAGACAGAAGACGATAATGGATAGATAAGATGAGTGAAGAAAGTAGACACTAACCTCTGTTGAGCTCGATCGGATTTTTCAGAGAAGAAATATTCAGCGGCGAAGAGCGACACTATATATGCCTCTCAAATTAGGGTTAAGAAATATATAAATGGGCCTCACGAGTCACGA
The DNA here is from genome assembly GCA_963920545.1 of Lepidium didymum. Classification (NCBI taxonomy): domain Eukaryota; kingdom Viridiplantae; phylum Streptophyta; class Magnoliopsida; order Brassicales; family Brassicaceae; genus Lepidium; species Lepidium didymum. Next base: position 17,034,436 of record OY986988.1, on the reverse strand, counting down.
GGCCATTATTTATGTAGTATAAAGCCCGTTTAGTAGAAGCCCATAAATCTACTACTACTCGATATGTTACGCCGTACTTCGTGATTCAAAATGATTTGATTAAGAGAGGAAAGAAGAGCAGATTTTGCAGCTAAAAGTGAAGCTCAAAACCACAAACTTCAGATTGCAAGTATAGAAACATATATATTCTTACAATTTATGCTGACATTAGCATGCCATTTTTTTTTATCAACTAACTTTTGTAAAACGCTAGTTTGAACATTATATTCACATTTACTCTAAAAGTTTCTCTTTGCATACAACATGGTATTATAGGTATACATCAAACGGGTTAGCCCATGTTTCACACGCATAATCTGACCAAACAAAATTGTTCATCTATAACAACTTACATATAAAAATAAGAGAAACTCATTTTAAAACTAGAGTCTGACAACAGCCCATATCAACAGTTTTGAGTTTAATTGTTAAAACTCACTTTAAGTGCTTCACAAGTCGATGTCTTTTGGCACTTTTCCTTGCTGGAAATCATATTCAGCGACGGCAGAAGAAGAGGAAGTCAGGGTGGCTGACATCACAAGAATGCAGCCACTTGTCAGCTGCTTGGAAGAGAGAGTTCACCAGCTGGTGCTCCGAACCCCCATCAGGTGTCCATAGAGAACCTCTGAACTTGTATGATGCGAGCCCAAATACAGGCAATGGCATCTTCTCACTCTCCCTTGGTTTCATAAGGCTCACTGATTGTGCACGGCCTTCATCTACAACAGCCAAACATTGTGAATACAATACATCACCACCCACCAAAATTTATTATTCTTCAAACAATATATGACTTGCACCAACACACATGTCACTCAAAGATTGGAACATTTTGGATACAGTCAAGTATTTTTTTTCAAAGTTTGTATGGATTGGACCATGGCTGAATAGATCAAGTCCTAACCAAGTTTACTCTTGTTAATTGTAAGCATGTAAATCCAGGGCTTGTTATTTTAATAGAATAGGATGATTTAGTTTTACCAGCAGACGGTGTGTATAGGGAATGATACGTCAAGAAACACGCATCCAGATCCTTGAGTGTTGGTCCTGTGGGTATTCTGTAAATTGGGTACCTGCAAAGTATATAACAGATTCTCAGAGACATGGACAGCATATTGGCAGCAAGCAACTCTGCACTCAATATACAAGCAACAATACCATGCCACAGAAAACCAGCTTGATGGAAGCAAGTCACAGCTTCTCAGCGTCTTTAGCTTGGGAAACTGAGCAGCAAGGTCAAAGACCTGTAATGCATGGCAATTGTTATCAACTGTGGACTTTATAAGTTTTCATTTATCCTGGGTTTAGAATGTGGTCTAGTTTAAGTTGACAAAGACCAGCTCCTTAGAAAATATAACATTTCTGATTAGTTGATAGCCAAAAGTTGACCCAAATTAACGGATTGGAAAAAACTATCTTTAAGACAAAAATTGCAGAGCATTAGTTTTTAAATTTGAAGCTGCCTGATAAGATCAATGATATAAAAGAGCAAAGTAGATTAATAATATATGTACAAATCTTCTTAGTCATTCGGAGAGCATTATATGTATGAAGTTCTAGTAAAGAAACGAACACACAAACCTTATCAGCCAAAGGTTCGCGAATGTATGGAAGGTCTCTTTCAAGATACTCAAATATCAAACGACCCTGAGTACTTAAAGGTACACCGTCGTCACTCGATGAATCTTCCTGATGCTGTTGATCTCTCAATGAGATATGGTCCACTGTAGCAGAAACCCGTTCAAACTCACTATCACTGCTAACATCGCTACTTGAATCCCGAAAATCGCTATCGCTACCATCACCTGGCCGCCTACCATATGAAAGTGATATAAGAAAAGCCAACATAATGAAAACTTGTTATATAGTGCAGCTATAGAATCCACAATCATAGAATAGTAACCTTTCTTTAAGAGAGGAATTCAAGGCATGAGTATTGGCATAGATTTGAATGGCTGACAAAAAGGGGACATAGTATTGAATAACACGATCCTTGTTATTCAAAACTAGAGGCACTCCTGTGCCGTAAGCACTCCACTCTGCAAATGACTCCCATATATCACCAAGCACAAAATAGGGCACATTTTTATAATCATCATCGAGTTTTCTTTCCCGTAGCGATGTCTGCAGAGATTACCGTCACCATTAGAACAAATGGCAGCGATACAGAAAAGCATAAAAGAAATTACTTGCACAGATTCCACAGAGAAAGACAATGACTTAAACAGACCCAGAAAAAAAAACAGAATAATTCAGTTTGACATGTTCAAACAACCTTAGATAAATATTGGGCCGTCACGGATGGTGTGACCGACTCTAAAAACCGTTCCAGATTACTCGACGACGAAGCGGACGGCTCAGATGTAACGTTTTGCAGGAGTTTTTGTTTATGTAGAGCAGAATCGTTCTCGCCTTCTCTGCTTCCCTTGGGATTAGCTGATCGGCCATTGGAAACGTCGCTCTGAGCTCTTCGCAGCTGATCGATGCGCTGATGGGCCCTGCGAGCTTTTGCGGTACTGTAAAAAGGGTCCTCGCCGCCGTTTCGCCCCCTCGCCAACTGAAATCCAGCCCCCAACATCTCCTTCTTTACCCGATCAACGAAGAAAACAATTCAAGGGAGCGATGATAAATCAAAGGAAGCACAAAAAGAAAAGCCTCCAAGTTCGTCGATCGATCTTTGCACAGGAACACTCCTTCTCCAAGTAGTCGTAGTTGATTAATAATAAGTTGGATAAGTTGATTTGCATGAATATGCACATGAAATGTGTCTCCGATGAGACGGCGAAGAAGCTTGGTCGAATCGGAGATTCCAAGAAAGGGAAGAAAAATCGATCAAAGGAAGAGGAAATGATAGAACAAAACCCTAGCCTGATTTCTAAGCTCCGATGAAAGAGGCAAAGATTAGTGGAAGAGGGAATCCGAAGAAGAGAGAGGAGAGATTCGGGTAAATGAAGATTTGGGAATTTCAGGAAAAAAGGGTCAATGAAGCAAATCAGGAGAGGAAGACGATTGGTTCGTATTTGGAGGGGAGACAAACAAAGACAGTTATTAACACACATTCGCCCCTGAAGAATTCCAAATTACAAATTTAGTCCCTTTTTACATTTGTTGATTTATTCATTAATTACAGGTTTTACCCGAAACTTTATAGCTTGGAGTTGCCGTTTAGTTTATTCAAAATTTACGCTTTACTTGGAACAGCTAACTGAAGGCTATTTTCGAATGATTTGGGGGGTATGAAATTGACTTTGTAAGAAAGCTTAAGAGAAAAATAAAGAATGTGAAAAGAAAAGGGATAGAAGGGAAAAGGCAAAGGACATATAAGGAGGCTCTTTAAATTAATGGTGGATACTGGATGATGCTTGATGCTTGTTGCTAGATGTTGACAAAACACGATAACAAAGAATTCGCATATTGTTTCCAAATCAGCACCAAATAATAATATATAAAAAATAAAAGAAAGAATGGCTGTAAACAAACATTTGGTCTTTCTTATATTTTCATAGATAAGCTTGACAATGTCGAAAATTTTCTTTTTCTTTTTGTGTTTTATGTAGTCAAAAACTATACAATTCAAGTAATGCAAGTACACCTACTATATTGACAACCACAAAAACTTGAAAGTTTGAATAAAATCATGACATAAACAATTAGAAAATTACCATATATATGAGTGTGGACGTGAATCTGAATTCAGGTAGTATTTACAAGTAAGAAGAGTGTGTGCACATGACTCATTTACCAAAACATTATTAGTCTGTCTTTTTGCCTGGCTTCGAATGAGTTTTATATAAAACAATTGCTGGCTGCTGCATTCTACGGATCAGTAGATTGGACGGTTTTTTAGTATAAACGGACGAGGATTAAGCCCATTATAATAGATAGCCCAATAGAGCCTACAAATATTGTATGAATTAAGCCCATTATGAACAGTGACCGAGTTCAATGAGTGGTTTGCGTACGACGTCGTTCCAAAGCTTCTATATCACAAACCTTCAATGGAAGACGAGGGAAGCTTTCTGTAGATCTTCGCTTCTCTCTCTCTAAGGAGAACCAACTTTGAAATCTGAAAAGGGTTCTTTTTTATTTTTTAAAAGGACGCTTCGATTGTTTTTTTGATGTCTTTGGTACATCTGCTTTTCATAGTCGGCCTCGTAACTGCCGTCTCTTCTTCCCCGAGCTCACGCTCTATTCTCCAGGATCAAAAAGACAAAGCTGTTGACTTAAACGCTACAACCTTCGATTCAGTTCTTAGAGATACCCCCGCAAAGTATGCGGTCGTCGAATTCTTCGCTCACTGGTCAGTTCTCCCTTTCAATTTTATTGCTTAGAACTAAATCTTCAGTTTTAGTTGGTGTCTTCTGCATCTTTATCTACCTAACGCTTGTTGCTGGATCTAGCTCTTGAACTCTCTTGCAAGTGTTCGTATTGGAAAAGATTTTACCTTTATGATCCCCTTCATGTGATTCTACTTATTGCTAGATGAGTATGCTAAAGTTTTACATTTGCCACAATACTAGTTTGTGCTTATACTGATACGTGTATCGCTTCACGTTGTTTTAGGTGCCCTGCCTGTAGAAACTACAAGGTAATATAACTATTCAAAGCCTCATCCTTGGTTCTTGTACGCGTTCTACTCGGAAGATTTTCATTCCTTTAACTGTTACTCTGCAGCCTCATTACGAAAAGGTCGCAAGACTCTTCAATGGACCAGACGCAATACATCCCGGAATCGTTTTGATGACGAGAGTGGATTGTGCAATGACGGTACGTACTTCATGATTCTAACTGTGAATCCTGTTGGATTACGTTAATGTTCTGTTTCTGATGCTAGAGCAGTCTTTCTGATAAGTTCCCTGGCAGCGCAGACGAATAGCAAGCTCTGTGACAAGTTCTCTGTTTCTCATTATCCAATGCTCTTTTGGGGTCCTCCTACAAAGTTTGTCTCTGGCAGTTGGGAACCTAAAAAGGAGAAAAGTGAGATACTTGTTGTGGATGACGGGCGCACAGCTGAGCGTCTGCTCAAATGGATTAATAAGCAGATAGGCAGGTGTGTGCCAAATGCACCAGACTTTTCTCTTCAGCTTTGGCTCTTATGTTTCTAACAAATTCAAACTTTGTTCCATATTTGAAGTGTATCTATATATCTTCTGAGCTAGTTTGTCAGTATCAAATCTCTAAGTACATCATAGTTATCTCTGTTTTCTTTCTCAATGTTTTGCAGTTCTTATGGCTTGGATGATCAGAAATTCGAAAACGAATATGCTCTGTTGAATATGACCGACTACAACCAGGTCTTGAGATTGATCTCTGCCTAGCTTTGCTAAGGTATGATCGTTTCTTTTAAGATTAAACAGCTTTAAGATAACCGGGTGTTGATTTTCCACAGATTTCTCAGGCTGTGTATGACGTTGAAGAAGCAACCGCAAGAGCTTTTGATATCATCGTCTCACATAAGGTGGAGTAATTTGTTTGTGTATGTCAATGACCTTCTTCCCGTCGCTCAGTTTTGTTAATAAATCAGTAGTTGCATGACATCTACAGGCCATTAAGTCATCTGAAACCAGTGCTTCATTTATTAGATTTATTCAGCTTCTAGCAACACATCATCTTTCCAGGAGGTATAACAAAGTCTCATCATCCTAATGCCATCACTAGCTTGTTCTTGGCCACACTCTTTTTCCACACTGAGCGTGGAATTTATATCTTATAGATGTCGGAAAGGAGCTGCAGAAATTCTAGTGAACTATGATTATTTATGCCCTTCGGGAAAGTGCTCTTACGAAGAATCCGAAGGAAAAGATACGCTGGGAAAGTTCCCTATTTGTGGAAAGGATGTTCCTCGTGGATACTACGTGAGTGCTTGCAACAAACTCTATCACTGTTTTTCCTGTATAGTATTTACATCAGAAATCTAATTTTCCTAAAACCTTATTTGGTAGATGTTTTGCCGTGGAAGCAAGAATGATACTCGTGGATTCAGGTACTGTACTACTTTCTCAAGCTTCATACTGTGATCCTTAACTTTCCTCATGAGTATGTAAACTGTTCCTTAAATGCTTGACTGTAGCTGTGGATTATGGGTTCTGATGCATTCACTTTCCGTGAGGGTTGAGGATGGAGAAAGTCATTTTGCATTTACGGCCATATGCGATTTTGTTGACAACTTCTTTATGTGTGATGAATGCCGCCTACATTTCCACGACATGTGCTCAAGGTATAATAAATAACAACTTACAGCTTGATTAATCGTGGTTTTTGCTTAATCACATATGCATGCGTTTCGTGCACAGCGTCAAATCCCCTTTCAAGAAGGCACGTGATTTGGTCTTGTGGGTGTGGAGCACACACAACAAGGTCAACGAGAGACTCATGAAGGAAGAAGCGTCCCTCGGTACAGGTGACCCCAAGTTCCCCAAGATCATATGGCCACCAAAGGAGCTTTGTCCATTGTGTTATCTCTCGAGTAACCAGAAAAACATAGAGTGGGACCACGACCATGTCTTCAAGTTCTTGAAGAACTACTATGGGGCCAAGCTCGTCTCCCTTAACAAGGAAAAGAGAGTTGCGGGGATCAAGGAAGAGAGCATCTCAGCAACTGAAGACTTGACAGTAGCCACCAACGCTCTGGTTGTGCCGATTGGAGCTGCATTGGCAATAGCCATAGCCAGCTGTGCATTTGGAGCTCTAGCTTGTTACTGGAGAACGCAGCAGAAGAACCGCAAGTATGATTTCTGTCTATACATTTCTGATAGCTACCTACTCATGTTATCTTACTACTTATGTGCATCTTTTCTATTCAGGCCAAGAAGAAGCTGGAACTGAACTACTAGAAGCTCCTGATGTTTTATAACTTACAGACAACGAACACAAAGGCTATAGTTTGGAGTTGAGATCCAAAAGATGCCTGCTACAAGTCCTTTCCTTGTAACTGTTCTCTAATTTTGAAAGATTATCCAGATTTTTCTCTCGAATTTTGGGACACAGAAAGAGACACTTGTGAATGTTGGTATCTTTTATAGGAATCATTGTAGTGTATAAGAATTGTTGTGCAAGGATTCAAGATGAGTCATTGTCTATCTGCATTGCAGATCTGTAAAACCAATTCAACAATTTACATGTATAATAAGCCATTAAAAATATTATATTTAGAGTGATATATGGCTCTTTTGTTTTGTCTTTGTATGATTGCAAAAGAAAAGAATAGTGTTCATTGGACGCCTATAATGTAAGATTGAGACTGAGGCAAGGGCCATGAATCTGTTTCGTCATCGGATAAACCTTGGGAGTGAGAGACGTCTAAGGGCTGAGAATGGCGACGGCAGGTGGCGACTGCTTTGGTGACGACATAGATGGGTAGCATGATTCCGATTACTCTGAGAAATAACAACTGAACACCAAAACATAACAAATGTGGCTCAATATATTTTAGAAAAGAAGATTATCTTGAATAAAATGTGGACTTGAAAGATGGTAAAGTCACCGTGAACAAAGGGAAAACATGGAGACTTGAAGCAGTGAGGACTAAAGGGAGAGTATGTCGGAGAATGAGAAGAGCCATGAACTGCAGATTCAAAAGAAAGATATGAGTAAAAAGAGATGTAAAAACAAAAGTGTTGTTTTTTGGTAAGAGAGATTGGAGATAGGTACGATGAGAACAAGGGAGCGGCAATAGAGGAAGGTTGTGGTGGAAGAAATAGAGTATTGTTGTTGCTCTATAAAACTAGAATCAGCAGGTACAACTCTGATGAAGCCTCGGGAGATTCCCCAGTTTCCCCTGAAATGAAGAGGAACATGACCCAATTCTACCAACGGAGGTGGTGCTGTATAATCCGGCTTGAATTCCTGAACCATACATATATCATCAGACTTGATTCACAAGGAAACGAAAGAGACAGAGAAAAAGAGAGACCTGATGGCAAATCTCGCACATGGTATCACCTTTCTCATTACACCATCTCTGCACGCACCTCCGATGTGCATACTGCAAAATAAACAACAAATGTTGAGTTTTGAAGCTCTAATCCTCTAGCTGATAAACAGACAATAATGTTGTTATGGTTTACCTTCAAGCTCCCGCTGCAGGAACAAGGAGTTTCCATGTTTGAATCCAAGTCGTCATCGTGACAAATCCTGCACTCAGCCATTGACAAGGAGGGGTCTCCATTATGTAGCCTCTCAAGTGATTTTTCATCTAAGACAGTACATTCCTCGACGGGTTGCAACATCCGGTTCCTACTCTGAATCGCAGCCTCAATCGTGGATTCTGTTATTAACCGATCAACCAGCAGCACGAAATGATCTCCCATCTTTGATCTCCCCCTCTTTATGTTTTTGCTGCAAATTAAAGATAATATGGTTTAGGGTCAGCATTTGCATTCAATGCTAAAAGGTAGCCATACGCAACCTAAACATGTGAATCAGAAAGCTTCCCACTAATGATTATTTATTTAAAAAACATATGTAGATCGAAACAAAGCTGGATAATAACAATAACGTCAAAAAGGTTGAACTAACTAAGAAGAAGGCGAAGGAATCTGAATTTACCCAGAAGAGAAAACAAAAAAAATGAAACAAGAATTGAAGGAATCAAGAATATGGTTAGAAGAAATGATACTTAGGAGAGAAATAATAGAAAGCGATAAATTAGCAAAAAAATAACCCGAAAACAGAGGAAGAATTGAGAGACAAACCCTCAAAACAGGAGAGGAGGAAGGAGAGGATTGTATTCGTTTTCTTCTGTTATTTTAGTTGAAAGGAAAGAAAAAGTGGAAAAGCGAAGAAAAAGGAGACTTAGAAGAAGAGAATCGTATTTAATAGTAAAAGCCTGACGCTAAAGCCTTCATTAAAGCTTCCTTTCTTTCTCTCTTCATTTCCCAACAAAAGAGATAGATGGAGTTATACTGATTCCAGAATCTAGTAGATAGATGAATTGCCTTTAAGCAATCACATGAATTTGACAATATTTTGCTAGTAGACAGATGAATTGAATGACACGTGGGTGAAGGTTGTGATGGTGGAATGAGATGTGAGGGATGGATCATTGGACAGGTTGATAAGTAACCAGATTATTATGTTAAAAGCAGAGAGTCAGTGCCTTTTGGATTTTATTGGTCAACCGTTCTACCAAACCCAAAAGGGATGCTAGTGGTGACTGGTGAGCCTATGAATATCATCCACTCTGAGATACTTAGCAGAAGCAAAGCCCAACACATATATATGAATAGGCCCACTATCAGTAGTTCAAATGGCAATGAAGCAAATTCACGATTACATGATAATGAATGATGATCCAAAACTTTGTGAGAAGTCATATCTCCTCACAGTGACATCATCGAAACTCTACCTCATATCTAAAATCACTACGACCATGAGAATAATCAATCATCTTAATCCTAATTAATACTTCAAAAAGGCCAAAACAATAGACAGAAGCAAAATCAGCTTGATGATGTGTGTTTGTTCATGATCCGAACACCAAGCTCACCTGCAATAATAACAGTTGAAGCCATATCCAGAAACATACCATGCTCCACAACTCCAGCAAACCTCAAAATTGCATCACTTACTTCCATCAAATCTCCCATATCCTCCTTCAAATACAGATCCACTATGTAATTCCCATTGTCTGTCACAAAGGGCTTTCCTTTCTCTCCCAATCGCAGATTCGCTTCGCACCCGTATCCTTCCAGCAAAGTCCGGAGCTTTTCCGCCGTGAATTTCCAACAGAAAGGCACAATCTCCACCGGAAGAGCAAGCTTACTCCCACCGATGTGTTTCACCATCTTGGACTCGTCTACGATCACCACAAACTTCTTTGAAGCTCCTTCGATCATCTTCTCTCGCAGCAAAGACCCTCCTCGTCCTTTCACGAGGTTGAGATAAGGGTCGACCTCGTCGGCGCCGTCGATGGAGAGATCGATGACAGGATGTGCGTCGAGATCAGAGAGAGGAATCCCGACAGACAGAGCCTGTTCCTGCGTCTTCTTGGACGTTGGTATTCCAACAATGTTCTCAAGCTTTCCTTGTTGGAGAAGCTCGCCGATGCGGTCCACGGCGTGTTTGGCGGTGGAGCCGGTTCCGAGGCCGAGAACCATACCGGATTCGACAAACTCGACGGCTTTGTAAGCAGCGATTCGTTTGAGCTCGTCTTGGGTTAAAATCATTGGCGGTGGTGAGGCAGGTACATCCATGGAGGGTTTTTCCGATGAAATGAAGAGATAAATAACGTTATAGCAAATAGGGATTGAGAGGTAATGAATGAAGAGTATGTGTATATATAAATAAAAGAAATAGCGTAAAAAAGATGCAAACAATGAAAAGAATGAAATTGTGTGGTGGCGGAGAAAAGAAAGTGAGAAGACTGAACGAAGAAGAAGAAGAAGAAGAAGAAGAAGAAGAAGCAGCAGATAGGGTTTTGGAGAAAGACCGAACAATTGAATAACGACACTTTTTCAATAGTTTCGAGGAACAAGAGTATCTTTCGTGTTTCATTTTTTGTCCCCCTCTTTTCTCATTTTTTACACAATTTGACCCAATTTTTGATTTCTTATTTCCAATATTGGTTGATATTTCCTAAATTATCTCCTCATTTTCCTAAGTTTTTCTTCGAAAAGTCATTGGGCCCAAAAAGGACCAACGGAACTCAGCCGTTCAATTGTCCACTAACTAAATTCGTCAAAAAGTGCAAAAAAACAAGAGAAGAAATTATTTGATTGATAAGCAAAAAGTAAACAATATCGTAATTCGAATGTATTTAATGGGTCAAGATCCAGTGTCCCTCAAAACTATCAAAGGACAAAACTATCAAAAAAGACTTGACATGTACTCAGTTCTTTTATCTCGACAAATTTAATTTTTAGAGAAATTTAACAATGTAATTTCCTCTTAAAAATAATTCGAATATTAATTTTTCTCCGTTTAATTTGACTTGGTTAAATCGATTTAACCGATATTAGACCGATGTTTCGTGAGCGTATACAATATCAAAACTTAGTTCATTTACTCTTTAACTTATATATATACTTCAATATTATAAACAAACAGAGTTTTGGTATGATATACGTTCACGAAATACCGGTCGTATATCGGTTAAATCGATTTAACCAACTCAAATCAAGTGGGGAAAAATTAATATTCGAGTTATTTTGGAAGAAGAATTAGATTGTTAAACTTCACATGATCAAATTTATCGAAACAAAGAACTGGATACATCTAAATCTTTTTTATAGTTTCAAGGAGAATCTGGATCGTCGACCCGTATTTAATTATTATTCTTTATAATTTCATCACATTGAATATTGGTATTATATTATGATGAATGAATATTGAATATCATTCATTCAACATAATATAAAGAAAATATAGACATAGTGGGAATCTCTTAAGATATAGATATGATAAATGAATATTGAATATCATTCATTTGACTTACTAGATTGAATGGACAATCACTAAAAATCTGCTTGGTTCGAGACAATCTGAAGTTCTATCTAAAACTCTCTTTCTTATTCATTCCAGCTACTTTTGATTTTGAGCTGCCTTTAAAATTAAATACCGTAAAATTTTCTAACATATATATAAAAAAGTAGAATATTCAAGTCTCAAATCTAAAAAAAAATTATATAAACAAATATAAAAAAAGTTTATAATAAGCTTTGATTTGGATTTAGACCATGAATCAAATCCAGTGAAATCTGCAAAAGTAGCAACAGAAATTATAATATTCTCGAACCTAGATTAAGTAATTATAAATTATAGTAATAATAAATGCACATGATTAGCCAAACCCACTTATAATCCAATCAAAACCGTTTCTTTGTTTAGCTAATTTGACTTCTCATTTCATTTCTTTATGTTATTACACAAATCGGTGACTTTCTCTAATATTTGCTTATTATCTTTTATACATCTTCTATTGGAATCTTTTGTTCTAAATGAAACTAATACGAAATTTAAACAAATTATTGGGAGACTGATTTGATGTGCTTTTTTGGATAACTTTTTTTTTTTTTGATCATGCACGATAAATGCACATCATCAGCCAAACATAAATGTAAAACTATTATATAAAATTAACATGAGAAGTTTGATTTTAGGAGTTTTTGTTTACAGATTCTAAAGAGCATATTGGTTCTAGAAACATAATACATAATAGATGTTGATGACACAATATTGACGTCTGCTCATCTTAAAATTAATTGATTTCAAGCTCTTTTAGAAACATAAATTAATTGATTTTAAAATTTTTTAGAAAAAAAAATCCCAATATATTAGTATATTATCGTACCACCTTCGAGAGATATGTATTTTTGATGTAGATGATAAATTGACGAAGTGGATTGGTCCCAACATGGATCAACCCAAGTAGCCGTTCCATTGTCCACTAACTAAACTTGTCAAAAAGGACAAAATGAAAAATTACAAACAACAGAAATGATTTGATCGATCAGCCAAATTACCCTCCACTAACATATCAATAAACAATTTTTTTTTAATATTCAACTACAACTAACAGATTCGTTAAACAAATTCTTATATAATATTAGTAGTATAATTCGATCTCTAAATGTATAAGTGCGTTTGTCTTTAGTGAACTTACCACATGTCACTAGATTAAATATCACCAGCTATCAATAAACAATTTTGTAATTCGAATATATTTAATCACTATTTTTATAGTAATTTCATATCATTGACATATTTAAGGCGTAAGCTAGTGTAAAAGAATCACAATAACAAATAATAAAAGAATATTGAATATAGGTATATATACACATTCAAACAATAATTATATATTTTATAAAGGAAAGAATGAGATCAAAGAGGCATCGAAGCGAGAAGCCAATGAAGGAGGTCAAAGAGACGGAAAGCAATGGCGGTGGATGAAATGGGAAGGCTGAGGAGAAGTATAAGGACGGTTGCGATGGCGACTGTAGGACGAGAGTTCATGAGGAAGCTTTGAAGAAGACCAACGGAATCGCAGATAAGAGTATCATAGGAGCTATAGAAACGTTTCTCCCAATCCATCCAATGAGAAGGAGGCTCATAGTTACGCTCAACCATCTTCATCTCGTGGATACGTTTCCTCAACACGATCATGTTCTCATCCACCAATCTTCCTCCTCCATAGTTGTAGTAATGGTCTTTTTCAGAAGGCGTTGAAGCAGAGACTCTCATATTTTTCTTCCTCTGTGGACTTTGAGAGATTTTCTGAGGAAACATGAGTGGATGGAATCTGAGTGGTGAGATCGAAACAGGCGAAGAAATCAGTGTCGCCTCCATCTTCTTCTGAGATTGATTGAATGATTGTTTCTCTGTGAATTTTAAGGATTTTGATCGTTTAATTGGTTTAGAATCAAGTGGTGAAGAAGATGGTCGACAGGTGGATTTGTATTTATAAGCTTTTTTCTAAAAAAATAAATATATAATTAATGATTAGCGCGTTGCAAACTTGCAATGCTGAGGAGGTAATGAAGAAGGGACCCAGTTTCCTTGTCTTCCACGTCATTTTCGTATCTTAACATTAGGTTTCCGGTGATTTTATTTAACTATCTTATATACTATTCACCATTATGTAATCAAGTAACCAACTTGTACATTAGTTGTTACGAATCTTTGGATTTTAAATTCTGATATTTTCTTTGCCTAAGTCTGCAAAGTAAGAGAATGAATGGATTTGCATTGAGAAAGAGTACAATAGATGCATTGTGAAAACTCATACGACACGTTAACTTAGGTTAGCTTTGCTGGTTAAGGACACAAAACGATTAGGAAAGCGAAGTGAAATTCATAAACCATCCCAAATTAATAATACTATTGTTTAATAATGCACATGATTAGCCAAATGACTTAACCGACTTTTTCTCCAATAAGAACCATTTCTTTATTAGCCAATTTGACTTTCCATTTCTTTATGTTATTGCACCTGAATTAACGTACAAGTCGGTGACCTTTTCTATTATTTGCTCATTCTTTTATATAGTACTATCTTCTATTTAGTATATTTTGATGTTTTCTTTTGGAAAAATGCTTTTATTTCTTCTACATGTCCAAGACTCACCATCACAAAAAGGCAACGCAAAAGGTACGAGAATGTTTGGACTGGACGCCACGTCCACTCTTACGAATCCCATTGCCTATTTGACTTTCTCTCAATGGGCGGCTGGCTCTCTCCCCTATTATCTTTATTCTAATTATTATATAGTTAATTAAATTTCGTTAGAACTTAATACTGTATTCAAATAGTCTAAGTTGGGATCGGAATCTTTAATCGTTAATCTTGACGTTACCACTATTGAGTTTGTAATGTTCAATGTTCCTTCATTGCATTTTTATTTATTCTACAAGTCACCGGAATAGACCTTTTCTTCTCTCAAAGAGTTAAAAGGAGCCTAATGAAAAGAAGAACCTTACACTGGGTTTAAGGCTGCGAGAGAGAGAGAGCTAAGAGGAGCACTCTTTTATTCATATCCCTTTATTCTCTCACTTGCTACCTGCTTCAGATGAACCCATAATTATCACTTCAAAGCTCAATTCCGAACTGTAAAATGTTATTACGAGTGTGTGTTTGTTGTATATAGAGCTCCTTTTTTTTTGACCTTTTGTTAAGTGTGTTGTTCTTTAGTATTGTTTCTATGACTTTCTGTAATTACAATTTTTACAAACCTTCGAGGACAAACGGACGGATTTCCTCAACCTCATCATCTGAATCTGATTTTGTTTGGCTTTGATTATCAAGTGGCTGCTTGAGATCATCTTCTGGTTCCTTTATTTGATCAACCTTCGCTTCATCCAGCTGCTCTTCTGGATTCTCATTATCTTCATTATCAAGAAGAAGCTCAAGCTTTTGATACTTTGGCTTGTTTTTCTCCAGGAGAATGTACGTGGTGCAATACCAGAACATCAGAATCCGGCTTTGAGCTGCTATTGTCTCACTTATCCCCCTTCCTCCAAACGACAGTCGTTCTAGCGCCTGCCACAAACACTTGACCTCTGATTACCTCATATATAGGGACACAATTAATGGGGTTTGATTTAAATTAGTCCTTACCTGTTCTCCAGTTTGGACGTCAAATGAGTTCTGGTGATCAAACTCGAGGCCTCTGAATTCGTTGATGCAGAGTCCCTGGAAGGCCCTGAACAAAGACAGGGGATGCTAAGACTTAAGAAAGTAGATAGATATATGGC
The DNA here is from genome assembly GCA_963920545.1 of Lepidium didymum. Classification (NCBI taxonomy): domain Eukaryota; kingdom Viridiplantae; phylum Streptophyta; class Magnoliopsida; order Brassicales; family Brassicaceae; genus Lepidium; species Lepidium didymum. The sequence continues at coordinate 17,019,208 of OY986988.1, read as the reverse complement.
GAGGTCATTATTGCTGTTTAGTAATTTGGGATGAGGTAATTCACCATCTAATTAATGAAGCACGAGGAATCCAACGGAAGATGATTGGGGTGTTGTCTGCATTGACATAGTAACCTCCAAACACGATGAAAACTGTCATGAGAGATGGTCCAACAGCCATTGCAGCTTCTGTGCTTGGAACCATAGCTCCAACAGTTAGACCCATTGCAGAAGCAGCAAAAGACTCCACAGTCACTATCCCACAAAACTTTCCAAATCTGGCAAGAAGTCTCATTGTTAGGGACATTGCTGTCATGTGTATTTATAACTGGGGTTCATTGATTGGTCAAGTGCAGAGAGAAAGCTAAAGAATGACTTATCAATGCTATGCAGGATAGGGCGTGTGAATAACATTACCTTGTGACCACAGGAATAATAAAAAGATACAGAGCTAAGGAATTACCTTGACAAAATGGGATTAAGGCGAGCCATAGGGTAGAGTACAGCACCAAACATCAAAGGAAATGCCGCTCCAATAGGAATTTCAGCTATTGTTTTGGAGAGCAGGTAAGGGCCTAAAGAATAAGATCCTTTAGACCGTTCTCTGTACACAATGGCACGCTCTTTCGGAAAGACACCAACTGTCTTTGTGAGAGCTGCCATTGCCGTGTTTATTGCAGCTACCTGAAGTTTACAGATATAATTGCTTAGCAAATATAAAAATTATTCATAATTATAAAAGTATTTAGCAAAAGAAAAGCGTGTTAGACCTGAAGCAAACCCATTCTGTCCTGAATTGACGTCTGAGACTTCCCCATTCTCCAGAAAACAGACCCAAATATCAGGGCAGATGCAACAGACATTCTTGCACGGACTTTGTTTGTTGGCCCATCTCGAGAAGCCTATGGAGTCATATGAAGAAATCAATTAGAAAAACTGCTCAACTTACCCCTGGGATAGTATGTCCAACGCAAGGACCCTTCGACGATGCTTAAAGATTTAGGTGAACTTTTCAGAAACACAAAATGCTCAAAAGAGTCGCATGGCAGGAGAAAAATCAAGAAACTCCTACAAATCTCTTTCTTAAGCTTCTTCATTCATAAATTTCATGCCACTTCTTAACTTCATAGGTAGATATTTGTGGAAGTCAGAGAAGGTTTCACGCTGTGCATGTTAAGGAAAATGTTCTTTAAATCATGCATAGATAGGAGGATACCTGCATCCATGCACGCTTAAGCAGCAAGAAAAACTGCCTCCACCAACCATCTCTTCTCTCCACGATGGCTTTTCTATGGGGTTTCATGCTGTTTTTTGTTTTGTCATTTATGCCAAGGGGAGTAGCATAAAGAACCGATGATGAACGCTGAGAGAACGCATCAACAAGAGCATGTACTCTCTTTTGCGAAGAGTAGACACTATCTGAAGAGCTATAGTCAATTGATATAAGATCAGCAAGAAACTCAGCAGGGTTTACCTGCTCTGGGCAAAGGAACCTGCTCAAGGATCAAAAGAACAGGTGTCAGTGGAAAATCCTAACGCAGTATGTTAATGGAGACATGTGATATATAAGGTTCAGAAAAACAACCCGAAGTTCCCGAAATACTTCATAGGTTCTTTCCCTGCAGAGCCGGCATAGACTAAATTCCCTTCTGTAAGCAACACAATGTCGTCAAATTTAGCATACACCGAACCTCTAGGCTGGTGTATGGAGCAGATCACAGTGTGTCCATCCTGTGCAAGCTTTCGCAATGTCTCCATCACTTTCTCAGCCTGAAACGCGTCAAGCCCTGATGACCACATGAAAATTTATTTCATCAGTGTTAAAAACGACTCCATCAAAATGTTTAGAATCAGACAGAGTAGGCATCAACCAGTTGTGGGTTCATCAGCGAATATGACAGAGGGACTAGCGATCAATTCACATGCAAGTGACAGCCGCTTCTTTTCTCCACCGCTGATCCCACGTACTTTTGCATCGCCAACACATGAATCTGCACAGCTGACCTTTTGGGAAGCCACAAAGGATGATTAAGAAACAGATTTCAGGATATAAATTTACCACCACAGTACTTGCAATGCAGTGAATAATGAAACCTCACCAGACCAAGTTTAAGCAAGAGGTTGTTCACATACTCATCCCTCTCCTCCGCAGAAGAGATCTTCGGAAGCTGAAGCTCCGCTGCAAAAGAGAGTGTTTCCCTCACAGTCAACTGCGAGAAGAACAAATCCTCTTGTCTCACAAACGCAACTCTGACATTGCAAGAAACTTCGTCAAACAATGATCAGATTTTACCGAGAGATAGAGTTATATAACTTAAAGGACGTACTTATAAGTTTTCTTGGAGCTCGATTCCCCATTGATCTCCAAGAGACCTGACAAATGCAAACGTGGAGACGAACCAAGCTGTCCAGCTAGAACATTAAGCAATGTAGTTTTCCCAGATCCAGAAGGACCCATTATCGCTAGTAATCTCCCAGGTTTTGCTTCTCCAGACACATTTTTAAGCAAAAATCGCACCTGAGAGTCACATAGTCAAGCAATTCTGATTAGGCTAAAGGGAAAAAGAATCTCAATATCTTAAACTTAGTTATTTTCAGGAATTCGAGAAATCTAAAATTTCGCGCGTTTTCTATCCCCAAGCAAGAACATGCAAAGAAGAAGAAGTAATGTTGTCACCGATTTGGAGGACTTATCGGAGAGCGAGCAAGTGATGTTCCTCCAACAAATTGTCACGGGGCGAAATTTTCCCGGAGAAGAGTCATCACCGTCTTCCGTCTCAGAGAAATCATCATCCGATTCGTTTTCAGGTAAGAGAGCGATGCCGGGTCCTGAGAAGAGGCGGACCAACAAAGCAGCGGTCACCGCAGCCAAAAGCCGGCCAACTCCATTCCCTCCGATTCCAGAAACAGCATGGAGTACAGATTTCCCTCCAAAAGGAGCCATAATCTGATTCCCTGTGTGTCGTTCGAAACTCCGGCGAAAGAGAGTAGTGACAAGTGAGAACCAACCAAAGGTAAGGCTCCAAACATTATCTCTTCCTCTAAATTAAAGAACCTTTGTTTAAATTTCCCCGACAACTAATGTCTTTAATGGGCTTTTATGATGATAAAAGGCTTTGTGTTTCAGTCCAAGAACAATTATATAGTCATGAGCAAAAGTCCACTATTGTACACAGAGTTCAAAGTCCGACAGTTTTGACACTCAACAAGTCATCATCATTTGTTGCATGAAATTTACTTTGCAGCTGTTGCCGATGGTCATTGCTTGACTGGTGTCCAAAGTTTGAATTTGGTTTTGTGTATTCATCGACAAAGACACAACTGCATTCACATCTTATTATAAATGGTTGCATATCTCCAATATGTGTTGGTCTTTGGTTGAGAAATCAAATCATGGGAAATCTTCAATAAACAACCTAGCAAATAAATCATTTGGACAGAAATAAAGACCCACTCTCTACTTCTAATTGAAATTTTACTTACATTAAAGATTAGATATTTTACGCTTTCGTAATTTTTATAGACAAAGTCCATAATTTTCTTCTAGCTAATTATTCCTTCAAATCTGTCACATAATACTTCCCTCTATTTCATTTTACTTCTCATTCTAAATTGTTTTACGTAGATTAATTTTTTTTGTAGATTGGTCATACTAACCTCACAAAAACATTAATTTATAATCTTAATTACACCAACTATTAATACTATATGACATTTATAGCAAAATTATATTTGGAAATTTTATACAAAAATTACATTGAAAAATGAGAATAACAAGTAATTTGAAAAAAAAAGTTTAGAATAACAATTAATATGAAACAGAGGGAGTATATATATAAATTTCAACGGATGATACAATTTTTATATAATTTATTGGGGATATTTCTTTGAATATTTAGAAATTTAGGTCTTAATCATAAAACTGATTTTTAGCGTGTAATGTAAAAGGTTTATTTAGACATCTGGCTTTTGTGAACGATGTACCTTCACACTGATTCCAAAATGTTTCGTAAATGAGTAAAATTGATATAAAAAAAATTGAGGTCTTGTAAATTTAATGTATAAACTTACTTTTTCAAATATAAACCAAATTTTAATATATATTGATAAATCACACACGTGTTTGAAATGTGTAATTATGGCTGTTGAAATTTGAACCACGATGTATGTATGATGAATATATATGAGTCAATATATAAATAATATTCATACGACTATATATTACGTAAAGTGTGTGCGATATTGTATAAAAAGAAAAATATAAGTTAGATTGATGACCGATATTGACTATATATAAAAAAGCATTCAAGAATAGTAAATAATAATAATAATATGTAGTGGAGGAGGTAGGCATCTTCGCAGGAAATTAGTGATGATATTGCACCAAACGTGAATACGTTACGTATTAACTAACCTTGTGCATGGTCTCACCACGTTCCCTTGAACTCTTCTTTACTCTTGACTTGTAATCAATACCTTTACTTATCTTTGCGTACGGCACTTATAATACGTGTGTAGCTAATCACAGTTTTATTAAAAGGTTCAAAGCTACAAGTTGCGGAGTGAATCTCTTTCTCATGTCAGCTGTTAAGTATTGTATTTGTCCAACAGTACTTGCAATAAGGTCCATATTTACAACCAAATCACATACTCCTACTTTTTATCATATACTTATCTCGTTTGTGCGGCACCATAATTATAAAATTAGACACGAGTGACCAAAGTATAAAGTGTTCATTGGTTATAGACTTATAATTTCCTTTATTTATTTTCCGTAATTAATCAAAAATGATTAGTAATCGCAAATTATATTAACAAATACGCATCATGTGCATATCAATCAAATCAAAGCATGGAAGTGGTCCACCATAGTTGATAAGGATGATATTGTTGTCAAGTTCAAAATTGCCAACAAAGTCTTCTTCTTTTTCAACCTAAAATCCAATTCCTATAAAGTTTCTTTCACTTTTTATTCTTATTCTTATTACTTTTCTTTTAGCTCTAATCTAAAGTTTTCCCCCTTCTGAATTTCATCAAAAAAGAACAAAAGTTTTCACTATTTCGTCTTTGTTCATTGAGGAAAGTATTTAATGAAATTCTAAAAAATACAACAAACTTCAACGTTGGCACAAAAAGTTGGAATAAGAAAATTCTTTTGTCTTTGAAGAATAACATTATCTACAACCAATCATCTACCGTAGTTACAGGTGAATCACACAAGTAGTAACTAGATAATAAACTAATTAAGTCTTTGTTAAATAAGCAGTAATTGTACAATCTATTCATATACGGTTCCATACAAAGATGTTTGCTGAGTAATGCATTTAGACATTTTTTAATTGAATAAAAATAATATAAGTGTTGAAATTGAATATGGCGATTTAAATAAAATAAAAGATGGAAACTAACTATATATATTATAAACACAAAGGCACATGTCTGCAAACTCCATCATTTAAAACCCCAACGGATTGTCTCACTGCCTTCAATCCTAAATATCCTTTATAACTCTTTCTTTTCATTTGCTTATCAAAGATATTCAATAAGTGAGAGAGATGGGTAACAGTTTAGGCGGCAAGAAAACGACCAAACTCATGAAGATTGACGGCGAGACTATTAAACTCAAAACTCCGGTGACGGCGGAGCAAGTCTTGAGAGACTTTCCCGGCCACGTTGTCTTAGACTCTGAATCCGTTAAGCACTACGGTGCTCGAGCCAAACCACTTGAGGCGAAGCAGAGGTTGGAGGCAAAGAGGCTATACTTTGTGATAGAGCCGGTGAAAGAAGAGTTTCCTCCAAGAAGGGTAAGATCGGGAATTCATGTAAGTGCAAAGCAGAGGCTTGAGAGCCTCATGCTTGCTCGGAGATCCTCTTCCGATCTTTCCATACTCAAACCTGCAGGAGAATGGACAACAACGGAGGAAGAAGGAGGTTCAGTGAGGAGGGTGAAGGTGAGAGTTTCTAAAGCTGAGCTTGAAAAGCTAGTCAAGGAAGGAGCCACGGAGGCTGAAGCTTCACATAAGATCGCAGCTCTCTTTATGGCTAAACATAGGCAACAGGACCATCAAACGCCAAGCGACCAACCCACCGCCTCAATCTGCGCCGCCAGAGGAGCCAAATCCCGTCTCGTGAGTTCTTTTTTTCTCCATTTCTTTTGTTTTATTATATTTGACTAGTATTTTCTAATAGCTATATAATTATATATTAGTATAATATCATTTCTATCAATAATTTAAAACAAACATCTATAGTAAAATATTTGTTTTAAAATTATTAAAAGAGTATTGGTTAAGTGAAACAATATGAAGATTTCAAAAAATTTAATTAATCAAGAATTATAGGAATTTCTTCATACATAAAATGAGTATATTATGGATTAGTTTTGAAGTCTGAAAAATATATGAAATAACATTACTTGGATTTATTTTTACACTAAATTTAATGCAAAAGTGATAGAAGTTATCTAATAAAAACATTGGTATTTAATGAAATAATAATAGCAGCATAGAGTCGGATATAGTTGTGAATTTAATAATTTGAAGCGTCGAAACATTTCACTTTTTGTAGGAAAGTGAGCAGGTAAAGAGAAATATGTTTGTTGTGGTCAAATATTGCATGCTTCTAGTTTTACAGCTTTTAAGACTGTTTCACACAGAAAATGATTGGAAGAAATGACACCAAATTTATTTTTTATTATCAACTAATAATACAATAATCTAAGTTCCTGACTGAGATATATGACAACGTTTGCAGAAACGAGTGAGTTTCATGGCGCAAAGAGAAGGAGGGAGCGAGATCACTGTCGCTTGAGTTGAGTTGGACCAAATTTAATTAGTTATAATATTATATGTGAATATGTATTAGTCTGCTTCCCAACGTTTCTGCAATTTCTATGTAAATATCAAATGCAGAAAATTTTGAGAGAAAGCTTATTTGCATTACATTCTTCCATTTCTGTAAAATCCTTTTAAGAGTTTCTTATTATTTGATTCCCTCTATCTGTCATCTCTCTTTATGCTCGTTTCGTTCTTCTTCCCACCTCAAGAGCCAACTCTGTATCGATCTTTAGAGATATATCCAGAGCTTTCACTGAATGCGTCAAAGCTCCGCTGTATTCATGTATCTTCTTTCAGTTTTCACCAGACTAAATAAGACTTTGCTGTATCAATCAGCATAGAAAGAAAATTTCACCTGCTAATGAATGTTACTCCACTCTGTCCGATCTTGTGTACAGTCTCAAGGGTAACATTGCCTGAAGCCTGCATCATGAGATTAGAGTCAGTCAAGAGAGTTTCACTGTAGAAACATGAGATGTGTCATCTTTCTTCCTAACACGCACCTCTGTCTCGAATTTTCCGTTGATCAGCTCTACCGCATCTCTAAGCATTGTGACATCAACGTCTCCATTCTCTAACGGTACAACCATATTATCCAGCATTATTCTCGTTAGCCGAGTCACAGATCCACTAGCATACTCTAATACTTCCTTCACTTCCTCAAGCGTCCGCGTCTCCACCTTCAAGTGGATATAGATAGTGTAATTACAACTTGTTTCGTTTCTTAACTTGCTGCCACTAAAAGCTTTAGCTTATTTACCTCTACATCCATTTCCAGATTCTTTTGCTTTAGATATTCGTCCACAGATTTCATGGCATTCACTATACCTCCTGCAGCTGAGATATGGTTATCTTTTATCATCACCATGTCAAATAATCCCATCCTGTGATTCTTCCCTCCACCAATCAGCACCTAAGCTAAGCAAGAAAACTTGAGGTGTATCAAATGTAATCTCATAATCTTAAATGTTCCAAAGAAGAGCAACCAACGTGTCCCAGTGGTTGAGGTCTGAAATAGGTAAAACAAGTGTGGAACTTACGGCCCATTTATCAACTAATCGCAAACCAGGAGCAGTTTTCCTTGTCTCCAGTATACGTGCAGGGTATGCAGCATCTGCCATTAACTGCACGAAACAAACTCATCAGCTAAACTCTCCACCACAACTTGAAACAACAAAGGAAAATCATGAACCTCCACAGAATATACAAAACAAACATATCAATCAGATGAACACAATTCACTGGGCTATAGAAGCAAACAACAAGTGTGTATCAATCAGTGTATTACCATTAAGATATAAGAACACTAAGTTAATATAAATACTTAAGGATCTATAGAGGTAAAAACCTTGGTAAGGGTTGCAATTCCACTCATCCTCTGCATAAAGTTGAGCACAACTCTTTCAGCAACAACAATTTTATGTGCATTCCCTGATACCTTTCCAAATTTTAATCCCTTATGAACATAATCTCCATCTTTTCGCATCCATTCAACCTGACATTCAATACTAAACACTTAACCAAAAGACACATACAACCAAATTTCTTCCCCATAATGAGTTGTGATTAGAGATTGAGAGAAAACCTTCAATGAGGGATCAACTTGTTCAAAAATCATGACAGCAAGAGCAATTCCAGCAACAATACCATCTTCTTTGGCCAAAAAATAAGCTTCCACTTCCATATCAAATGGTATCGTAGCCAAACACGTTACATCTCCTTCACTCGAACCAATTCACGAACTCAATCTCACAAAAAATTAAAATTCAGATATAAAAAACTCAATCCAAGTGGTGAAAAGAACCTGTATGACCAGCATCTTCAGCTAGGGCTAGTTTGATAACGGCTTTTAAATCGTATGTGGGATGTGAAGGAGCCTTTATCGCCACGGATCCAGGTGAAACTCCTTCGGCCGTTTTAGTACCAACAGCAGACACTTTCACAAAGCTCCTGAAACAATTTAGATTGGGTTTAGGTAGAGACAATTAGAGAAATGAATGGAACCAAAAGAGAGACAAAAACTTAGACGGTTTTGTCTTATTCTGGGATAAACCTTTGAATTGCGTAAAATTGAGGCGACAGAAATCGAGACACAGAGATCATTGTAGAAGACTGACTCGGAGTGTTTCTTTCGTTGTCGTGCCATTTCTGTTAAATATTAAACAAAGACTTGGTTGAGCGACGAACTATTGGGCTTTATATGTTTCCAGAGAAGCCCATTTAGACCCATAACAAGTAAGGAAGTCAAAGTCAAACCATAGAAAGAAGAAGCTGTCTCGCTGAACCAGATGGAACCGAACCAGAAGTATGTCGATTGAATTTTTAAAAAATATATGTATAATATCCTGAAACAATAATATATTATTACTGAAATATTTTTCGAAGCAATGTAATTTTTTATGAAATAAATTTTTATATGCAAGATTTTTATATTTTTAATATTATTTATGAAAATTTTAACAAATTTTTATTTTTAATTATTTTATTTTTCTAGTCAAAAATTTTATTACTTAATTTTGAATATCATATTTTCATAGGTTTAGGAAAAAAGTTATTTTAAAACAAAAGTATTAAAAAAGAAAAAAGTTTAAGTTGAAAAACCAAAAACTATAAAAGTTGTCATTTATGTTTTTGAAAAACTCAAAACCAAAAACCAAATTCTAAAAACCAAAAACATAAAATTAAAAACCAAAAACTAAAAAGTAAAAACTGGTTTATCATTCATCATCTAAGTTTGTTTATACAGTCGATTTAACAATTTTTATTTTCATAATTTACCTTATGGATTTTTTTCTTTAACAGGTTAGTGTGACTTTGCAAGATGACTGGACATTCGAGGTTATGATGCTTCTTGTTGATCTTGTTTTCGACATTACATTGGTGAAAATAAAAGATGCAAAGACACCATTGCATTTATGATTTAAAAGGTTATTTTTATGTTTTTATCAACTTCTGTTTGTGTGTAGTTCTAATTGATCACAAAAGCTGAGATATAGATTTACCAAGTATCCACAAGCAATATTTACAAACATATTTTCTATTCAATCTAGTAAGTTATCTTTTCTCATAAATTCAAAATTTCTTGACTTTTTTACGGTTTTTTATTTTATTTATGTATTGTATTTACATACTAGGAAAATTTTGATCGACCGCTTGTGAATCTAGATATAGTTATCATAGTTGTTAATATTGTAGATACTCTAATTGGGAAAATTTTTGGCTTTTCAATGCCGATAGATTTTGTCTCCAATGTCATCTAATAATTCAACCAAAATGGGTATGTTATGCTTCTCAATACATTTTCGATTGCACACACTCTTGCTTCAAAATGTTGCTAATAGTTTTAAATATGCCTTAAAATAATTGAAGACTTAACCATTATAGTGATTTACTATTACTACCATCAGTTATTATTTTGTTGACATCCACTATAATATTGGATATCAATAAAGATTGAATGAAATGAACAAATCAGTATTTCAAATGTCAAAGTTTTTTTTGGTGAAGTTTTATTAGACAAAGTTTAAGATAAATGAATGAAGATAACAATATAAATGACAATGAGATGAGAAAAGAGGCAAATAAAAGAAAAAAACTAAAAATCCAGTACAATTTTAAAAATTTGATTTTATTCAAAAATAAAAACAGAGAAAATGGATAAAACAAAAAAAAAATGAGATGAAAATGACAGGAAACTAAAAAGAAGGAGAAAATGAGACTAAAGGTGGATATATTTGAATGATTATTTTATATGATGAGTTAGTATTTTGTTTAGCAAATTTACAAAAGTTGAGAGTTGATTCACAATATGATTCCATATGATTATTTATTCACAATTAAAAGGAAAACGTTTCTTATATAAGAAAATGTAAAATATGCTTTCGAAATCAAATTCAATTTCATTTTGTACGAAAAGTGCATGTATTCTTTTAAATACAGTAAAAACCTTAAACCAAGAGCAAACTCTTTTTCTTTTAGTTTTTCTTACTTTTACTTGAATGAAAGAGGTTTAAAACCTACCTTATATATATATATATATATATATATATATATATATAATTTATACCTTATAAAAGTAGGTTATATTGATAAAAGAAATATATGGGTACATTCCAAGTAATTTTAGTTATAAAAAATTGAATTCTTTCACAATATTAATTTTAAACTTCGCAAAGATCATTTTTTAATAGAATTAAATATATGTATGATAATATCATAAGTGAAACTATTGTTAAAATTTTATTTTATGAGTATTATAGCCTAAAGTTATACATATTTTGGGAGCCAATGAAAATCATGTCATCAAGAGCAATTCCAGCAACAATACCATTTTCTTTGACCAAAAAATAAGCTTCCACTTTACATGATGATTCACTCGAACCAATTCACGAACTCAATCTCACAAAAAATTAAAATTTAGAGATAAAAAAAACTCAATCCCTTTTAGAAGTGGTGAAAGAACCTGTATGACCAGCATAAGGCCTTTTAAATCGTATGTGGGATGTGAAGGAACCTTGATTGCCACGAATCGAGGTGAATTTCCCACGATAAACTATTGGGCTTTATATGTCTCCAGAAAAAAGAAGCACAAACAAGAAGAATGTTACGATCTCCAGTTCCTCCTTCACCGCCTAATTCATGATCCATCAAACTCATTTCATGCGTTTCTCTACCATCTTCCGCGACTCCACAATCCAACTCTCCCGTCGCCGGAGCTCCGTCAAGGTATTTCACTCTCTGCCCCGAGCAATACCCAATAAGCGATTCTTCCAAAAACCCAAGATACCAGATGATCTCAGGGTTTATACAAGAGACATTATATCCAACATCTACAACATTCTCAAGTACTCCACTTGGGAGTCTGCTCGAGAACAGCTCCCACATCTCCGTGTCAGATGGGATTCTCATATCATCAACCGTGTCTTGAAAGCTCATCCTCCGATGCAGAAAGCTTGGCTCTTTTTCAACTGGGCTTCTCAAATCAAGGGATTCAAACACGACCACTTCACTTACACCACCATGCTCGATATCTTCGGTGAGGCCGGTCGGATCCAATCGATGTACTCTGTCTTCCACTTGATGAAGGAGAAGGGTGTGCTGGTTGATACGGTGACTTACACATCGCTGATTCATTGGGTTTCAAGCTCCGGAGATGTCGATGGAGCAATGAGGTTGTGGGAGGAAATGCTAGATAAGGGCTGCGAACCTACCGTTGTGTCGTACATGGCTTACACGAAGATACTTTTCGCCGATGGGAGGGTGAAAGAAGGGACTGAGGTGTATAAGGAGATGTTACGGTCGCGAGTTTCTCCGAATTGTCACACTTACACGGTTTTGATGGAGTATCTCGTTGATACTGGTGAGCCTCATTCTATGCTCACCAAATGTTTGTTAAAATACATAGCTCAAAATAGACATCTTTTGGTTTTGTGTAGATCCTTTGAAATACATCTGTGGCGTAAACTTCCTGCCGCTGCAGAACAAGAATGTTGTTTGTTTCCTGGAATCTGGTTTCTGAATTGTTTTGTAGCCATGATGATGAATGTCAGTATTTTATGATTTGCAGATAAATGTGAAGGAGCCTTAGACATTTTCTTTAAAATGCAAGAAATCGGGGTGCAGCCAGATAAAGCAGCTTGCAATATTCTGATCAGTAAAGCCTGTAAATTCGGGGAAACATCTTTCATTGCTCAGATTCTTCAATACATGAAAGCAAATGGGATTGTCCTTCGTTACCCTATCTTTCTTGAGGCTTTAGAGACCCTGAAAGCCGCAGGGGAAAGTGACATTCTGTTAAGGGAAGTCAATTCACATATCTCCGCTGATACTTTGTGCTCAAATGACATCGATGAGACTCGAACAGCCGAAGTCGATGACACTAAAAATTCAGTTGTAGTAGAGTTTTCAGCTCTGTTCTCTTGATGAAGCAGAATCTGGTTACAGTTGATCGTTTACTTAACCAGATGAGAGATAAAAATATAAAGTTGGATCCTTTTGCTGTTTCAGCAATCGTAGAAACAAACTGCTACCGTTGTAGAACCGAGGCTGCTTCATTGGCCCTTGATTACAGCTCGGAAATGGGAATTCATCTGGAGAAGGCAGCATATCTTGCGTTAATTGGTAAATATCTGAGACTAAACGAGCTTTCTAAAGTGATTAAAGTGGTCAAGGAGATGTTGAAAGCTCAACACTCGCTTGGTGTGTACCAAGGAGCAATGTTGATCCACAGGCTCGGGTTTGGCAGAAGACCTCGCTTAGCTGCAGAGGTTTTTGACTTGCTTCCGGATGATCAAAAGGGCGTAGCTGCTTACAGTGCACTGATGGATGATGATGCATTCTCTGGGGACATACAATGTTCTATTGTCTGGTCTAGAGAACATCAGTGATTTCCAGAAAGAAGCAGCGTCGTTGAGGAAGGAGAAGAAGAGTCTTGTTGCTACTCCCCGTTTCAAGGAAAACTTTGATGTTGAAGACAAAATATGTGATCTTCTGTTTGCTACAAATTTGTAACTAGATTGAAAATGAATCCAACATGTACATGTTCAAATGAGGCCCAGTTATGTACAATTTGAGGCCCATATTACTTAAGGCTCATAATATCACCCATTTTTTTTATATCTAAAATTGGTTTTACAAGTCTGATTGATTAGCGGTGAGCGACTGAAATGGCGAGATCGTGCTCTATCTGGACGCCTCTTTTCACCTCATATTCTCCGATGACTGGAGAATCAGCTAAAATTTCTTGGCGCCGGGTGATATTAGCCACAAGTGTAGGTTCTCCCCAGGTTTGTACAACACTTCTCAAAGCATCTAATTGATTGAATTAGGGCTTTCATATAATGTGGTCTGTGTGTAAATGAATCCGAGACCGTTGAGTTTAGTTTGAGCTAATTAGGATTTATTTCTCCAGAAAGTCTCAGCTTTTATATGCTTCCAACTAGTGCTTCATATAAAGAATGTTTTTGGTGAACTTTGAGTTCATTTGTGCATAAGAATTATGATGGGCAACAATAAAATTTCTATCATAAATGAATGTCTAGCCATAAACTTGTGCAGACAATCGTTTTATGTTCACATATATGATTTGCTTCTTCCGTTTGCTAGTTTGTGGTTTAAAGCTCTGAAGTCCATCTCTTTTGTCATTCTCTCTTTGATAGCCATTACTTGAAGCAAGCATTAAGGAACCTCAGAAGCTTCAAGTGCTTGATTCTAAAGATGTATCAAGAAGAAACACTATTCTGTATCTAACAGCTGGATTGCTTGGAGGGATCAACTTAATCAATGGCGAAGCCGCAGAAGCTCGAGTAGGGAGAAATGAAAACAGGAGAAAAGCATTGGAGAAGCTGAGGGAGAGAACAAAAGAGTCAGAGCCCAAGTCGAAAAACCAAAAGAAAGCAGAAGCATTTGAGAAGGAAGTATTTCCTCTGCTTCCTCTATCTCAAGAAGCTATGGTAGAAGCAAAGTTGATGCAATAATAAATATTGTTTTTGTTTACAAGCTCTTGTTGTACACACAATGTTAGAATCAACAGCTTATTGTTTCATCATCCAACAACAAGAAATGCTATTGTTCTGTTCTGTACTAAGTTTCCTTCCTATCAAATGTTAAAAGACAAAAACGTGTAAACAAAGTGAGTGATGATGGAAAACAAAGACTAAGTGATCTTCTTGTCCATGTTAGTGATGAGCTTCTTCATCTGAAACCTCCAGAAACAAAAATAAGCGAAGCCAAATCCAATCAACACATACAACCAAATCTTGTCTTCTCCACCTTCTTTCTCCGACCAAACTTGTTCAATCCCAAACCATTCCCTCCATCCTTCTTCACTGTTACTTCCCATTATACCTTCCATCACTCTCCCATATAACACATATGTCCTATCTCTCTCTGCCACCGTCACCGATGTAGCGAATCCCTCTACGTCGAGGTCAATTTCGTCATAAACCACACCTTCGCTCCAGCTATCTTGGCTCTTGAGAAACCAAAGCTTCTTCGTTGACACCACCATGATTGTACCATCACTCCTTCTCCTCGCCATCCCGTCCCCTGCAATCAGGTCTTCTCCGTTGAGCAACACCAGCCTCGCCGTGCCGCTTTCTTCATCCACTTTGAATATCTTTCCTGTGTTGCTCTGCACCACCAAGAGGTACCCTTTGCTAATGTACACGATCCCATTCAGCCCACTACCACGGACAATTTCATCCAGGTCTTCCGGAACTGGTTGCGAATTAAATAACGGTGATTTCGAGAATATTGAAGCTGCACCGTCGCGATCGACTTTCCAGATGAAGTTTTTGGCTGAGTTGGTGACATAAGCGTTGCTTTTAAAATCAACCGCCACATCATTGGCAACATCGCGAACGATTTCTTCGTCGTCTCCAGGGAGCGACGGGAGAGTGGAGAGGAAGATACGACGGCCGCCTTTGCGGAGATCGTAGGCTGCTAGGGCACTGCAGGGAAGGAGAGGCGGGAGGCAGTGGATGCAAGCGAGCAGACGGCGATGAGTAGAGTCAATTGAGAGGCCGAGGATACTGGAATTTACCGGCAAATCGGGATCAAAAAGTAGGGTTTCAACAACACCGGCGTCGGAGACGGAATGAATGGTGCGGCTATGAAGAGATCCAACAAGAAAGTGCTGTCCAGATGGATCATAGGTTATCCCCTCCGGATAGAGACCCGGTGATCGGAAGTTGATTACGTGGCGTTTCGTGGAGGATGAGGAGGAAATCGGAAGTGGAAGCAGCAAGACAGCGAAGAGAAGAGAGAGCACTAAAGACGATCCAATCGAACTCATTTTTGCCTTTCAATTTGACTTCTGACTTTGGAAATTTCATATACTAAATATGTTTCTTTTCGCCTACTCAATATTCAAATATTCCAAAATATAGGCCAAATATAATGGGCTTAATATAAAATAAAGCCCATAAACATTTTATTTGCTGTGTGGCTAGTGGGTTGGCCATGAAATCAACAACATAGCAAACAAAGACCTATAGAGCTTCTGGGCTCTATTTTATATCAAAAATTGTAGTATTATATTACATACGTTATAAAAATATAAAAAGAGTTGGTGTTTAGTAGTTTGTAAGCACACGGATGGATTTTGTAATCCAAAAGACAATAAATAGGTAATGTAATTTGGAAGGTTGCATGTAAATGGAGACCGACCCAACCATAGGACCAGTGTTGCTGCTTTCTCATACATTTCTTTCTTTCTTTTATTGTTTCTGCTTTTTCCTTTTTGTTCTATATATCCCTTTATTTCCAAGCATTTCATTTACATATTATCATTATCATTATTATTATTATTATTAGATTCGTCGAAGAAACTCTAACCAATTATGCATTGAGAAAAGATGAAAGAGCAAAAGGTCTCTCTGTTAGTTTCAAAGTGGATACGTAATCCAAGTTGTTTATTTTTTTTGAACGGATTCAAAAGCTTATTCGTGATATAATAACCGACAATTTGCGTGATTATGGTAAACTCAATATATTGCTGTTGATTACTTCCAAGAATATATAAATAAATAAATATACAGCTTAGTCAAGTAGTGATGATATAATCGAAATGCGAGTCAA
Organism: Lepidium didymum; assembly: GCA_963920545.1. Classification (NCBI taxonomy): domain Eukaryota; kingdom Viridiplantae; phylum Streptophyta; class Magnoliopsida; order Brassicales; family Brassicaceae; genus Lepidium; species Lepidium didymum. The sequence continues at coordinate 17,002,814 of OY986988.1, read as the reverse complement.
ATTTGGTGGTCCAACTCGACGTTCTAATACTTTTGATGCTCGAATTTTGATGTTTCGAATACCCACGTCGGAAGTTTTTCTTTTTCATAAAATTTTTACGTTAAGAACAACAGAAGTAGTACATATCATCAAAACGAATTTAGAATCTCCCAAAATCAAATAACTTATAAGGACATATATGCGTACGAGAGAATATTGGGGCATGAGTGAAAAGAAGTATAAGAAAAGGGTTTAAATGCAAAAGATAAAAAGGTCAACTTTTGTCGTTGAGTGAAATGCGTCGTCGCTTTCAGGACAAGTCTGCATGTTGGTCGATCTTACTTCTTAGATTTGCATTCATTGAATTTTATTCATCTTCATTTGTTTTGATGTTATTTATCGAATATAATTTACTTTTCATTCCAAATGACATTTTGATGCCTTTTATAAAGTTATATTGTAATCTCTGAAGAATAATCATGCGATCTTCCGACGTTAAGATATAAAGGGATTTAATTCTATTATCTACTACATCAAAAACCAATCTTTATGAGAAAAAACCAGATGATCAATTCATGGCATTTTATCAAACAAAAATCAATGTGATTAAGACTGCTCTTTGCGCTAAAGCAATGTTTGTTACCAAGTTAAAGTGGTTCACTATATAATGAATACTAATAATTATTGATATTGAGTCAAAATTATGACATGGTTTTGAGGCAGAATTAGTACAAAACCACGAGATTAGAAGTTCGAGTTAAGAGCAAAGATTCATATACACACAAGAGTGTATGATTATAATGTATTATTACATATGCTTAACCAAAATCTACACACAAATTAACAGAAACAAAAAATTAAAGATAGATTGAAGAATTGTTCTTTTGATTTTTGTTTTTTGGCGTGTAATGAAGACAAGATCCTTAATCCTTTCAAATCTTGTTCACTAAATCCTAAGTGCTTTTGTTGTGTTCCACAAATATTGGAAACCAAAAACCAAAGGCATATATATCTTCTTCTTCTTAGCCTTCTTCCACTCTTTCCCATGAAATTAATTAAAGGCTAATTTGTTCATATTTTCTTGTAACCGATCGAGAAAATAAACAACTCAATCTCCGAGGCATTCTCAAAAGCCAGAGGGGACCAATTCAGAGGCCAAGAAGAATATAGTAGACCAGTGTTATTGGTAATGCTATTAACATTCCAAATATGACCCTGCATCCATTTCAACACAACAACAACAAAAACAATTGTTATTATCTCTTTGACCAATAAATTTAAAACAAGAAACTTGTCTTTGTAACATAATAAGTTAGGAACTTACGCAGTGCTGAGAATCGTGGGATGCACATTGTACTCTTTTGCAAACACAAACGGAACTATTCCTTGAGGCAACGCAGCCTATTATCAAATCATATGCACTCATCATTATCATCATGTGATTGAGATTGATTAGTATATATCATTTAACGATGTTTTTAATACCTGAACGATTGCTATACGTAGAAGGTCTCCGTGCAATCCTATGGCAATTGCAGCAACAGCCATAATAGCTGGGCCTGTTATAAATCTGACTGCCATGGCAAACGTGGCCACAGAGTTCCCACAAGCAATGATTTTGGGTTGAAGTGCCATGAACAAACCTTAACATACACCAAAAATATATACAATATGTATTGATTATTGGTAGGAACTGAAAGCAAAAGTTAGGTCAGCTACTTGGTGAGAGACCCAAATCAGTAGACACATAGCCAGTGGGGCTTGGAGTGGGGACCGGACCCACCAACATGTCTGAGTCAGAAGGTCAAGAGGGTCCGGATTCTCTTAGGGTAAGTGAGTGGCTTGTACTGTCCATACGACTTTTACCAATTACAAGCTGGACAATTACGACTAATTTTAAAGGAACCCAGACCCACCTTTGCATTAAATGACACTTTACAGTTATGATCAGAAATTCATTGGACCCCAACACTAGCAGCTAGTTTTATAATAATCTGAAGATTAGATCACCCAAACAAGTCTTGATTTGCATTATAGTACTGGTCACTCTTTAGAAAAGAAGATGAAACAATTGCTTAGTGTTACAATAATTACCTAAGCTGAACATAGCCATTCCAAGACCAGCATCTGAGAGTATGGAGATGGATTGTTGTAGTATTTTGGGCATAGCCACATGCCACCTGCTTCCAAAATAACCCATACACTCATTAGTCCAATTACAATTATTCCATGCATGTCTACATTTTTTTGTTTCCTTATGTATGTATTTATTTGTAAATAGATAAATAAATAAATAAATAAATCATAACGGGTAAGATGGAAAATGATTGGAGTGACTGACCGGTAAGCAACAAGAGCCCAGACGAGACCGATAAGACTTGAGTAAGTGTTTGGATTTCTGATGAGTTTTCGCCAAACCATTATCAGAATCAGACGGGTCATTACACTTGTTGGTGGCATATGTGTTCCCATGCCACCTCCAACGCCGTCACCACCAACCGCCTCTAGCTCCGCCGAATTTGACCCCACTTTGTTCAGTCCTGTTGTGGCTTTCTCTATCTCTCTTTCACCGTCACCACCAATTTCATCATTACCTCTACCGGCATCAGTCTTTTGAGTTTGAGGTTGATCAGGTACAACCATCCGAATCTCCTTTGCGCCTTGCTCAGATTGCTCTGTTGCGACGTGTTCTCCGCCGAATACGTCGGAAACCGGCGAAGCGCTTGAGCTCCAGACAAACATGTGAAGCTCCTTAGCATCATGGCTTGCTTTACTGTTATCTTTATCCTGTAGTTGTTGAGTTTCTTTAGGGATTTTGTTCGGTTTAGTAGGAGCAGCCGTACCGGAGGAGAACTCCGGGTTCGGAGCCGGGTAGGAACCAGCAGCCGGAGCAGAATTGTTATTGTTGGGGTAAAATCCATATCGCACGGCGTTATTCTCTTCGAAATTCGATGGCCGTGGAGTCGGACCACGAGACGATTGAACGGAATATAGATCCGCCGGACCGAAATTAGAGAGCCTCCCGCCTGGAAATCCCATCACCGAGTAAAAATCGGAGTGGTTGAAATTCGAACCTCTAGGAGTGGAACTGAGGCTGTAGATCTCAGCTCCGGTCAAATTCGAAGGCCGAGGAGTCATCATCAGTGACCTCCTCGAGGCATTTGATTTTCTCACCGTGACGTGAAGCTTCCCGTCGTTGCCGATTTCAGCATCAGTCTCCAGAAAATCATGACCGTCGAGGGAAACGACGTCGGATTCAACCTTGAAAGAGACAATCGATGCAGCAGTCTCCGGGAACTGCTCCATGATGAGAAGCTTAGCTCCACGGTACTCAAAGAGGAAGAGAAGAAGAGTGTACCAAATGATACACTGAAGAACAACAACCTGAACCATGAGAGAGCCTGCATCAATACCATACATAGCGATCAACAAGGGAATCCCCATGACGAGAGTGTTGGGGAGAGTGCTGAGAGAGAAGATGGTGATCATCCACTCTAAGCTACCATTCTTAGTAAGATTCGCCCATAGACCAAGCAAGACAAGCATAATGATCTTCTGAAGCGTATCAGCAGCGATAAAGCGTAGATTCATAGCGTAAGGGTTATTAGTGGAAATAAAGTGGAAAGAGAGAAGAGGAACAGCGAAAATGGCGACGAAACGATTGATGCCGGAACACTGGTCAGGGGAGAAAATCTTCCACCACCGGACGGATCCGTAAGCCAGAATCATAGCGACGTAAAGAGGCACCACGGCGGTGAGAACCGTGTAGAGGTCGTGCCACGTAATCATATTTTCTCCGGTGAGTGTAAGCTTTAGTGAGAAGAAGAAGATAGTGGCATTAGAGGGAGAATAAGAAGGAAGAAGAAGGGCAAAATGGGAAGCATAAAAGAAACCGTTAGAAGAGGAAGAAAGTACAGTGGAAGAAGATGGATTGAGGAGTGGCCTCTTTATATAGAGCGGTAAGAGAGAGTGATTATGTCATTAGCACACGATTACGTTTAAACTCGCTCCTAATTACGTGATTAATTAAGTAAGTGAGAAATGAGTGGGGACACGTGGCAAATCCCATGTGGGGGAGCTTTCGCTTAACCATCTGATATCCAAATTATAAAAGTTTATAGACTTTATTAGAAAGTCGACAACAACAATATGGGCAATACTTATTTCATGTTGATGTAGTAATTTAGACAAAAGTTAAAGTGGCTTAGGTTTGTCTTCGTTGGTACAGTAGCAGTCAACGAATAACCAATGTCATTAGTGTTAGGTCCAATCACTGCTGCTCCTTTGAATCTAAATCAATTTCACTTTCAATGTCAAAAGAATGAATTTCTTCTCTCGTTTGTGTACAACCCAATCATATAGATGGAAGTAGATCTTATCGTTATGTTTGTTTCTACGTAGACGAATAAGTAGAGTTTGACCTAATAAATTGCTACGACCCAATCAATAATAATCATGGGATGCTGCAAATTGTTTAATGGATCGAGTGAGAGTATAAGAGAAGGCATATAATGTGGTTATTAACGACATATTTTCTAACACATACCTAATCACATGAAGAAATGAGAGCACGAGTCACATCACCATCATCAACTGTTATATTTGTACTTGACATTAACTACAAAATAGACACTATTATTCAAATACACAAAGTAGTAATTGTAGCATCAAGATTACAATTATATAAATTCAATTAAAGACCGTTGGATAGAAACGTATCGAGGTTGGCGTACCTACAAGATCAATATTGGCCTTTTAGGTATACACTTACAATATTTAACACTTGCATGTTCCTATCCTTAGTTATATATATATTATAACATATCTATAAAAATGTGATGGTAATTAATTAAGGCACGATGATCTGGATTCTGGACCCATTGGAAAAGATTAACAGCTCATCATGTGATTTCTCAAAAGAGCTAAAGTGTACTTATTCCTTATTAAGCAGAAGCTTATTTATGGGAGTTTTAGTTAATAAACCAGTGAGAGGGGTCCCTTTGGAAAGTTTGTGTGTTTAATTACTTCTCTATTTTATTTTTAAAATTAACCTTTATATGATTTGTAGATTTTAGGGGTAGTTAAAGTCATATAGGAGTTAGTACTTTATTGGGCTTAGCGTTAAAATGTGATTTCGCAATTGCACAGAAAAGAGTCATTTTCTTCTACCTTTATTCTTTTCTTTTACATTTACTATATGCTTTCTGTTTTCCCTTTATACTTACTTTTTATTATCCTTCAAGTACATCTCCTACTTTTTTACAAAACCTTCATTTACTAGTTCATATTTGATAAAACATTTTTTCGAGACCACGAGAAGCAGCTCCTTTGGTTTGACAAGTGTAAAAGTGCAAATGTCCCCAATTGAAACAGGATATTCCTCACTTAATTTCAGCCATCCCGCAGAGAAATAGCTACTTTGACATGACCCAATATACGTTACATTCCATGACTTCAAACGAGAAGAGTTTTGTTACCATGATTTCCGAAGACATGTCTACACTATGAAGAACTTCGAAGAAGCTTTCTTGCGTCCGTTCTTCTTTGCTCTGAATAAAATCAGGATTTTTCCTAGCCATTTCAACTAAATTAGATGAAGAACTTTCTTTCTATTTCTTTCACACTTTCTTAATCTTTTTACAACAGATATATTTATACTAAGAGAATGAAACTTGTAAACCTAGACTCATGTACAGGTGGTTAAATCTGAATTTAATAGGTCAAAACTGGTTCTTGCTTTGAAATGCCGAGTTTGCTTCCGTCATTGCCTCTGCATTTGCTCTGCTTTTGTCAGTTGTTGAAGAGACCGTTGGATAGATGGGCCTGAAACATTTATGGGCTCATTAGGCATTAGGCCCAAAGGTAGCCTCGTCTCCGATACTTGTTCAAAACAACAAATGAAATCATTAAAAACTGAATTTGCTCTACTCTATGTTAATTTGAAGCATCGCGTGATATATAATATGTTAGTTTTCATCAATGCTTGTTAACCCTACACACCAAACTGTTAATCAAGAGAAACATTTCTCTTCATATTCATGATCAAGTCAACAACGATCATACTTACTTATGAATACTAAAAACAAAACAAAAACGTAACTTGACTCATTTCGGATTTCTCTGTTCCATCAATTTGTTTCCAGTTTACGTTCTTGATTCCACTCGTTTTTTTACAAGTTAATCGGAAACACTAGATCAAATTTAAGGATGTTGGATTTCTGATATTAAAATAAATAATAATATTTACAAAGAGTTGTTGTGCACAACAGAAATATCTTAGTACTAGTACTATCTACGCGAAATCATGTGATCATCATCAATATCTCAAGGGTTGACTTTTCGTTGACTTCCAAATCATATTCTAAGTACAATTAGAAAGATACATATAAATCAATGGTCAGGCTCTTGCGGTGGAAACGTTTTCTTAGCTGGAATGGCCATGGAAGGGCTAGCTGCAGTGGTGACTCGCTCGCAGCGAGGACACATGGTGAGGCTCGAGGCTGAGGACACCGTAGTTGGTCCAACTTTCATGGCTCTAAGCTCTTCTACTTCTCTATGTAGCCTGTGGTTTTGCTCCGTTAAGGAACCAAACCACCTTTTTAAATACTCGCATTCCATCTCGGTTTGCTTCAATTTGCTCCTAAACCAAACAAAACCAAAACCGGTATTATTTGTCAACATCACAAGTTTTTTTGTTAATACATCCAAAAAAGGATGAAATGCATGTCGACAACGCAATATATAAAAATAGGAAATAATGATGGAAAATAAAAACGCATGAAAACTACCCAATTAATTATGAGTCAAAGCGCATTGATGAAAAAGTAAGTACACGAGGCAGATGAATTTAAACACATTCATTGATTTACTTGAATTTATTAAATTAATAGTAAAACCAAAAGAATAAAATAAAGAGAGACTAGCATAAAATAAGTAAATATAGTTCCATTAAAAAAAGTTTGTGGTTATGATTATGGTTATATTTTGGGAAACCGTCATAATAGTAAAAAAACAACGAATGTTGAAGCGTACGTATACGGAGACTCTATGTCCGATAAGTTTGCGTTATTCAGCCACAACGGTCTTACGACCTATGGCTAAAAAAAAAACCAAACCTAAATCCAAAAATTTATTTTCCTCAACATCAAAATCAAAATTCCCTATTACCTTCAAAATTTCTTCTTCCCCAATCCCTAATTCTTTCACCTCAAACTCTAAATTGATCTCTTCAAATCCTAACTCCTCCACTTCGATGCTTCTTCTACCAAACTTAAGGATTCAGACCCTCTCGTTGTGAATAAGCAGGAACCTTTCCCAGTTGTCTCTTCTGTTGAGAACAAGTCAGATCTAAAGACTACTGCTTCTCCTCCGCTCACATGGTGCCAGAGAGTTAACTCAAGCTCACACACTTTTTCAAAATATGGAACTGCTTTCAAACTAGACACATGAGAAGACTGTGTGACAATTCCTAATAGTGTCATTAAGGAGAGTGAAGTATTGTGGAAAAACTTTGTTATCGGCCAATTCTATCGCCAACCACCATCCTATAGTAAAATTCAAGTTTTGGTGAACCTAATGTGGAGCAAGTGGCACCGTGATATCGTTGTTACTAAACTCGACTCAAACCACGCATTTCTGTTTAAAATCTCTAACAACGCAACCGGTGATAGAGTTATTCGGGAGGGTATTTGGAACATTGATGGAAGTACTATGTTTGTAGCTCCATGGAAGCCTGGAGTCAAACCAGAAAAATATGCACTTAAAACCGCTCCAGTCTGGATCGAATTTTGTAAGAAACCTTATGAATTCTACAATCCTAAGGGATTAAGTCATATTGCAAGTATAATTGGTCAACCGATGTATCTACATCCGCAAACTCAGTCTATGACCAACTTCAAAGTTGCGAAAGTGTTCACTGAGATTGACCTTCACAAACTTCTGCCATAATCAGTTTGTGTGAAATTCAAATCCGACGAAATCAAAAGAATAGAGGTCTTGCTTGCATATACCTCCCATTTGTCGGCTCTGTTCTAAAGCGAGACACACATCAAAGCGTTGTTCTCAAGCACCTCCTCCATGTAGTATATGTCGTAGAGCTTTTCATGAGGAGTCCTTATGTCCTAAGCTCCACAAGCACATGTATGAGTCGGTTTCATAAGCCGCAGCGCCTACGGTCACAACCACACCAATGCCTTCATTGCCTATAGCCACAACAGCACTAACACCTATGGTCACAACCACACCACCATCCACAACGCCTATAAGTCGTATCCCACATGTAGAGAAAGGAAAATCAAAGTCTATCTCTATGAAGCCACCTAATCAGGATGTGGATGAACCCTCTCCTAAAGAGGATGCTAGTTCTTCATCACCTTCAATCACAATCAAGGTGCCAGAAGAGGAAAAATTAGCATATGTGAGTAATGAACCACCTGATAAACCAGCTGATGAAAAAGGTGAATTCACGACAGTCACCTCTAAAAAGAAAAAGAAGAGCAAGAAGGATAAGTCTTCAGAAGTTATTGGTCACTTCCAGAGAATAAATGGCTCATCCACTTGGTGTCATCTCCTTAAAATGTGATCTCTGGCACAAGATTTCATTTGTTGTAAACTGGGTAATGGGGAGCATTGTTCCTTCTGGCTGGATTCGTGGACCCTATTCGGCAAGTTAATAGACTTCATAGGAAGTGCTGGCCAGCATATATATGGCATACCACTTGATTCTTCGGTGTGCTCGATGGCTGAAGGAGATATATGGGATCTAAGAGGTGCTATGTCTCAGAATGCAGAAGCTCTCTTAACCCATCTAACTTCAATCTCGCTCAACCCAAAAACGCATGATGTCTACTTTTTGGAAAAATGGTTCTGGTCTGGGTAATGATCAGTTCAACTTTGGCAAGGTTAAGTTACAACTTGCGATCCCATGATTTAATCTGTTCCATGGCATAAAGTAGTGTGGTTCCCTGGAATTGTACCTAAGCGTGCCTTTATGTTCTGGCTTGCGTGTCTTGACAAGCTCCTTACAGTGAATCATTTAATGTCTTGGGGAGTGACTACAAGCAACACATGTGTGCTTTGTGAGATCTTCACAGAATCAAGAGATCATCTTTTCCTAAGATGCCTCAGAGCCAAGACCTATGGAGATTATGTATAGATAGACTAAACTACCACTACATGGGCTTCGGTACTTGGCAACCATTTCTACAATGGCTTCGACGATCACATCAGGTTGAAGTTGAACGAACTCTTAAGCTTTTAGCAGCTCAAGCGATCACATACCACATATGGTGTCAACGCAACAATAAGATTTTTGATAACATATCCACTACGGCTCATGCACTATTCAAAATCGTAGACAAGAAGGTTCGTGACCTATGTTTGGCTCGCCAACACCTTCCACGATTCCACAACTCTCTTGCATTATGGTTTAGAGGCTCTTAACCTCTAACACTCTTGTTTTCTTTTTGTAATCCCTAAAAAGTTTCTTTTAAGTAAAGCGTTTTATTTAACTCTTATTTTTTGTTTGTAATGTCTAATTAGAAATTTTACCAAAAAAAAAAAACATACCTTTCACAATTATTGTAGCATCTGTTTTAATATTTTATGACTCTTTTAAGTTATGACTTACAATATTTTGGATTTTTTAAAAAAGAGACATATATTTGCAAATATATATACACATATATAAGATATATTATGCACATGAACAAAAAAGAGTGATGCAGAAATTAAACTTTTTGCCTTGACACGTACGTGAATGCATAGGATTAATCAGGGTACAAATAATTATTTTAACAAACAATTAGTATATTTATATTTTTTGATAAAAGATTGAAGAAATAATAAGTTTTAAAAGAAAGTGTTAGTGGATAACACTATTGGCGGCTTGGAAATGATGTTGTCACTTGTGAAAAGAACCATGCAACAACATATATGTACGTGATGTTGATATATATAACTACTTCAACATTAATATGCTTTTTTATTTTATGTTTAGGTTTGTTAAAGGTGTTTTTAGTTGAATGGCTGTTAATTTATTTCTGTAATTTAAGTTTGACTTAATATATGTTTTAGATCAATTGTCATTTTCGTTCCTATGTATGTAACAAGTGGTGACTCTTGGAAATTTAAGAAAGGCCTAGAAGCAAAAAGCATTAATAAATATATAATTAACGGAAAGGACAAGATTAACTTTTTATTATTTAAGGGTACGACTTATTTGCTAACGGGGTGGGTCGAATCCGATTCAGATTTCTGTTTCTGCTTTTTTGTTTTTATATTCCGTCAACGTTTTAACGCTTATGTAAACTCTCTCTTCTTAATCATCAACCACTCGCTTCTTTTTTAGTGTTATTAATAGTCAGATATTTATTTCTTCACCAATTAGTGATCAATCGATGTAAAAACACACACAAAAAGTTGGTCATTAAATTAAAATAAAAGAAAAGAAAAGTGTACCTTGCTCTACGGTTTTGAAACCAAACTTCAATTTGTCTTGGCCTTAGCATCAAATGCTTCGCAAGTGCTTCCTTTTGTTTCTACACATTTTACCATAAACAAAGACAAACATCAATTCTTTTTGTACGTTCCAAATTCTAATAATTAATAGTGAATAAATATATTACGGGATTAAGGGTATGATTCTGTCTGAAACTATCTTCAAGAAGACGAGACTGTTCTCTGGTTAATCGGAGTTTCTTTCGCGGAGGAGCTGAGCCATCGTGACTGACTTCTTCATCGTCTCCGTCTTCAGACGACGGCAATCGATTCATGTCTAGCTTTAGCTGTTCTCTTTCTCCACCACTTCCTTCATCTGTAACTTATATTAATTGCATCAAATATATTACTAACAACTACGACAAAATACAAATTAACTAGTAACAAAAGAAAAGAAGAAATTAAACTTGTTTTTGTTTGCTAATTTCATATTTTGTATTATAACTCATGATTTTTAAAACGAAAGAATATATAATCCATCTACCAAAAGAAACATATAAAGATATATATATATATACTTGTGATCGATGCTTATATATGTATATATATATATTTAGTATAGTATCTCCAAATATGATAATATAAATAAGTGTGGTGTTGGTTACCGGAGGGAGGAGAGGAAGAGAAGCCTGGAACGGAGATAGTAAGATCCAAGTTGGATGAGTTTTCCGGTAAAATCGCCATTTATTTATTTTAGGGTTCTTAAGAAACAATAGAGAGAAGAAGAAGAAGAAAAGGTAAAGTTTGGAAAGAGAGACAAATGAAGTAGAAGCGTGGAGATGCCTTTATATTTATACATAGACATATATACAACGCACGCATGCGTAATCCATTCTCATTTGTACGTTTATAGTCGTTTTATTAAAGCAATATATATACTACAGAGCCCAAATTTAAAAAGAATGTAGCAATTAAAAGCTTAACATTGAGACATAAAGACAAGAGCAGCTCCGGTGGTCAAAGGAAGAAGAGAAGAGTCGTTGGATATGTGACACGTGTTACACAGTTGATCAATGGTGGATTTAATGCTGACTCCGTGTGGGAGACTAACACAATTCTCTTTTTTATTTCAATTGTTATTTCAAATATTTACTATGAACCTCGGTCGCTCCAAATTTTGAGTTTGTGCAAATGATGGACACTCTCAACTCTTCTTACTCTATACGCTTCTTCACATTCTATTACTTTATGTCTTTTTCATTTTTTTTAATTTTATTTTACATATATGTCGATGATGTTTTTTTTGTTATAAATGCGAGATTGAAATATTATTTAGTTGTGGAAATTATTGAGATATAAACGCATTGACTCTTTTTCAATTAGTACATTAATTTGGGTTTGTTACAGTTCAAAGACGAAACATTTAAGACAACATAAGAATGTAATCTGTTGTGTGTTCAGAGTCAATAATAGCTTTTTGTAACTCCTAAACCATGTAACTTAATTTCCATTCCATCTATATGGTTTGAAACTCCATCTTTTTAACTTCTCTTTATTACTTTTTAAGTACCTACACTAAACTAGTTACAAGTTAGAAATTTAGACTAAACTAGTTAGATTGTGGTTCCTTTTTTTTTAGTATTGATGTTTTTGTTGCAACATTTCACACCAATTTATTACTGCTCATTTATTAAAACTAAACTAAGACATGTTCCAAATTTCTAGCATAACCATCTATCATATTTATCTATATAATTATCTCTAGCGCACAAGAAACCTCATGTTCCATACATAAATAATAAATTGACTCCAGTCCTTCAAAGTTCTTTAGGTATCCCATTTACACTCTTTGGAGAAACGTTTTGATTTGGGTCACACTTTTTACATAATGATGATGTTTGCTTTATGTTGTTGGTTCCTTATTTATTCTAATATGTTTCTTAGTAGGAGAGACCAAAACTCTTATGTTTGTCCAAGACAATCTTGATGGAGATTCATATGCTGAAACTATAAATACATTTGAAATTTACCGAAAGGGTTTCTTTTGAGAATTGTTATTAGACAGCAAATCAACCACTTGTTTATTGTATAGTACGTATAGTGCACTGAAAATATTTCAACTGAAGACATTAGTTGTGTATAATAAATTACATGTCTGTTCATAATTTTATGGAAATTTTTGATATTATGATTATGATTTTCAATTGGTTTTAATGGGTTCAATTTAGTCTATTATTTTATTAAGAAAAATAGTATATATATTGTATTGATAATTTGATATATGATATTGATTTACCTTCATAATTTTATTAATTGAAATTTTTTTGTGTGTGTGTCATATTCGAATGTTATTCTTCAAAAAAATAATCAAAACGTTTGATTTAAATATCATATACTGTTATTCCTCAAAAATTAAGTGTTACCTACATGGTAACATTAGTATGATGCATTATTACTGCTCAATTATTAAAAAACTCATACTTATGTTACCATGTATATATATGTATTGTATGAATGTATATTTATAATCATATATATATATATACACATTATGTTATATATGCTGATAAAAAACTATATGAATTTAACAATACTACATGTATTAATTGTTGGTTTATTAGGATAATTAAAAAGAAGAAGAAGATAACATTCTTACCCATTTGTATGAGTCATTATTTGTTTTGTATTTTTGCATATAATAAACATTAGATTAGATCACACACGTTCCTCTAACTGACTCCTTAATTATTTGGTTTGTATCCACGATTAGATTACTATATCCAAATTTTCGTGATTATGATAATCATCTACTATTTGCTTAATTATTCATATATATGTGTTTCATTTCCTAACTAATTAAGGAGTATTGATTTACTAAAAGTTGACAAAATAATTAGTAATTATTTTCTCTTTTTCTTCTTTGAGAAACACCATGAGTACTTTTATATTCACCTGTTAGCTCATGAAAATAATATGTTTCATTTACCAATCATATTAAAGCAAGAATTCTTTTGTATTCAACCCAATCATATACGGCAAATTATATATATTTTCATTCGACATTGAAGAATATTCCAACCAAATTGGTACCTATTACCATAGTTTTCTTTTTGTAAAGACTTAATTATAACCTTTGTTGGTACGTGATGATTTACATTTATTACGTTTCAAATTGATAAGAGATTTGTAGCCGGTATATAAGACCAAATATGTGTAGTCACCTCACCACCATAATTTTTTTTTGTCAAACATTGAACCACAATTAACCGGCTCATTAGCCAAGTTTCTACATATTGTAAATAGTGAGATTCGATTTCTCGATGTGCAGGTGCATATGTTTTTAGTGGACTTACTACATGCAACTGAACTAAAGGTCATTTGCCTCACCACCATATTCTTTGCATTATTATCATTGTGTACCTCTTTTACTGGTCACATATATCTTTCCGATTAATGATCTTATTTAGTCAAGTAACTGGATCTGATAAAATTTGATACAAAATCCAAACTCCAGAATCCAAAATTGGATTAATGGTATTAAAGGTTCAATAATTAGTGTCATGGAAGGAGCAAATAATTAGAAGGTAAGGAATGTTGGAGTAATATAGAATAAGATAAGTGTATTATTATAATAGAAAATGAAAAGAGGATCCCCAATTTGTAGAAACAGCTTTTGTAGCTTCCGATGAGCAAATCATTCGTCTTGGGACGTACACAGATTTATCTTCCGACATCACTATCTTCTTAAGTCAATAAAGTTGTCTGTCTTGTCTCTTAATCATTTTTCTTCTTACTCTTTGGATCCAAAACCCTTCTCTACGTAATTTTCATTTACTTTTGCTACTCATAAGGTTTCAATTCTAACAAAATTGCACAGTTTTATAGGCTTAAACAAACACATTAATGCAATACAATAACAGAAATAAGGGATTGTTAAAGCCGGCATAGTTATGTGTGATAACTTTTGATCTTGTAGTGTTCAAATTAAACAAGTGTATTGTCTTATCATCATTGTCTTTATCAACCCACCTTCCATGCTAATTTCCTAAAAGAAAAAACCAATTAATCATCATCATATTAATTTGTATAGTTCCATATCAAACAATGATCTCAAGAAACTGCAAACATTATATGTTTTGATTCATGATAAAGTTGTACAAGTGTTGAAGACAGAGACAAGAAGAGGAATGAATGATTCAGAGCACAAGTAGTGTCAATGAGATGTGAAACAAGTTGCAAACACTTCAAGTTTCCAAATGAAAGAAAGAGATGGACAAGGAGGAGACAAAGAGGTTTGTGGGTCCCATTCTTTGATGATTGGGTAGGAAACATTTTGTGGGCCACCACTTGTCTCTTTGTCCCTTCCCCGTGAATCTCCTCATTGTGGGCCCTTCACCATTCCTATTTCTTCATATGACTTCAAAACTCTTCTGTATGAAAAATTTAGTAAGCATAAAGCAACCACTAATCTTTCAACTTTTATAGATCCCACTAACTAGTTTACGTCGTATTCAATGTCCAAGTCACTTATCCTTCTTTTTCACATGAATGGGTCTCTTGTTGGACACAAAACTTAAAGCTTAGATGACATCAAACATGTTGGATCTATGCTATTATGCACATGTAGGCTTTGTCTGATTTTGACCCTTAAAGACTGTACTACTGCAACATGTCATAGCTACCAAATTACCATAAGTGCATACCAAGTATGTACATTGGCCTATGCAACCGTTTTTAGTCCCCCAGAAGACAAAGTGGCTGTCTCATGCTAAGCTCAGCTTTCAGCGCTGGAAACTTCTCCAGGTCATGAGAATCTCCTAGAACGTTCTGTGTAAACAGAGAATCATAGTCAAACTATTAATTCAGAGACATATATTATTCACTGTAATGTAATGGGAGAATGATTGTTTACCAAAGCGGCGATGTGGGCTTCCTGCAACATATTGCCATCTATTTCTAGCCTAGCTACAGGGAACTCTGGTAAGTGTCCAGACTGTTTCTTCCCAAGCAAATCACCAGGCCCACGTAGAAGAAGGTCTATGTTTGCCAAGTAAAACCCATCTGATGATTTCCCCAACATATTCAACCGTTTTAGGCTATTGGTACTTGACCCAACTAGTAAGCATTTTGATTTCCTGGTTCCACGTCCAACACGTCCTCGGAGTTGATGTAACTGAGCGATTCCAAATCTTTCAGCATTCATCACAACCATCATTGATGCGTCTGGAACATCAACACCTATCTCTATGACTTGGGTGGAGAGAAGTATCTGTGTTTCTCCACTTCTGAATTTGTTTAGAGCCTCTTCTTTGTCATCACTCTTCATCCTTCCGTGTAAAAGTCCGCAGTTGTACTCTGGAAATTTTGTGGATATTACCTCGAGCTCAGCAGAAGCAGCACGTAGCTGTGGCAGTTGCTCTGATTGCTCAATAACAGGATACACAAGGTATACTCTCCCTCCAGACTCCAGGTCTTTCAGCATCATCTGTCAATGGAAAGATAATAGGTTAAGATATCATATACTGTTAAAATCTTTAAAATCAAAAGCAAAGTCTTGAATGGTCATAGGCATTACTGCGTAGACTTCCTTGATGCCACTGTCATTGCCCTCGAAGATGTGCGTCTCAACTGGTATTCTTCCAAGTGGCATACCAGTAATCTGAAGAAACAATGAGTAGCAGTCATTAAAAATTCGTACAGACAATTAGCACATGGAACAAGTGAGTTTCTACCTGCTGGTAAAAGTGGAAACACTTTACATACTTGGGTCAAGGAAATATCTCCGTATAGAGCTAGGGCAAGTGATCTCGGGATAGGGGTGGCTGACATGGCTAAAACATGAGGAGCCATACTAAGATCAGCTTTAGAAGTATCATCGGAGTCAGATGGGCCACTTTTTGATGTTATTGATGTCCCATATAACTGCAGAAGTCAGGCCACGATAAACTTCAGGTTGTGAATTATATGCTTATGTCGTTAAAGAAGAATGAAAACTAAATATATATGTTCATTTCAGATCACTGATCAAACGATCTCCATGGATCGTCTTTTGCTTATTTCGCCATGATAGTTCAACAAGACGGATTAAAGCAAGTATCTGATAAAATCACTATATTTTAGGAATCTGACCTTGCTGTTAAACTTTCCTCTCTGGATTACACCAAACCGTTGTTGCTCATCAACTACAGCAATACGCAGTGCAGAGTACTCTATCTTTTCAGCTATCAGACTGTGAGTACCAATTATAAACGATATAGCTCCACTTTGAAGATCCTGTCATCAATTGTCAGCTATAAGGAATACAAACTTCTTGTATTGTTTAAAACGAGATATTAGCTACATGACTTGCCTGGCGAATCATACGTGACTGCTTTGCCGGGGTTGAACCTGTGAGCAACCCAATGGTTGGCTTGGATGTTACCCCCTCCATTTTCTCCAGCAGATCACGGCACTGTTCATAATGCTGGATGGCAAGTAATTCTGTGGGGGCCATGAAAGCTGCCTACAAAGACAAAAAAAGTACCTCTAATACCAAATTCAAGTAGATGCAAAGAATGAGCCAATGACGTCTATCAGAGGATTTTTGAGAATTTAACTTCATGTGGTGGAATTTATAAATGTCGTAGAGAGATTTTATTAACCTACTTGGTAACCAGATCCTATGACTTCCATGCACGCTAAGAAAGCGACCACTGTTTTGCCACATCCAACATCACCCTGAAAATAAACCAATTTATTTTGTTAAGAAAAAAACAATTTAAACCTGATTCTGATAGTCTGGCAAGGCCGACTAAAAGCTAACAGAGAAAGAACTAAGCTATAAACGAGAAAAAAGAAAGACCAGCCAGCTCAGCTAACAAAAACTACCTGCAAAAGACGATTCATTGGAACCGGACGCTTTAGATCCCATATTATTTCTGAGACAGCACTTAGCTGGCTTGGAGTAAGGGAATATGGTAGAGCCTTTAGAAAACTCTTGGTGAGAGTGGACCAGTCTTCCATAAAAACGGCATTACGGACTGGCTTTTTAAACTTTTCCAGCAATATATCTTTCTCTATTTTGGTTCCAAGGCTTTGAAGCATTTGGTACAAGCGTGCCAACTGTATGAAGACAAAATTCAACGAACCAATTGCTTTTGACTAACAAATTAAGATCAAGAATGCTGCTTATAGCTCTACCTGTAGGTAAAAGAATTCGTCGAATATAACCCTTTTGCGAGCTAGATCAGCCTCATCTAAAGTCTTGGGCTCATGAATACCAACGTAGGCCTACATTAACAGAAAAGAGGTAAAAAAACTGAGAATGAAAAGCATTTGAAGGCATAAAAATTTATAGTGGATTAAGGAAGGAGTTAACTAAAGAGTATGCTTCAATAGAGACGCAAGACTTACATCACGAAGAGATGGTAGACCAAAAACTGTGGTGATTTCCTTAGGAATCGGATCCATATTAGCTGGTAGAACCCGCAGAGCCCTAAGAAATAAAAATTGGGTAAGGTGTGATAAACAAGCGGACTAACGACATCGATATGTGTCCTGCTAAGTTTTCGGAAGTTCAAGTATTTTTATAACATATGATGAAGATGTCATATACTCTTGCTAGACTTGAAACACAACATGAACTCACTCAGGTTTAAGGTGATGCTTTTACTCAAAATCTAAATGATTCCCTGATGGCCTTTCAGAACTGTTGTCCCATTTACTTTTCAATTTTTAGATCCGGATACAAATGATGTAATATTTTACCAACCAGTGAAGATCACGTAAAAAAAAAGAAACAAAACCTGGAGATGACATCGCTAAGGAACTTTGGGTTCAATCCTCCTTTTGAAGGGTAAATAGGATATGGTCTCCCCTGGGATCGAAGAGATGATTCTTCTTCATCTTTAAGTACATCAATATCGTAGTCCCTCATTTCAAAATGATTTTCTGCACGCAATGCCTTCACCTAGATTTGGAAGAGATTGTCAACAGATTCTTTAAACAGCACAGTTGCCAAAAAAGTTGGTCCATGTAAATGTGATTCTTTAGTGATCTTTTACCGTGCTACAAAAAGTCCAAGGTTCAAAAGTTGACCTCAAGAAGAGAATGAAAGACTTATGTGGCAGAATCATGCAAACACGTAAACTACCTAACCAAGACATAAAAATACATATGAAGATAACATTAAGGGAGCAAAGGATTCACCTTCCCACTAACGCATACAAGGTCACCAGCTCTATGTTTCTCTTGAATAGCATTTAGAAATGGTTGCCAGGTAAAGCGAGTCCCCCTGAAAAATTTCTTCAGATGCAAAAAAATTGATTTTCCTGCTTCATCATCAGCATTATAACTCAAATTTCCTGATGTTCTGTCTCTGCCCGAGATTTCACAGCTGACAACAACCTCGAGAAATGAAAATGAAGAGCTAGCTCTAACTCCCCTGCACATGAAACCGGCACAGGGTTAAAATATGAATTTCAAAAAGATCTAGATGCAGCGTAACACCATAGGCATAAGCAATACAAGAAGATTGCTGAAGTGAGGAAATTATCAACAGAGAAAAAGTGATAATAGAGACGATTTCTTGACAAGATCTTCTTTTTGAGTATGCCTGAAATGAACTTTTGGAATGATATCAGAAAGAAATACGCACTTGGAAGACAAGATTTTCCCAACAAATATCAAGTACTGTCCATCCTCAATATCAACCTGTGCATTCTGCAAATCTGCATAGGTCCGAGGAAAATGATGCAATAGTTTCTTCATCTGCATTAAAATACAATTTGAAAACTGGGTTTGTTTCTCTCATCAAAAAGAATATTTTATTTGTATGTATTGAAATGCCTACCGTGTGAAAGCCACAGCTGTCTAGCTGATGACTGTGCCTCTTACTTAACCCAGGTATAGAATCTATTGTAGAACCCAGGAAAAGCTGAGCGGCAGAATCATCAGAGGTTGTTTCAACTTCACATGTTGCAGGTTGGCTAATAAATGAAGAACCATCTGACATTTCTTCTCTGAGATTAGAAGAATCAACATTCTGAAGCTCTGGACAGAAGGAAGATAATGTTCTGGAAAGATTGTCTGGATCAAACCACCCTCCATACATAGGAGTGGGAAGGAAATTGTTTTCACTTGGCGTGTTAAGAATGCTCCTTGATTCCTCGGAAGATTGGCTCGTGCCATACAATTCCACCGGATGAGAATCACCAAGAATGATTGCAGGAAATCTCTTACATGCCGAGACAAGTTCTTTCTGAACTTGCTCATCAGATTTCTTATCAATAAAATCATCAACATTATCATACTCCATCAAAGCTGCAACCTGCGTAATACAGGGTAATAAACCACAACTATTTGAAATGCAGTGAGATACATGAATACGAAATTCATATACCAGATCTCAAAAGTCAATAGTGTGTTTCCCATGAGAAATTAAACCAATGAACAAACAAACAAATAAGGCTGTTTATACCTTAGTTATCAACTTGGAGTGATTTTCAAGCCTGGCAGTCGCATACTTCTCAACTTGTTCCAAAAGATTATCAGAAAATTGATGCTTCGAACGACAGGATATGTTCCACACTTTGGAGAAGAAGAAATTACTAAACCTACAGAACCAGCTTTATTAATAAACAACACCAACCTAATTCCCACAAACAACAAGAATCAGAGAGAATGATGATTAGTGTCACAAGAAAATACCTCATTCTGTTCCTGTTTTCTTTCTGAGTTTCAATTAGAATTACACTACGCAATCTTCTACCAGCACAACACTGAGAAAATTTCAAAAAAAAAGAAAATTTACATCAGATATAGGTTCCTCCGGACAACCACATCATCGTAAATAAAGGCGAATACCATACGACAGGGTTGCACCATGGATAGAGTCACTACCGCCATCGGAGATCAAAACATGGCTTGGCTGAAGGAAGGCCGAACACGGGTTTCTGAGGCTAATTAGAAACACTTACAGACAAAACAAAGACGATCAGAATCGAGCAATAATTGATTGATGGATTAAGCAAAGGATTGAACATGGAAAGGCTCTCCAGAGGTTTTGGCTGGGAAAAAGGAACTTCAAATTCTAAGTTCTTGCGCACGGCTCGTGTTAAAGTTCGAGTCTTTGAGAGCTTTCGAGCAAGCGAGAGAGATGGGGGCTTCCATTTGTCTTTAATCTTCAATAAAAATTACTTTTTTAACAAATTAAATTTTAGAGTTTCCCAAATTTCATCGACTTTGTTCGATCAATCTTATTCCAGTTTGAAATAATTAAAATTTTTGTAAGATTACGACACTGTGAAGATCTATACTTTATAGCATTCTTTTCACTGTATCAAAAGTGATTGAATTTGGAATTGCAAGATCATTGGCATAATTTTGCGTAGATCATCAAGTTTTAACCTTTAAGTACTCTCAATTCCTTAATGTAAGTACATAATACATTTGATACCATAATTGGTTTCGGAGAAGTGAGCTTGTCCTGCTAGTGCTAATTGCTAGACATCAAAACTCTGACACAGTGTAATAAAATATGGTTCTAATGAGTAAATACATATATATGACTTTCAAGTTCCAAGAGAAACCATTACACACGAGATAACAATAGGACAACCAGAGCAAGTAGCAATGAAGAAGAGACTTAAAATGACAACACAGGGAGACAACATACAATACGGCAGAACACAATTAATGGTTTGCTGCTAAACAACTTGAGAATCAATTTTCTTACTAAGACACTGCAGAGGAGACGCCTACACATCTAGAAGCACAGATACTATCACTCCTCACTAGACATGCAGTCCGTTTTACTGGGGTTGCTGCTTTGTCTACTTGAGTTGTCTTCTGTGCTGATAAGCCAGTCGCTGTGTTTGGAGTATGTGGAGGTGTGAACACCAATGAAGACAAAGACGTATGGGCATTAACTGAATCAGCACCCTCATCCTCTGATGAGCACACCCGTTCTCTGCAACAGTACCCAAAGTTGTTATAGCCTGATTCCCGTAAACTCACACTGATTCAGTTTCAAAAAGTAACTCACCTGGGGAGTGACGTGTACTTTCTCTGGATTGGAGGGGAGTTACGTTGTTCTTCATCATCATTGTGTTCTTCGAGTCGAGCAAACTCTTGTTTGAACTGCTCCACTCCGCTGGATGCAAAATACATTCACAAAAATCAGACTCTTCTTTCTTTTTTTCCAATTAAGGAGGAGGATTTTGGGAAGGTGTATCAAACCTCGGGTATAGAAAATGAGAGTTGATGTTCTCTTCTCCCTGTAAATACTCTTGCAACATCTGTGGATGATATTCCAAAATCTGAAAAAAGAGTTTAAGAGATTCGTAAAACTAAATCATACACATAAATATCAGTCTCTTAGGCATATATTGGTGGTTTTAGTTTACCTCTCTGTACATGAGCTCTCTCACGTCATCCCGAGTCAATTTCCTCCTTTCGAAGTCAAACTCGAGTTTTGAGATGGGTTGCCTCGAGGGCTCGTAGTCCACATTTGCTAATCCTTGAAAATATGGATCAGCCAATGCCTGCAGAAAGAAGAAAAACAAAAGCATCAAGAACCATGGCAACATATGCAAGTACACGGGAGAAAAATTCAGTGTTTTTCCCTCTGACCTCTTCTGCAGAGGGACGGTCCTTTGGGTCAAAAGCGATCAAACGCTGAAGCAACTTCAGCGCCACAGGATCGATATTAGGGAATTTATGGGTGAAAGGTACAGGATCCTTTCGCCTCATGTTACCCAAATACTTTCTAGCCTTCTCATTCCGAATCTACAGATTCATTATAAACAACTTGATGACACACAAAGCTAAAAAAAACACTTGCATCCAATGCAAGTCTATCTGGGAGAGAGAAGCCTCTGTATTGGGACTTAGTTAGCTTCCGGGAAAAATAAAAACAAAACAAACCCTGGATAGAGTTATTGGCGACGGAGTTCCAAGCAAATCAGTGACGAGTTCTAGCTGGTGCACAACGTTTTTGCCGGGAAACAGGGGTTTTCCAGTTAGCATCTCTGCAAATATGCAGCCAACGCTCCACATGTCAATCGCCGGAGTGTACTGCACAAACACCCAATTACACATCACAGCTTGCATACGGATTTATATGAAACGGAACGGAGAATAAGGATTTCAGAACTTACGTTAGAATAGAAGGAACCACAGAGCTCTGGCGCACGGTACCATCTAGTAGCAACGTAGTCCTTGCAAAAGCACACAAGATTGGTTACTTAAGTGAAAGAACTGGATCATTAGCAATTGAATGCATTGCGACATAACTCTTAGTTAGAGAACAATAAACTAACTAAGTATACATATCAGGATATTTTTAAGAACTCAGGATATGACAACTATGAAAGCGATAGAAAGATGCATACAGTCCAGAAAACGGCAGAAGGGGCGTCAGTGAAGGAGACACGAGCAAGTCCTAAATCACAGATCTTGATTTTGCAGTCAGCATTAGCGAGGATGTTCTTAGGCTTGAGATCTCTGTGGAAAACATGAGCTATACAAAAACAACAAAGGGAGCCAAAGATGATAAGAAGAAGAGTTTAAAGGAAAAAAAGACACCACATACAGAGGAAACGGTTAGAGTTAAACACAGTTTAAGAAAGGGAAACAAGAAACCTTACCTGAGTGCATGAATTTTAAGCCACGAAGAAGTTGGTACAAGAAGAATTGATGATGCTGAGGAGTGAGGTCGTCATTTACCTTAAGGACGTGGTGAAGATCTGACTCCATCAACTCAAAAACAACATATATGTCTTTGAATTCCTTGCGACAAGGAGGCAGCATGATATGCTTAATCTCCACGATGTCCGGATGTTTAAGAAGCCTGAGAAGCTTGATCTCTCGGAGGATCCGAATAGCGTCAGAAACATGTTCAAAGACATTGGTCATCTTCTTAATCGCCACTTTACCACCGGTGTGAGGACATTCTGCAGAAGCAACAACTCCATAGCTTCCTTTGCCGACAACTTCTTGGATCTGATATTGGCTTGCTTCACCATACTCCGTGAAAAACTCTTTCTCCAACATGATTGGATTCTACACTGATGACAACATTCGATCACAAAAATCTTATCTTTTGACAAATAATCCAAAAAAAACATCCCAGAAATGATTTTCATATCAAACCAAAACAACCCTTCAGCTAAATCAAAAGAACAAACTCAGAAACATCAGATCCTAAACAATACACCTAGATCGATTGCTATATTTCAGCACAATAACCACAAGAAAGAACCCTAACTATACAAAAATGAAATAAACGACAAAAGGAATAATAAAGGACAGACCTTGAGATAATCTTGGAAGAAAGAGAACAGGAAGCTACAACGAAGATAATGGATGCCTGCAATTCAGAAAGAGGGCACACGCTATTTCTTATATAATAATTGAATCTATCAATCGCTTTAGAAGAAACAGCTCCTTTTTCAACTTTCTTCGATTACTCAATGTTAAACACCTTTTAATTATGGGATGATACAAGGACCCTTTATAACAACACTTGATAATGAACGCGTTTTTTTTAATTAAGGAAAAATAATGAAAGAAGCAACTTGCCTCAAATAAAAAAGTTAGATAAAGACAAAACAAAAAAATGATAGGACTTTTTGCTGTAATGATCTGACGGAGAAATGATGGAAGAATTAAAAATGAGAGTAAACAAAAATACACTTAAAACAGAGATTAAAAAATGATTCTAAAAATGCGAGCCCATACCTTATCTTATCCTAGTCGGACTCCCAAAATTCATGGAATAATTCAGCAGAGACGAAGATAAGAAGCTTTATGGAACACACGGCTCGTTGCCTCTCTTCTGTCATTTTAACCGGCAGAACGACATCGTTTTGCTGGGAAGTCTCTGTCTTGCCCAGCGGTTCCCAAACGGTGCTCAAGTTGGTATTCAATGAAACTAGCCCCACTTGCATTCAATTTACATTACTCTAGTGGGCGCTCATAATGGGCCGCAATCATATTGGGCCTCTAATTGTTGTGTAAATGGTTTTCGCGGCCATTACCGATTTGAAGAGCAATTAAAAATGATTTGAAAAATGTCAAATACTACAAATTTGATAATTATTTTATTATTTCTCTTTTATATATATTAAATAGTCAATGTTCAATGGATATTATTTGTTTTGTACCAAATGTCATATGTCTTTTGTATTATAGATCTCATAATGTAATTAAAATAAATGAAAATTCCAATTGTGGTTTGCTACGTCACAAAATCTATATTCGCAATAGTAAAATAATGTTGCCGAGTTGTTCTCAATCTGGTAGTTAAAATGATCCAACTAATGACTTAGCACCATATTTCGATTTTTACCCGCTATATTATAGTAGCTTAAAAAATGATTATAAGGATGAGATTTAAACTATAGATCGGATCTTGTCGATTCAATTGCGAACAAAAAGAAAAATATAATGCTAACCAGATGACCTAAATTGAAAACAATAATTTATAAAAAAAATTATAATAGCTGTCATTTATACTTCCTATTTCGACGGAAGAGAATGTACGGACCATGATAACGACATAAATCATATTTTCGATAGAATTCTATCTATATTCTAAGTTATTTTTAAATTTTTTATTTAATCTATCAACTTGTATAAAGGAATAATCGAATCCTAGATATTAGTTTGATCATCATAACTACTATATTGAGAAAAACTCGATGACATAAATCATATTCACATGGTTTTATTTATTTATTTACGAGTTAAAGATAAGTATGACTGTGTGATGTCACAATTGCAACAAAAATATTTATATTTTAATTGTTAGTATTTTTGTAATCTCTTGAGATTATATAATCGTTAGGTGATAAGACGATTACAAATAAATTACTAATCAATGTTCGAGTCCTATACATTTCTTTTCCCACCTAAGTTTAATCCCACATTCATATACTTTATGATTTCTCTATCAGCAGCAGTAATGTTGAATATTCATCTACAAGTTGACATCATTATAAAGGAAACTAATGGGCCTTAGACATATTGACTTCAAAAAGATATATGGGCCCAACTTATTGAACTTTTGCCCTTTACATGGCCTGAATAATTAAGTCCACGAATCACAACACTAGTGTTTAGCTATATTGCTGTTTATTTTTTCCAAAAGACATAAAATTTGACTCCATCCATTATTCTAATGGAATCTTATTTAAAATGTCAGATTTATGAAATGTATTTTTTTCTGCTCTGCAAAATTATTTTAGTACCGTTTCATTTGCGAAAAAAATACCAAAAAGAATATTATTTTGAGAAAAGAAGTATATATACGTAATTTATTGACCAATATCCAATTTGATACAACTAATTTATTCTGTCAACCTTTGAAAACAAGCCTAAATAAACCCTATTTTACAATGGAGTAAAAATTAATTTTGAGAAGAGTAATGAAAATTATGTTACGTTGAGAGGAGTGGAGTTGCCGGCCTTCCAACCTTATCAAAAATATTTTATTCGGTTAAAATCTTTTTTTTTATTTTTTTCTTCTATATAATTTCAATATTTCTAAACCATATAATTGATATTTTTGTTCGCTTTATTAGATAGCCAATGTAATGTAAACATTTCTCTATACTTTTGGATAGTTCTATTAATATAATATGTGTAATTAGTAAGAGTCAATTCCTAAATATACAAATGCATGTATTTTTAGTGGACTTATCACCTACAACTATATTAATTACCACTAGCCGAATAATTTATTTATGTATTTTTTTTGGGCATTTGAGTGCTGAGAGAGTAGAGCCGGACGGGGAAGAACAAGCGGGAGAGTTGATGCTTCATGCTTGCAAGCAAAGTGTTCCTTAATTACATAAAAGCAAAAATAAAAAACCAACAAAAATTAATTAAAAAGCAAAAGAAAAGTTGAAGTCTGTTTTTTCCTTTTTATTAAATTTGTTTCTCCTCATTTGATTCAGTTTTTTGTTTGATTGATCTTCATACCCAAACTCTTCTCTAGAATCTTCCTCTTTGGATCCTCGTACGCATCGGAATCGTCTCTCCGACTTGTCTACTTCATCGATTTCTCCGAGATCATCCGCTGGTTTTTGAAGCCATGGACGATGAAGTTGTTCAGCGAGTTTTTCAAGAGGGAGGACGAGATTTCTTCCAACAGCAGCCTTCTACATCTTCTTCGTCTCCCTCGATTCTCCAATCTCTCCCTCTCCATGTGGTACGCTTCTTTCCCGTTCGAGATTTCAGGAAAGTCACAACTGCAAAAAGGATAATCATCGGCTTTGATTTAACTGTATCATAGGCTTTCGATCATGGCTATTACCTCTTAGTAAAGTCCATTCAAGAACTTAGAGAGAAGAAGGACGGCATTGTTACGGTTGGTATAGGTGGACCTAGCGGTTCCGGTAAATCAAGGTAACCGCTCTTTTACTTTTGGGTCGAATTTGTAATCACTGAGAAAATAGGCATGTTCGATTTCATTTTATTGTTGCTGTTTTTGGGTGCACGAAGTTTGGCGGAGAAAGTTGCATCTGTGATTGGTTGTACTGTTATTGCCATGGAAGATTACCGAGACAGTATTGACGACGGAAATGAATTGGAGACATTAGATTTCGATGCATTAGTCCAGAATTTGGAGGTATTTTCATCATACCTTTGATCATTTCTCAAACTGCTTAGTTTTTTGTAAGACTGATTAGTCCCAACCTTCTATTGTAGTATTGCTGACTTGTGTAACTTCTGCAGAATGACTTAGGTTGACCAACTTTTCTTTCTCTCTCTATTTTCTGTAAATAGGATTTGATCAAAGGAAAAGATACTCTTGTCCCGGTTTTTGATTTCCAGCAAAAGAGGCATGTTGATTCAAAGATGGTGAAGACATCATCTGGAGTGGTAAGTCAGAATTGTGATTTTGGTTATCGTTTTCGTATGGCTCTTACCGTTTTTCGTTATGGTTCGTTGTTAGGTTATTGTTGATGGAACGTATGCTCTCCATGCAAGATTGCGTTCCTTACTGGACATTCGAGTTGCAGTGGTAAGATTTACTCATCCTCCGCAGTTATTGGCCTAGCTAATGTATAACCGTGACATTGCGTGATATCCTTTACTCTCTCTGTGACTAGGTTGGAGGCGTTCATTTTAGCCTTCTCTCCAAAGTCCGCTATGATATTGGAGATTCATGTTCGCTTGATTACCTTATCGACAGTATTTTCCCATTGTTTAGAAAGCATATTGAGCCAGATCTTCACCATGCACAGGTAGATTTTTGTTCTTTTCTTTTCCTCCGTTCAAGTGTCGAGAAGTCTGACTTCTCTGTTTGGTGTGAGTGTACAGATCAGAATCAATAATAGTTTTGTTTCATCATTTCGGGAAGCCATATACAAACTAAAATGCAAAAGTGAGGTCTGTAGTTTCTTCTGATTGTTGTATTTTCCTTTCGTAACCTTGATTTAATTAGTAATGTTTATCACTAGACTAAGATTCATGTAACAGGTAGTCACTTCTTTTACTCAAGAAAGTGATGTGCAGAAAGATAAGTAAGACAACGATTCTTCTGAAATGTGTGAATGGTTTAAGCTTTTTACTGGATCTTTCATATGCATGCTGACTTGGTTCTCCTTGTGCTGCTTTCAGTTTTATTGAGATGTACCTTAGACCACCTTCTGCAAGTGAAGAGGCACGAATAAATGACTGGATAAAAGTTCGTCAAGCTGGTATAAGATACTATCTATCACTTGGAGACCAAAGGATTGTTGACAAGCATTTCATTATCCGGCCAAAAGCTGAGTTTGAGGTAAGTTATTACATGGAATTTCCAAGGTTTCAATAATTATTTAGTGTTACCTCCTTGCTATTTTGGTTGAAAAGATAGCAGTAGGCATATAGTTATGTAGGCAGATGGCACACATCCTTCTATTAATTTATGATTTTCTCTACTGAAGAGGCATGTCTATTTATTAAATCTGGTCAAGGTGGTAGGCAGATGGCACACATCCTTCTATTCCTCACAATCCTTCTTTGTGCGACTTAATTTCTAATGTATACCAGGTTGGACGCATGACACTTGGAGGGTTGCTAGCTTTAGGCTACAATGTTGTTGTGAGTTATAAGCGAGCTTCAATCGCTGTCAGTTATGGTAATTTATCACTGTCACGTGAAACAATCGATACTCTTGGAGAGACTTTCGTGGTGTTGAGGGGGACTGATAGGAAGGTAACTACCCACAATTCTCTCTAATAACAAGCACATCGATTTTTAAATCAGAAAAAGAATAGTAAACATGTTATTAACTGTTTCTTTTTGTCTCTGTCAGTTGTGAAATGTAGGCTTTTTCAGTATTCCTTTTAATATTAGTGTTTTAATAGATCTTTTTACATAGAGTGTGGGAGCTGAAGCTCTGAGAATGGGCATCACTGGGCCCTGGATCACCAAATCATACCTGGAACTGATCCTTGAAAGCAAAGGTCAGTGTATTGGACATAGCATGTTTGTTACCCTTTCTTATGCTCTGCAGTGCAACACAATCTTAATTTCTGCTAGCTAACCATGTTGCAGGTGTACCACGCTTGAATACACCTCCACTTTTGCAACAGTCGCCTGTAATTACTAACCAAGAGAAGCAAATTGTTGCACCAAAACCTATCCGAACTACTTCAAACATTGTAACCCGCCTTGAGGATTTATCGCAGCCTTGGACTCGATCTCCTACCAAATCCCAAATGGAACCTATGCTTGCAACTTGGCATTTCACCTCTTATGATCCACCTCATTCAGTAAGCTCTGGTGTAGGTATGTCCATCGTTCTGAAGATCGGTGGTTTTTCAAATTTGATAATTTGATGTTTTCCCTGCGTAGTGTTATCGTCAATCAAATGTATTTTAGTAGTATTATCTATGCATTTATGCCTAGACTTTCTCATCAAGCAGCCACAGATTCCTCTTTCAGGGATAATATGCGGCTTGTTCCTATGCCTGATTCATACGATTTGGACAGAGGGTTGCTTCTATCCGTTCAAGCAATACAGGTACTGGGGGTTGTAAGAGTGAAAATGTTTTTTCTTCTTGCACATCTTTATTTCCATCAAAAAGATTTTGTTCTTTCTAGTGAGGGTTATTTTGCTTGTGATTATTGTTTCAGGCGTTGCTGGAGAACAAGGGACCCCCTGTTATTGTTGGAATAGGTAATATTGCTTGTTTGCTGTTCCTGTCGCTTTTCTTTGACACTGAGCCAAAAAACTAGTTCTTATACTATATATTTTCATTCTGCTTTCAATGTAGGTGGTCCTAGTGGGTCTGGTAAGACTAGCTTGGCTCATAAAATGGCAAATATAGTTGGCTGTGAAGTAATTTCCCTTGAAAGTTACTTCAAGTCTGAACAAGTTAAAGATTTCAAGCATGACGACTTTAGTTCCCTTGATCTGCCTTTGCTCTCAAAGGTAACTCTTTGAATGTAAAAGAATAAGGTAATCTATTACCCTTTGGGTTGGTATTAATGAAATTAGAATCTCTTTACTTCATTTGCAGAACATTGCCGACATAACCAACAATCGAAGAACGAAACTGCCTGTATTTGACTTGGAGACTGGCACCAGATGTGGCTTTAAGGAACTAGAAGTTTCTGAAGAGTGTGGTGTTGTGAGTGATCATAGCCTTCACACATACTATGATAATTTGTCTGTTATAATTCTCCGCATAGTTTTTGATTATTTTTCGAACATCACATTGTTTTTCAGATCATCTTTGAAGGGGTATATGCTTTGCATCCAGAAATCAGACGATCTTTGGACCTGTGGGTTGCTGTTGTAAGCTAAATTTCTGCTTCCTTGTTCCCTTCTTCCATTCATATCTGTTTTCTTATCAAGAAGACATTGATTTTTGTCTCTCTTCACAAACCAGGTGGGAGGTGTTCATTCACATCTTATCTCTAGAGTCCAGAGGGATAAAGGCCGAGTTGGGTGTTTCATGTCTCAGAATGAGATTATGATGACCGTATTTCCAATGTTCCAGCAACATATCGAGCCACATCTAGTGCATGCACACGTGAGTACAACTCTAAATTGCACCTCCTAGTGTTGTCTTCTACAATCTTTCCTTGTATCTGATACTTTCGTTTATGTTTTCTGTGTGATTACAATTAGCTTGTGAATAACATAAAACAGTCTCAGTTCTATAAAATTGTTTTTAACCAGTAGTATTTAAATATATGTATGATTTCTGTCCGTACTAACAGTTTTCTCAATAATACAGGTTAAGATTCGAAATGATTTTGATCCAGTTCTCTCTCCCGAGAGCTCTTTGTTTGTTTTGAAGAGCAATAAACAAGTAAGGATTAAAGTATAACCATATTCTGATCTTCCTTAATGTACAGAAACACTCACAACTCGTCATGTGGTTGATAAGGTTCCTTATCAGGATATTCTCAGCATCCTTGATTCCACCAAATTCTGCAGTTCCGTTCAGAATTTCATCGATATATATCTCAGGCTATCTGGGCTTCCTGCCAATGGTCAGTTGTCAGATAGTGACTGCATACGTGTTAGAATCTGTGAGGGCAGATTTGCTGTGCTTATACGTGAGGTCTGGCTTTAATCTGTAAATTTCTGAATGCTTTGTTAGTCGTTGAATTCATCAGTTCTTTTTCTAATGTCTCATGAATCTTCTTTCGTGTAACAGCCAATTAGGGAAGGGAACTTCATCATTCAGCCCAAAGTTGATTTTGACATTAGCGTTAGTACTGTGGCGGGTCTTCTTAATCTCGGGTGAGCAAGTCCTCCTTAATAGTTTTCTGCATTCTCTATTAAGATGGTTGTCAGAGTTCATCAGATGCTCATAAATATACTCTGTTCTTGGTTTCAGGTATCAAGCAGTGGCGTATATCGAAGCCTCTGCCTTCATTTATCAAGACGGAAAGGTGAGTATGCCTTGATCTTAGTTGAATATGCAAAACAAGCTAGTTGAGATTAAAAAAACCCATTTTTATCTCTCTTTTTTGGTTTTCCTTTGGCTTTTAAAGATTCTTATGGAGGTTGATCATCTCCAAGATGTACCAAGTCCATACATACAGATCAAAGGCGCAAACAAAGAAGCTGTGACAGTTGCTGGTTCAGCTCTCAAACTGGATGGTTCCTACACAACAAAGGTTTCACTTCCTTTTCGAAACACCTTTTTATTCTTGATCTTCATTACTTATTATACATAAATCAAAATCAATTTTCATTCCGTTTTGTGTTTTCTGAAATGAAGAGTTACCTTCAAATAGTGTTGGAAAGACTGCCACCAGTACAGAGAAGTTCAAGTGGGATCCATACACAGCAAGCAGCACGATTGCAAGAACTTGTGGACTTCATACAATCTCAGGTAATCAAAAGTCTCTTCTCTCATTCTCTCATTTTCTTAGCTATTTAGTTAGTCTCTGAAATGGTTCTCATATATGTAATATATATGCCTTTGATAATTGGACAAAAAAGGGAAGTAGTATCAGTGTATCGGAAGCATCACCAAGAAGAGATGGTTCTTCGATAGACAACGTATTGGAAGATATGCAATCAAGAATTAAACGATTGGAACGTTGGCACACCATCAATACGGTATCGTACAAAGATCATCATCGTGTTTATATAACAATCTTATGATCACTTAAAAGTAGTAACAAATATGATGGGGTACTTATATATTCAGGTACTATGGACATTTTTTATGTCTGCGCTCGTTGGTTACTCTCTCTACCAAAGGAAGCGTCAATAATTTAAAATCGTGTTCTCTCTTTTTTCTTTTTGGCATTTTACCAAAGAATCTAATCACAGGGAAAAAAAAGAAGAAGGTTAATGCTAACCTGTGGGAAATATCCATTTCCATATACACAAGCTCATTTTCCTGTTTTCTTTTTACTTACGACCTTCCAGACAATTGTAACTATCATTGTTTAAATATGAAAAAGGGTATTAAGAAACAAATATTAAAAGTCGATATATATAAGCTCTTACTTATTTTGTATTCTATAAAATACTATTGTTTATGTTATGTTATTGAGTTGGATGATGAAATAAAAGTCTTCTTAATCCATGTCGATAAAAAAAGTGTAGTTTATACAGTTTCAATGTTAGTTTACATTCTTTAGGATATAAAACGCATGCAAATCCTTGCGATTTTGTCAAACAAAAACTGAAATAGATGAACTCAAAAGAGCAAGCCTGTATGATAGATATATAACTGTGTATTGCAAAACCAAGTGTGGTTGGGGTCACTTCACTTAGAGGTTGTTTTTACGTATAAGCCCCTTTGCCTCCATAAAATAGTACGAAACCACGTATAGCAACAGTAACAACAATGCCACTAACCACAGCCTCATTCCTTCTGCAATTTTCATTATCCAAAAACAAAACCACACAGTTTTAGTCTTCTGATTCGAAACCTTTTTCTTATAATGGATAGATAAAGAGGAGAAAAACCACATATGCACTTACGTTTTTCACCCTTTTCTTCAATCACTGTTAGCCTTGCCCTCGAGTCCATAGATACTGACACTAAGCACCTGCATTACCCAAACCAATACCCAAAATATCAATACTTTGATTCATTTCTTTGGTTCTTCTTCATGATGTCTATCCATATGTTATACAGTCAAAGAATCATCCTTAATGACTAGAGATAAACCTTGAATCAGCGGAGAAAGTCAGTGCAGTGACCAAAACGAGATGAGCTTTCTTTACCACTTGTTTGGGTTGCATTCTTGCAGAATTAATTATCATAACATCTCCTTCGGGGGTTCCTCTGCATTAAAAGCAAAATTACGACAACCAACAAAAATACTAATACTTTAACTTGTTTGGTCCCAAAAGCCAAGAAATATAAACTTACATTGCAAGAAGCTTCCCATCAGCTGAGACATTAAAGGCTGTTATGGAGTTGTTTTTTATAAGCTTTGAACGCCTTCTCTTCCATGACTTTGTATCCCATGTTATAATACTCCCACCACGTTCTACTAAAAACAAATCAATCATTAGCTGCTACCAAACCAAAAAAGAAAAAGAAGAAAAATTATATGTTCTTGCCCTGTCAGAATAGAGGAGGTTTACCAGTGTTTGCAGCAATGTAAAGAACTTCACTGCCTGCACTGTCTACAGAAAATTTACAGGAGGCAAATATCTCGTCCTGAATTCAAGTTGCCGAAATCATCAGATCTATTGGAAGTCTGTATAAATTTATAAGATACTAAGAGCTAAACCCATCAGACCTTCTCTTTTGATAGACTGGCAACGGCCGTAGAAGCATTCACCTCCCAAACCCGACAAAGTGGAGTTCCAAGAGATACAAGAAACTTGCCACTTTCACTGCAAGCAAAAATTTCACATATCTGTTTACTATCGTAGTTTGAAGATTACCCTTTCTCATCAAGTGAATGGATCTCTTTCCTAAGAGCAACAATTCACTAGATTGATAAGCATGAAGCACACCTGAAAGTTAGGCTTTTAACTTCTGCATGTGCCTTAGATTCATTAAGTAGTGTTTTCATGCTGGGCCATTCAAAAACCCTCAAAGTTCCATCCTGTACTGCATCAAAACAAAATGCATAAGAACCACTAAAATTTTTTCTTTGTACATGTAAAAGAGACTCCATCTAAAAGCCATTTTACCTCCGCACCAGCAGCGAGCACAGAACCCTCCGGATTGAATGCCAGTGCCAACTGTTGACCAACATCTTTTAACTCTTTAATCGCTTCCTCTGACTCTTGACCAGCCTGATTATCCTCTATTGGGCTCATAATATTTTCCCAATCAAACAGTCTGTAAGAGAATAGAACGTAAGACCACATCCCTCAAATTTTCTCTCTAATCCAAACAAAAGAATCCAGTGATATTCTTCGAAATTTCTCTCTAGAAATCACATGCACTAGTGCTTTGTATACAGAAATTCCGAGCTCATATGCTATCCAAACATAAAGCCTCAATTTTTACAACAAAACTAATTAATGTCGAAGCTAATGAGTTCTAATATTGAATGAGATGACTCACCGGCAACTGTTAGGCAATGCGCATACAAGACCACCTTCCCGAGGATGAACAGCCATCCGGTAAGGCAGATCAGTGCCAGTTACACGCCTACCCAGCTGAAAAAGGATCGTAAGTATCAGTTCTAAGGATATAGAAATCATTGCAAATGCACAGATCTGCTATACACTCAGTAAGTCAAGCTATGGAACTTGAGGATTCGCATAAGGAAAAAAAAACGCTAGCACTTACAGGTTGTTCCGCGAGAGAATTGTTTTCGATATCAACACGACAGACTAAAATGACATTAGCGATACCGCTTCGCCCCTTTCCACCTCCGCCGGACAGAACGATGTAGCTCGGGGAGGAAGAAATCGAGGAAGACGACGACTCACCATCTTCGGATTCCTCTTGATCCTTCTCGATTTTCGATCTGACAGCTTCCTCCGGAATCCACTCGGCGGCGTAAATCGGAACACCGTAAGTCTGCACATTCGACGGTTGATTCGTCTCTGCGTTTTGATTCGCCATTTTTCTGTATCCTGGCTCCAGCTCAATGCAGAGTCCTCTCTGAAGGAACTTTTTACCACGCTTAATGGGCCAGTACCAAGCCCATTATATATAATTTGACATATATAATTGGCCCATCAATACATACAAATGATCGCAAAAAACCATTAAACCCAACGAGACCTCATCGCAAGTGTAGTAACGAAAACGCAAAGTCTCTGAGTCCGCTAGTGGCTTTGTTGGTGGCATTTGTGTTCTATGGACGAATAATTTTACAGCGACTGATTTTGATAGATTTGGTAGAAATCTTGAACTTGGCTTTATAACTGTCTTTATCTTTTGTCTAATCATTATCTGCTGGTTTATATATGTCTTTACTGCAACTAAAAGACTCTACAAGCCCGATTCCAAAGAACATATGCTGTACATTAACAAAATAGATGACACAATTAAACCGATAAGAGTGAGTTTAAATGTTATTGCAACTTGCAAGTGTCATTAACTCTCAATCACAATATTAACATTTTCAAAAGATATTTAAAGACCAAAAATGTGTTTGGGATTTATGATTCTATAAACCTTAAACATGTGAGTTAGTGAGTTAGATTAGGAGTGTGTCATGTCATAAATCTCAAGTTGGAAATCTCCTCAAATATATGAAAATGGCATGTAGTATTTTTAAAAATTTGTGAATATATTCATTTATATATATTGTAAAACATAAAAATAAATAATGTCGCTGTTGCCAACCATTTTCTCTCCATCTCTTAGTTGCACATGCATCACAGCCACAAGCTAATATCTACTTATTACTTAACTAACATCCTTATTTAACTCCTTAATATTTCCCAAACCATGATAATAGTAATATATTTATATTTTATTAGAAAGTTTGCAACATACAGATCTAAACACAAGTCGACCTTTGAATATTTTTGGAAAGATTACTGATTAAATATATGAAATTATGTGGGTGCATTTGTGAAGCAATCATACTTGGAAAATTAAAATATTGACAACGAATTATACACTCCTAATCTCTAACCAAGGCACGTGCCGTTTAGGGAGGAAATATAAGCTAAATGGAGAAAAAAGAGTCATCAAACATTGCTTGTCGTGTTAGCTTTGTCTTCTCACTTCCTAATTTAATGTTTTTAAATATCGTGTCATCATAATATTGATGTTTAATTACAATTATTATTCCAATAATTGTACATAGATGATTTTATATGATTTTTTCCCTAGTTTATGGTGGAAAGGGATAATTCACAATTGTAGATAGATAAAAACTAATTAATTGTAACGAGAAGATACAGTATCAATATGCAAAACACACATTTTACATATTTTATTATTATATTTGTGTGAATAACCCAAAACATGACAAAAGAAATTTGTTGAGTTGTAGTTGGATCTTTTGTGTATCTTGGAGGAATAATCAAAAGTAGAAGAAGATCACAACTCACAAACATCCTAAAAATATATAATTACTTTAAGTACCAAAAACTGAATTACTTTATAGTATATATTAAAATATGGAAATCTACCAAAAATTGTTGATCCACAATACATTTTATAGATTTTATGAGATCACTATTAATAATTAAAAAATGTTTATAATAAAAATTTGAAATGTAAGGGCAGAAGAATAAAAGAAGAGAAAGACAGAAAGAAAGGCAAAGGAAGAGAAGAAGCAAAAGGGGTGCATGTGACTGATCACGCTTTGCCTCCACCGCAAAACCAATTACACACTCGATAGGATTATATGATGACTTAAGGCGTTGACGATAGAGGAAGGATTGAGATCTGTCGATTTTTCAAATGCTAGCGAAGAATCGGTTGCCGGGAAGCGGCCACAATACTCCGTCTCCGCCGGCGTCTCCTCGCCGTTCTCCTCGTTACCGTCACGGCCGGTCTAAAGCCGCTGCTGGTAAATTTCCTACTGTTCAGCCAAGTCGGACTCTCGCTCATCGCCTCTCTTGGATCCTCTTATCGGTTCTTCTTCGTCGTCAGGGAATTTTCCTCTTCGCTCCTTTAATCTATATCTCGTGTATGCTTCTTTATATGGGAACGGTCTCGTTCGATGTTGTTCCAATCATCCAGCGTCGACCTCCGCCAGGATCCGTTTACAAAAGCCCCCAGGTTTACGCCAAGCTCCGCCCTGAGATGGACGCCGATAATTCTACGGCTGATGCGGTCAGTTCTTTGTTTCCGCTCCTTCCACATTGTGTGTTCTGACCATCCTCTGCTTCTTCCACATTGTGTTTCATAGCTTATAGCTCTAGATTTCCTGGATTCTTAGTATTGAGTCCTTAGCAATTTTCCCTCAATCATTGAATTCACGATATTAGGATGTTGAAACAATTTCGGATTTCTGCCAGGCTGACTCGTTGCTCTTGGGTTCAATTATTACGATTGATTAAGTGATTGATTGATTTTGGTTTCGTTATTGAACATTCTCTAGTGGAATTCAAGCTGATACAATTGAATAGTTCTGATGCTTCTCTTTATCTCGAGACATTTAGGTTGAGAAGGAACTGCGTATCCAGTTTTAGCTCTATTTTCCTGTATAACCTGTTTCTTTATCGACTTGAGCACAAAAGCACATTGAGAGTACAAGTTTTAGCTATAATGACTAGAAGTTTTCCCTTGATCACTAGCTTCGTATTGGTTATTAAGTCTCTTGCCCTTGAAACTACTGTTAGATTGAGTGATTTTGGTGAATGAACCTCCATATATCACACTCGCTACAGTGGTTCTGTTACTGCTTTGACAGCATGATACACTGTTTCATTGATGCATTGATAATCTTTGCATAGATTGTTAATTCATTTTTCATGTATCATCAATGGAACTGTATTCATCTCAGATATCAACAATTTGGAGACATTCCTATAAAGGTGGGGAATGGAGGCCCTATGTGAACAAGTCTACTGGAGGTATTACATTGTTTTTGTAATTTCTTTAAACTTCTGCTTCTCCTATGCACTAAGCTTGAGCCTTTATGAAAGCATATCTTGTCAAAATGTGCTCACCTCGATTTGAATGGACTCTAGAATTTAATATTCCGGGATAAAGTGTTCTGTACATTATGCAAAGCTATGTCTGGAGCTCAGAAAGAGTCAGTTCTTGGATCATAATTGATTAATTGGGTATGTCCCTTTTTTTTAAATAACTGTAGCCTTGCCCGAGTCGAACGGTTTCATATATGTTGAGGCAAATGGAGGCTTAAATCAGCAGCGGACATCGGTGGGTTTGTTGATCTTTTCATTATATATGAAATTAATGCATTTTGCAGAATCATTCTAGCAATATTGTTTATGCCGAAGCTGTTGACTTATCTCTACCATGTTATGCTTAGATATGCAATGCGGTTGCTGTGGCAGGCTATCTTAATGCAACTCTAGTAATTCCCAACTTTCACTATCACAGCATATGGAGAGATCCAAGGTTTTAGATTGCTTTCTTTTGAATATCTTGGCTTGATGTTGTTTGCTCTAGCAAAGCCTTCTTTGTGGACTGCTTTCTGACAGAATTTTCTTTCAGTAAATTTGGGGACATCTACGACGAAGAATTCTTTGTCAGTACCTTAGCAAATGATGTGCGGGTGGTTGATACAATTCCTGAATATCTAATGGAGCGTTTTGACAATAACATGACAAATGTATACAACTTTAGAATTAAAGCATGGTCACCTATTCAATATTATCGGGACTCTGTCTTGCCAAAGCTACTTGAGGAGAAGTAAGTTACCACTTGTTCTTTAGAAGATTTTTTTCACATGCTAGAGTTGGTTCTGCATTGTTCGTTGCAGGATTTTGTAAACCAACATTTTAGCAGAAGATGTTTTAGGTGTCTCCAGCACTTGTTATTGAAGAATTGTAGTAATTATTGTATTTGCAATGGCACAGGATTATACGGATTTCCCCATTTGCAAATAGACTTTCATTTGATGCACCTCAAGCGGTCCAGAGACTTAGATGTTTGGCGAATTACGAAGCCCTGAGGTTTTCGCAACCCATACTAAACCTAGGAGAAACTCTAGTGAAGAGAATGAAAGAGCAAAGTGCAAACCATGGCGCAAAGTACGTGTCTGTACATCTGCGTTTTGAAGAGGTTTGTTCCATGTAAATGGAGAGTTTGTAAAGAATATAAAGAATCCTCAAGGGTCTTCATGGAGAATTTGTCTCTGAGGTGAGAGATGTAATAAGCTATATCAACATATTTCAGGACATGGTAGCTTTCTCCTGTTGCGTATTTGATGGTGGGAACCAAGAAAAACAAGATATGATTGCAGCAAGAGAACGAGGATGGAAAGGAAAGTTCACAAAACCAGGCCGTGTTATACGACCTGGTGCTATCAGGCAAAACGGAAAATGCCCTTTAACTCCTTTAGAGGTACGTATTTGATTAATTATGGACACTCCTCCTTTCTACACTGTGTAGTGTATACATTCTCGGATATCATAAGTTATTATCTATCGAAGTAGTTGGACAACCCTTGTGAGCAATTTTGTAACTTGTTTTGTTTGGTGTATACTTTTCTTGTAAACTCTTCAGGTAGGTCTAATGCTTAGAGGTATGGGGTTCAACAAAAGCACATATATTTTCCTTGCATCTGGTGAGATATATAATGCAAATAGAACTATGGCTCCGCTACTAGAGATGTTCCCAAATTTACAAACTAAGGAGATGCTTGCATCAGAGGAGGAACTTGCTCCATACAAGGTCTGCTTCTTTCCTGCTGTTAGTTCCAGGATATATTTCGCTTGATGAATATTATATCTGACTTGAAACTCTGTGTAGAACTTCTCTTCGAGAATGGCTGCTATAGATTACACGGTCTGCCTCCACAGTGAGGTATTTGTGACCACACAAGGTGGAAACTTTCCTCATTTCCTCATGGGTCATCGGAGATATATGTTCGGAGGACATTCCAAAACAATTAGACCAGACAAGCGAAAGTTAGCAATCCTCTTTGACAATCCCAACATCGGGTACACCTCTTCTACACTGTATCTTCATTAAACCCTACCAAAGCTCCACATTTTCTAAATCCCTCACAGGAGTAACATTTGAATGCACCATACCAGTGTTACATTATTCACATTTGCAAACTAAAAACTAGGTTTCTGCGTTTTATC
The DNA here is from genome assembly GCA_963920545.1 of Lepidium didymum. Lineage (NCBI taxonomy): Eukaryota > Viridiplantae > Streptophyta > Magnoliopsida > Brassicales > Brassicaceae > Lepidium > Lepidium didymum. Next base: position 16,962,784 of record OY986988.1, on the reverse strand, counting down.
ACGTGTTGCTGAAACTCTGATTTTTTAATTTTCCCACAGATGGCGGAGTTTTAAACGTCAAATGCTAAACATGAGGTCTCATAGTGACTCAAAGGGGTTTGAACTAAAACGACCAAATGACTCTATATACACATTCCCTTGTCCAGACTGCATGTCTCGTAGGAACAAAACAACAACAACCACAGATTCCAGACCACCTCCTTCCACGTGAAAACACCACTTTAATTGCCGGCCTACCAGAATCCGCTACTAAAGGCTGTGTTCATTCTCTTGTAATTCTAATTCTTTCAGATCACAAAGGACTTGGTGACTCGGCCTGCCCATAGTTTTAGGGATACAGCTTTCGGATCGTCTATTCATCTTCGGGAAGGTTTACGGAAGAGTAACAGCCACAACATTGTTTCATACTTTTGACACATTGAAGCTCATGTTTCTAATAGGAGAGAAAAAGAGAATAGGACACAGAGGGTTTAACTCATTCCCTAGCTGATGCTGAGAGCTGAGCAAAGAATAGGAAAGCGTTTGGATTTTTTTTTGGGTGTTTTGCGGTTTGAAGCGTTTGCGTTTTGTACATTTTGTAAACGCAGACGTCAGAGTCTTTTGTGTTACGAGATATGTAGAGAGACGGACAGGAGAAGCGAAGAAGCTGCCCGAAAAGTTTTGTACATTGATTTGGTTAGAGACCATTTTTCTTTCTTTTGTTTTTTTCTTTTTAAATTTAATTCTTTGAAAAATAGGGTTTAATTGTTTCATCATATTCATATTATTCTTTCAAGGTGATCTTATGTTTCTTTTTTCAGGAAATTATTTTCAATATGGATTTGATTCTTTTTTGTTTGTTTGTGCTACTTGACCATGGGACATAATACATGTGCACAAATCCGAATAATGTGCTTAATGTTGAAACTCGATATCCTAAAACCAAAAATTGTTTTCACTCATAACAAATTACATTAAACTTGTATTCTTTAATCAGAATTAGATATTGACATGCGTGAGGGTTATAGCTTTCTAAAAATTACATTTCACTTCATTTTTTTTTATTTAAATTTTTGGATTTAATAACTCTACTTTTGTCGTAAAAATGTGAATTATAGCTTTCTAAACATCTCATTATATTATTATTGCAAGTGACATTTAGTCTAGTGGTAGGCGGTAAGTCCACTAAAGATAGCGCATTTGCACAACCAGAGATCGAGTCTCATCGCCTACATTATGTAGGAACTTGGCTAATGGACCGGCTAATTGTGGCCAATGTTAAAAAAAAAAAAGACATCTCATTATTTCACTCCATGTTTATTTATTAATATGCCATTCAATATTGAGATGAATAAGATGTAATTTCATATTGAAAAATATTGTCCACGTGTAATGGCATGTGGTGCGCGTGGACAAAGGTCTCAAAAATAATGGGAGTATCTGTTAAAATATTCATATATAATTGTCAAATTTATCCTATACTAAACCAAAATTGTTTCCTTCTTCTGGGTTATCAAGTTCTTCGCATATTGATAGTAGAACAAAGAACAGATTTTGAAAGTAGGAATCACACGAACACCGTTATGGGAATCACCGGAAGTCTAACTTCAGATCAGCTCCAGTTTTTTCACTCTCAAGGTCTGTTTTCAATTCAGCTCGGAAATCAATTTTCTGGATTCAATGAATGAGCAAAGTTATGTGTGAATATGTCTTAGGGTATTTGGTAATCGAATCTTTCGCGAGTGAGGATGAGATTGAAGGCTTGAGGAAGAGGATGAATGAGTTGCTCAATCAATTTGATTGTTCTGTCTCCTCCATTTTCTCCACTAGAAACCAGGTTAATAACCAAGTTTTGATTTTATCACATCATATGTTTGAATTTATCATATTGCTCAATCTGATGATAAATTATTGGTATTATAGAAGCTTACGACTGATAATTACTTCTATGAGAGCGCTGAAAAAATCTCCTTCTTCTTTGAAGGTAATCAATCTACTTGTTTGATTGATCCTCGTAGTTGATATTATCTTGTATGTTTTGCTACAATCAAGTTATAATCTCATTCTGAACTCTTCAGAGTCTTGTTTTTGAACCTCAGAAAAAGCTTTCGGTGATGATGGAGAACTGAAGCAACCAAAAGAGCTTTCCATAAACAAAGTTGGGCATGGTATTTTAAATGTCTCATCTTTTTGCTTATTACAAACTTTTCGTGTTGGGTAGTGAAACTATGGCTCACGAATGTTAATAATGTTTTGTTTGTGCAGCACTGCATGAGCATGACCCATTGTATAGGGAATTCACATATTCGTCTAAGTTTTCAAGTTTGGCATCATCCTTAGGTTACAGGAGACCAGTCGTCATGCAGTCTATGTACATCTTCAAGGTACTTTTATTTACTTCTAGACTTTTCATTGTTTCTTCTTTGTATGTTTTAGAACTTTGATCACTGGAAATACCTGGATGCTGAATATCTATGTGTTCAGACTATATGTTGATTGCTGATAAGAATTAGGAACTGAGATTCTCACAGAATCTGCAAATGTTCAACAGTCAAGAAGGCAGATAGTCACTTATATCTAACCAATACAGTTCCAATCTCTAAATATTATCCTTACCTCATTCAATTAATAAATCTAGTTGAGTCTTTCAGCTTCTTTTTCTCTTTCACTATGCAATTTTTAATTTGGACTATTGATTTTACTAGCAACCTGGAATTGGAGGCGAAGTTGTGCCACACCAAGACAATTCTTTTGTGTACACGGATCCACAGAGTTGTACTGGTCTCTGGATAGCTTTAGAAGATTCTACAACAACTAATGGTTGTCTTTGGGCAATTCCTGGGTCTCACAAGAGTGGGTTTCTTACCTCTATTCCTGGTGTTGTTTGTGATCTTTATAGTTTCGCTTAGCTAGACTGTTTTTTTTTTCTCTGCTGCTTTGTTTCAGATGGTCTAGTTAGAAGGTTTATTCGGGGTGAAAATGGTGTAACCTTTGATCAGCCATCCCCATCTTACGAACAGAAAGATTTCGTGCCTATTGAAATGAAAGCAGGCTCATTGATTGCCATTCATGGAAATCTAATCCATCAAAGGTAAATTTCATCATCCATCTGAAGTAGCTTGCTTATAGTTTAGTGTTGACTGAGCTTTGAAAGAATAATCATGTTGTCTACTGTTTTTAATGTGGATTTATGGGATGTAGTTTTGAGAATGTATCCCCAAAGTCAAGACATGCCTATAGCTTACATGTGGTAGAATCTGATGGGTGTAACTGGGCAAAAGACAACTGGTAAGTCTTTGTTTAAGTGTTGTTCAATTCATTCCACGTCTTTCTCAGTCTGTTGTTCTTTTGCCATGGAATGTTTACAATCTTAATATGTGCTAGGATACAAAGAGAAAAAATGCCGGAGCCTCTCTATGTTCTTCCGTGATTCAAGCCAGTCATGGAAAAACATTGTGAATTGCTATTTATTAAATTTTCTTTTAGGTACACACGGCCTTCTGTGATAACTTTGAACAGTAATAAGAACATGGCTACAAGGGCATTCTTGTGTCAATTTTCTATGTTGAAACACAGTTTGTTTGTGCTTTGGTCACAGTATTGTGTTTAGATAACCAAACTCAGTGGGCAATAAAGTGTGACAGTGATTACTCGATGTTTCAATACATTCACAGTAATTAGACATTGAAGAAAGCCTTAAGAAGTTAGGACCCATAAACAGATAAGAGATAAAGAAAGAGTGACCATTGGATACAGCTTAATATTATCATTGCCAAGTTGTTTGAAATGCTAAATTTGTTGGAGGAATGGGACAAAACTATCTCTCTGTACTATTTTCATTAGACCAGGAAGTAAAAAATATGGGACAGATCTTTTAGACAATAAAAGAGTTATAGCCAGAAGTGGCAATTGCTTCGTGTAGTTGTCTTGAGCAAGTGTTCTTCATCCTCTTGCCTCAAAAAACAATTTACTTTCATAACATTATACATTCATGTTCTTAAAGTACAGAGGATGGGTCTCAAGATCTTGATCAAGTAACCTCAGGACTATATATAAACAATTATGTAGTTAAAGACCCTTTGGTTCCATTAAAATTCACAGAACATAAAGCGAAACAGGCAAACATTAAAGATCTTTTGTCTTCATTTACATCAAAAACTCAATTGTCAGGTTGGTTTTTTCTAATATCTTAAAGGGTACGCACTTTTTTGATAATAAACCTCACATTTTGCTAAATTCTCTGAATGTCTAAAGTGATTCCAAAGACAGTGCCATGTCATTATCGAATGTCTCTCTCCCTCTCTCTCAAAAAGTCGCATTTAAGCTGGTAGTGTAAAGAAGAAAACATGTGGAGAAGTAGAAAACATCAATTTATAGGCAAAAACAAAACAAAAACACACATCTAATTAATACATATTCCTTGTATAGACAACGAAACATCGAAGCTTTCACTTTCATTTTCACTTTTCACTTTCAGACATGTTATATATAGATACTTGAAGCTCCCAGCCTATTAATCCCCCAACATGGTCCAACTTCACATTTGGGTAATAATGATATTAAACCTTCCAAACATTTACTTCACGTCTCCATCTTCAACCTCTTGACAAAACAACAAAATAAAACCTCATTGTCCTATTTATTACACACACATGGGTTTTGACTTCAGTTCTTCAGAGGTATGAACTCGTAGAGGTAACAGTAGCTGCAACACACTTTTGCTTTTGTCTTTTCTCTATATCCGTTGGTTTGCTCTTCTTTCTCTATAACCGGGAAGAGATTTAACGTTCGGATCCCCCTCGTTTCTTCTTCTTCCTCTTCGCTGACATTTTCGTGGATATGTTCTTGAGTAACATGATTTCTCCACGTGGCGTCTTTACCATTCTTCGATGCCCTCTCAGATTCTTCAGTCGTCCTATGATCTTCATCATTAGCATTGAAAGCCACTCTTTAAGTAACTTTCCATTAAATCTCAATCATACAAACCTAAACCCTATATAACAAAATGAACTAAATAATTATATATTAATCACCTGATGATGATGAATCTTTGATGTCTTTATGTGGTTTGTTAGTATTAGTAGCATCTCCTTCACAACGTCGTCGTTTAAGCCTCTCTCTAGCTTTATGATTCTGAAACCAGTAGAAAACGTTCTTTCCTTCGATTTTGCCATATTTCCTGAGCTTAGAAGCTATCTCTTGAATCTTATCCGTCGTCGGCGTCCGTATTCCACTTCTGTAAATCTCTTCCAGCGTTGTAATCTGCTCCGGCGTTGGATTCCATCTCGAAGTCCTCGCAGCAGGAATGTCATTTTTCCGATCACTGAGTTCTTCTGACGACGTGGTGATGAGCTCACGATGATCGTTGCCATCATTATCGCCTGAAAGTAAAACGTATCAACAATAAAAAAAAGATATATACATATATATACACTAACATTGATAATTTCATAAGTAAAGGTAAAGAGGTAACTAGGGTTTGGTACAGTGAGTGAGAAGAAGATCATGAGGTTGAGTAGTCGTAGAGAGAGGTAAATAGTTGATGAGGTTCATGTTGTTGGAGATTTCGTAGCCCATTCTATCAACCCTAATCACTTTTAATGTATGGAAATGAATGATAACTTGTGATGCAAGAGAGGCTATCAGAGATTGAGTTTTGGTCTATCATACGTTGCCTTTTCTCCTCTTTTATAGATAAACCCAAAATCTGTAGTCACATACACATATATGGAGAGAGAGACAAAAGGGAAAAGAGTAAAAAGATGTTTTAAATATGGCTCGGAAACTTGAACAATTTCACCAAATAATTGAGCTTTTCCCTTTCCCAATATTAAATGGGCTTTACTATTGGGCTGGTTTCATATTCAGCCCATGGGGTAGTTGAATAAAGAGGAAAGCTCCTTAAATCTCTCCATTTATGGCTTCTACTGTGCCAAACATTCATTCCACTTTCAACTACCTAACCAAATTCTCAAATAGAAAGAATATGGAGAAGCCTAGTCATTTGGGACAGGCATCAACATCGAGAGAACCGTATGCAATAAGAAACACATTCAAAGCTAAAGAAATGGGTTCATTACAATTAAACTAATAGTGATTATGCCATGAGTTTCACCAAATTTTATGTTTTTCTTTGCCCATTTTCAGGACCGAAGAAACAGTCAACATCTACCACGTTCATATACAAGTCTTTAGACAGTACAAATACATCCATAAAGTTTTACAATTTTCGGAGTTTTTGGACCCATTCAACATCGGTTTTATATAACATAAATACATAGTTAGAAAAACAATAATTAAACAGTTATCACAAAAAGACAACCTTCTTTTTCTGCATAGAACATGATCTTCGAAGACTTCCATGCATTCGAATCAAGATCATTAACTCTCAACCCTAGACAAAACAAGGTTAAGGATAATGATCCATATCTCATAGTGATTAACAAAAACATAAAATCTAGAGATTTTTTCAGACATTCGAAGTAGAGATTGAAGAATCTCAAGACAACAACATCTTCAAGCTAGAAGAGAGACCAAACACGTGTTACTAATTAGTTTTTCAGTTGTGAAGAGGATTTGGACCTGTGTCAACTAATCTCTTGTCGTCTTTATAAACCTCATCTCTGTTTTCTTCTTCTAAACGTGGACCCGTGAATGAAACTGAGGCTTCTGGAGCTTGAAACGATGACGTTTTACGGAAAGGACCAGACCTTCGAGGTGAAGAGTAAGATTGGTAATAATACTGATCAGGAGAAAGAGCCAACGAAGAGAAACTAGACTGAGCAAAGATTAAGATTCCCCAGAAGAATACAGCTATGGTAGTCGATGTTCTTCTTCTTCGTCTTCTTATTCTTCTATCTTGATTGTTACCTACACAAGCTTCCATGGTGGTTTGATTTGAGTGAAAAGAGAAGCTTTTTATGGGGTTTTTGAGAAGCCCATGAAGTAATGAAAACAGAGGATTTGAGTATGCATCTCTGTGTTCTCTTTTGAACAGAAATTTATTTCCTTTTTGTCTGTGTCTGGAAGTGCAGAGCAGGTTTTGGATTGAAGAAACTGACGAGCAAAATGGGGTTTGACTGATTATAATAATTATATTTATAAAAGAAAAGTGAGAAATTTGAGTAGTAGTAGTAGAGAAGAGGATAAACCCAAAAGACAAAACTCTTTCTTTGTTTGAGTGAAGTCTAAGTAACAAAATAGTTTGTCTGGATTTATTTGGATAATATGAGAAAGAAGAAGAAGTAGAAGATGGAGAAAGATGAAACTATTTTTTTTTTCTTATCTTATGGGTCTTATCAAACGATCTTGACCCTTAATTCCTGGGAGAACCTTCTCACATCTGTACTAAGTAGATTTTTAAAAACTTTGAATCTAATTTTTTTTTATAAAACCTTCAATGCTTTGATTGTTCTCTCTGCTACAATTTATTTTTACTATTTATAAATATTGCAATTAATTTTCAAATACTGCCATGTTGCTTGGAGACGGTGCCGTGGAATAATAGCCGTTGTCTCGCGTAAATAAAATAAATCGAATTTATGTTTTGTATGTGAGAGAGAGAGTGTGTGAATAACCAAATTGATTTAATGAACAAAGTGTTTTTACAAATTAAAGCAAGAAGCTTTTAATGGAGAATTACCTTAGTTTTGCTAAATTGACAGACATAAAAATACCGTTGTTGCAGAGATCTTTTGCTTCTTAACGACAAGTAACAATCTTTGTTCTCTCTTTTGTCTCCATCTCTATCTTAATTTGCCCATGTCTCCTTGTTCTGTCCTCCACGAGAGCTTCTTCTATCTTCTATGTCTCTGCTTTTCAACTCTTAGAGAAAACCATAACCAGAAGCAAACTCAGTTTTTGATTAATGTCAATAATATCTAATGACTGACACAAACATTGAATTCTAATTCACAAATTTGACCCATCTTTATCTCCTGCAAAAAGGTGTAAAAGTAGTTCATTTTCAGCTATCCTTACATAACTGGAGAAACAACACAAGACCTACCAAACCCCAATAAAACTCATCTGGAAATTTCTTAAAGAACGATACAAAACCCATTAATTGGCAAAAACGTGAGGCAGGGAAACATCTACATAACTAATGAGCAATTAAAGATAAAACTAGCCTTAATGCGTATAATATGATTGTGTTTACCTTATTCAGTAGAGTCTCTCTGTTTTAGCCATCTGACTTGTGCAGAAGATGCAACAAAAGCTTTGCGATTGGTTAACATATACAAGTTATGAGGATCAAGAACTTGGTTTTGCACCAATTGGTCTTTTGAGTCTATTTTAGAACCGGTGGATGTATTCCTCATCAGCTCTCTCTCAATAATCAGAAAATTAATAACTCAAGTCACCAGAACTCTCTACAAGAGCAAACACCATTTCTGAAATGGTGAAACCTGTTCTTGTCTCTCATGATGATCTCTCTCGAAATAAGCCTGGAAACAAACTTATAGAAAATGTGACAATCATCACAGGTTCTCAAGTTCTTCATAACCCGTATAGGATGTCCCGCTCTTCCATCAATGAGTGAAAATGCAATGGCGAGCTTCTCACTGTGATGACTGAGAGAAGATTCTTTTTCCTCCATTTCCACATCATGAAACACGGAACCCATCTCAGGAACATATCCCATGTTCCTAACCTTCTCCAATATTTCTTCCAATTTCTCATATATGGCCTTTGATTGCGGATGTGATTTGTCCCCTCTATTGAAAAAATGGATTTTGCCGTCATATTCAACTGAACTATAAGCAACAACCTTTTTAGTGCCCAGCTTCCTCATTTTACTCCTTACTTTGTCAACACAATCCCATTTACCAGCAGCTGCGTAGATATTAGATAGTAGTACATGGTATGAACCAATATCAGGAGCTGTTTCTACAAGAAAGTCTGCTACTTTCTCCCCCAATATCATATCACGATGAACTGCACAAGCACCCAACAAAGCACCCCAGATACCAGTATCTGGTTCCATTGGCATATTTTTGATGAATTCACAAGCCTCCTCTAGAAGTCCAGAACGTCCCAAAAGATCAACCATACAGGCATAATGCTCTTTTCTCGGCCTAAGATTCTTATCATTGGATCGAATCATGAGGCTGAAATACCTTTTTCCTTCATTTACTAGTCCACCATGGCTACAAGCAGAAAGGACCCCAAGAAATGTCACGTAATTTGGTCTTAATCCCTCCGTCTGCATCAGACTAAACAATGCTAAGGCTTCTTCTCTATTTCCATTCATTGCATATCCTACAATCATCGTGCTCCATGTAACTACGTTCCTTTGTTTCATTTCGTTAAATAATACCCTCGCAGCTTGAGTGCTACCACATTTCAAGTACATATCGAGCCTTGCATTTTCGACTATTATGTTACAGTCGATTTCTTTATTCCTCGCGCGATCATAAATTTCTTTTCCAATCTCAAATGAGCCTAGCTGACCACAAGCAGAAAGCATACTCACGACTGTAAAAGAATCAAAGTGAATTTCATCCGCACACATTTTGTGGTAATACTCAAGAGCTAAATCGGATTTCCCAGTTTGAACACAAACTGCAATAAACGCATTCCAAGCCACTAAATCTTTGGCTTGCATTGATTCAAACAAGAACTCAGCCAAGCTAGATTCACCAAACTTCATGTACATCAGCACCAACTCAGTTGAAACGATCCCAAAACACTCAAAACCATGTTTCACAACATGCGCATGAAGGGAAAATCCACAGGGCGAAACCTCCAGCTGGGAGATCGCCTTCACCACAAACGGGTAAGTAAATTCATCAGGACGGACACCAATATTTCGCATTTCCTTATAAAGTAAGACACTTTCAAAAGGGAGCTGGTTTTTAACGTACCCTTTGAAAAGGGTGTTCCAAAGGAAGATCCTCGGCTTGTGCATTTCATCGAACAGCTGGCGTGCGTAACACATGTCACCTATGAGTACAAGATTCTGTAGTAGCTGGGTTAAGAGGCTGTTCTTTTCAGAGAAACCAGTCCTTAGTATAATCGCATGGATCTTCTTAAGCTGCTTCGGCTTTGAAGAGCTTGTACGTAAAAGCTCGGAGAGCATCTGTTTTGTTAATGGCGTTTGTTTCGCAAGCATCTCTTCCTTGTGCCGTGATCGTACTTTCAAATATCTTATTAAGATTTATATACACTTTCTTATTTTGAAAAAGCCCAATTACTTCGTGAAAAGGCCCAATTTCATAAAGCCCAATTATTTCCAGAAATTTCAACAATTATGGCCCAAAAGACCCAAGGAAATCATTAGATCCTTCATTTGTTTGTTTTTTTCAATTTGGTTAAGAATGATACAATTGAGTGATTTTGATCAAGTATGGACCCACGACCAAATTAGTGGGTTTAGGTGATACTCATAAACTTTTTATCTTGTAGTTGTTACCATAAGCCTAGAGTTAAGTAACATCAAGCGTACATGAACCATTTGGAGAATAGTCCCATCCCTTCGGCGAAAAATCTGATGACAAGGAGAGTGTCCCTAATTGATCTGTCAATCTTGTGGAATAACCGGGTGGATCGCATGCCGGATTGTCATGGAGCCTATCGTTGCGTTCCATCTTTCACTTTTGCACCCATTTTCTTTTAATTTGTCCTTTTTCGTTCAAGTTCACAATTTCGTAAGAAAATAATAAATTAATGCCTAGAACTAGTCCAGATTTTTCGACTTATTTTGAAGATTTCTTTGTTGTTGTTTTTCGCGTAATACTATATATATATAAAGCTTGTTAGCAAAATATCCCAATTGAATAACTCGTCGGTGGGAATTCAAAAAAAGGAAATTCTCATCATATCACAATTGAATTTCAAGGATTAAATCATAACATGTCAGAAGATATCATTTTGCTTTGCGCAAAGTTTGTTGAGATTAAAAATCTATGTTGTATAATCAAATATCATATAAATTTAAGACCAAGTTGATCACCAGAAACAGCTAGACTTTGTTAAATAAAAGAGTTATTAATGGATCAAGAGGTCAGAATTAAAATTGCATTTATGAGAAGATGATACTAGAAGCTGTGACAATCTCTATATAAACGAAGGAGACTACGAATAATATTCATCAAACAAAAAAAAGAAAAGAAGAGAGCTACAAAGAGAGAAAGAGAGAGATGGCGACTTCAGGGACATATGTGACGGAGGTTCCATTGAAAGGATCGGCGGAGAAACATTATAAGCGGTGGAGGAACGAGAACCACGTCTTCCCCGACGCCATTGGCCACCACATCCAAGGTGTTACTATCCAAGACGGTCAATGGGACTCTCATGGAGCCATCAAGATTTGGAACTACACATGCGGTAAATTATACATTTACTTTCACTAATGTCGTGGTAGCCTAGTGGTATTAAGTATTAAGATGGCGATCTCATGGCATAAACTCACAGAAGTTCTACATTTGAAACCATCTACGAATTTTAAGTAAACAAATATCATGCTTATATAAGTCTAGTGATTTACAAGTCCAACAACTCTTCATGGACTAATATACACATAATTCGTGAATTTCAAAATCCGGATCACCAAAGTTATCAAAAAATACACGACTTAAAATCAGGATTTTTTGTGAAAATTAGGGTTTTGGTAATAATACTACAAAGTTAGGATGATTATAGTATCCATATGAAATCACAAAATAAAAATGAAAATATATATATTTAGCTTTCTAAATTTGAAGACATATCCAAAATAAAACTCTTGACCTTAAAAATATAGTTGAGTACTATTACATAAATTCAACCATATATATAAATGTGTAGATGGGAAAGCGGAAGTGTTCAAGGAGAGAAGAGAGATAGACGACGAGAAATTAGCAGTGACATTTAGAGGACTTGAAGGTCATGTAATGGAGTTGCTTAAAGTCTATGATGTTACACTTCAATTCATACAAAGGTCGCCTGAAGATATAATCTGTAAGATCACAATGATATGGGAGAAGCAAAACGATGACTTGCCTGAGCCAAGCAACTACATGAAGTTCGTCAAAAGCATGGCTGCTGATATGGACAACCATATTCTCACCAAAGCCTAGTTTGTTATCTCCAACCATCTTCATCATCAGGCTCATGATTATATATCTACATAATGTGTCTTTTTTATAATGTTTCGAATACAATAAATGTGTGGTTAATAAATTGCATGTATCGTTTCTTTTGCTACGATATATATGTTTCATGTATGTTCATATGCTGGATGTTCCTAGTTTAATGAACACACATCATATCTATATCTATATATATATCACTACTTAATTATAATCTATTTAAAGCTATACTATTTAATGTGTTTTGGTGGATAATTTTTGAGCATTTTCGTCAAACCTAATGTGTATTATTGTATGATTATAATAAATTGAAACGTACGTTTACAAGTTAACATGTTTATTTGTGAATTTAATACTGTTGATTATACGATATTTCCTTATTTAAATGTCAATTATATGTATAGCAATAATTATCTCAATGATTCAATTCTCACAATGATTACCATCACCATCACTGTCACAATCAATCCATCACCATTATGATCAAAATTGATCATCAACATCACAATCAATCTATCACCTTTATGATCATCAACATCACAATCATTATTCACCATCATCAATATTAACATTATTATCTTACACTATTAGTCTATTTATTACTTATAATATGCTTTGCATGGAGTTTTCTTTTTCGTTTCTATGTGGTGATTTACATCAAGTGTTCACTTTCTTTGTTGATGAGAAACCTTAAATCAATCAAAATTTTAACCCAAATTGTGATTAAAAAAAAACATATCAGGACCATGCATGTGCTGCAGATGTGGCCTCAAAACCTACCATGCTTGCTCATTAATTATTACATATCATGATTTTAGAACTATACATGATTGGGAATTAGTTAGTCGTCTTTATAAATGCATTCAATATACAAATGGTACAATGACCCATACACACATGACAAAAGGCAGAGATTTCCATCAGTCACATCCATTCTTAAATACGTTACGGATAATATAGTTGGGCCGTAAATAAGTGTGGCCCACTAAGTTATAAGGTAAATGGACTTTGGCCCAGCTGAAATATGCAAATTTCAAACAACATCACAAAGACAAAACTAGAATTTGCCCCAACTATATTAGTGTCAGCATGATAATGTTTGAGTTTTGGTTTATGGATCCGATGTTATTGATTCAGTTATTAACAAAAAAAATGAGTACTTGAAAAGACAATATCATACCTGCAAGATGATGTTTGAAGTTTGAATTACCAATCAGATTTTATCAATCTAGTAAGAATACTAGAAAACATAATCAAATGAACCATACAAAAGGTCTGAAAACTTCCAGATTGTTTTTTCTTGATCATACCATTTTAGATGGTCATCAAGAAGACACACTTAACTGCTTATACATATATTGAAACAACAACAAATGCATTGACACACACACAAAATTTTAACAGAAAGACAAGAAAAAAACAAATTGTTTAGGTAGAAGAAGAGCCTGGTTTGGAAGAGTTATTGATACCTCTGCAACCAGCACCTTCATGCCATTCAAGCATAATCTCAATTTCACCACACTCGACATTGTTAAGTCTGAGGATCATATCTTGTGTGATCTTACCATTGTTCCATACTATACTGCTTTCATCTGATAAACAGTTGTGTCTTGATGGTTGAACCCTTTTGATTGCACATCCATTAGGAAGCCTCAAAAGCTCCATTCCCATTTTCAGAGCTTCTAAATATGGTTGAATGTCTATGTTTGCATCTCCCATTTTGTCATCTCCTGTGAACTTGTCCCAGTCAAACACTACCTAAACATATTTAACAATTGAACAACACACACAATTTATGTTATATCCCCATATACAGAACACAAGATTTGTCTTTTGTCTGAAACCAGTAGAGAGTCATGTTTTGTAAGTTTACCAAACGAATTGGGACATTTGGATCTTTGATTGGAACAGTCATTTCTTCATTCCATACTGGGTTGCAATTCTTTTTCACCACTTTTGTCTTCAATGTCTGAAGATTTCATTTTATACAAGTGAACCAAAAAATTGGTAAAAACAGAGAATTTATAGAAACCCCAAATTACAGGAAACAGATAATTCATATTTCTCATGGATTAAAGAGTTCAATTTCATAATAATTGACGTCACCGGAGACATAAGTTTACGAATATAAGGCCATTTTTCTCTCGATTTCAAAGAATTATGAATTTATGATTGTGAGAAATGAACAAATGGATGATTTTGATGATAAGATCTAAGGAAGATAGAGGAAAGTGGGAATTGGAAGGAACCTGATCGGCGACGGTGAGAACGATGTAAGGATCGCTGCTTCGATGGTCGCGAATGGCGAGATTAATCCCTCTTTTGATATGAATCGTTAGCAATCCAAGAGGCTTTTGGTCCATTGATAGGATTTTTGAGAAGAAATTCTGTAAAAAGCTTTGTTTGACTAGTTATTGGAGATGACAACAATGATGATTATTTGTGCCTTAAAATCTCCTTCCCAACCATTCAACACGTTCTCTCCAATTCCAATTACTCTTTAATATTTTTATCAAATTAAAATTAAAGGAATGACCTTTTTAACATGTATCAACAAATCAAATCATTCCTCTACTCATTTTTTGTCAAAATCATACCTTTACAAAAAAAGATTAGGAGTGAAGATAAACTAATCAATTACTACATGTTCTACTTCTCAACGTCCACGAAAGTGGGCTTGAAGAAGACTTCATTAAAATGGGCCCCAAGATCTTCCGTTTAATTATTGGTATTGGTCCATTGGAGAGTGGAGAGAGATAGTTTCGGTGCTTGAAAGGGTTTGCTTTGCTTGCGGATGAAGAATCGGGTCAACCATTGTCATTTGTTTTCTCTCTGCGTCAAACAAAACCTTAGCTTTCCATTTATATAGTCATCTTTCTTCCTTCTTTAGTCTCACCTCAAAACTTTCTCTTTCGTGTTTTTGAATTCCAGTTTTCAGAGAATCGGATTTTTGATCAGACATATAGAGACCAACCATCATCAGTTTTGTTTCCTTCAATTCTAGATTTCGTTTTCCTTGATTGTGAATTTTGATATCTTGTAGAGTGTCTTGAATGGTAGAAACAACTCAGATCATCAGAGAATTTATGTTCTCCCATTGCACCACCGCAAGGGCGAGCTTTCTCCTCGGTCTCTCCGCCGTATCATTTGCCTCCTATAAGGAAGGCTGGTACTATCGTTACATTGGCCTCGACCCTTGAACTCTCTTTCTCTTTAGTTTTATTGTTTTGGTGAGAATTTGTTAAAGATGATGTTTCCTTACAACAAGCATAAGAAAAACCATAAACTGAAGACAACCAATAGATTCCTAGTTAGCATCAATGTCTTAGGAAGTGCTGGACCAATTCGTTTTGTTGTTAAAGAAGAAGAAACTGTAGCTAATGTGATTGATCATGCTCTCAAATGCTATGCCCGTGAAGGAAGACTTCCACTTCTTGGACCTGATTCCAATTTTTTCCTACTTTATTGCCCTTACTCTGCTTCTCAAGGTTCATCATTTGCTTGCTTTCAGAGTTTCAGTGATTCTTCGAGACCTACTGGCTACTTTTACTATCATTAAGTCTAATTCTGTTTCTCTCTTATACATTTTTTTCAGCATTCAATCCATCGGGGCAAATCGGTTCAACCGGATCAAGGAACTTCCTTCTGCCTAAGAAATTAGAAGCTCAAAACCTTGAAGACTCTGTGGTCACAACAACAATCCGGAAGACCTCTGGAAGGTGGAAGACTTGGTTCAACAAGTCTCTAGCACTTTTGGTTCCTTCACATTAGATCATGCTTTGAAAGCTTTTATGATTTCTAGAGATCTTTTTTGGTTTTGTTGTCAGAAGAATAAGCATTACAAACCTTTTGTTTCGTTTTTTCATGTAATTGGCGACTCTAATACATTGACTGAGTTTTGGTAGAATAGATGGTCTTGTTTCTGCTCTTTTCTCTAAACAACAATAGAAAGTCTCATAGAGCCAGCTAAAAAGGACAAAATATATGCTTCTAATGTCACAATCACAAAACTAACTATGCTAATGTGAGAATCTGATCTCTCTCAATCAGATAGTGCATCTTCACTGGAATTGTCACTGCCTTCATTTCCCGGAATGTCCATTCTCTGCATCTCTTGTTGCACTTGTTGATTCAGATCCTGCAGAATCTCTGCTTGTTCATAACCATCTCTCACTTGCTCCCAATCCCATGATGACTGTCTCTTGAAGTCTTTGGTATCAGTACGAGGTTTTCCATCTACATTGCTCTGTAGTTTGTGTGCTTGTTCTATTATACAATGACAAGAGAGACTGTTAATGCAAAATAAAACACAAGATAAGAGAAACAGATGTAAAAAGAGAGAAGTTTGAATTTACATGAAGTACCTGGAGCTTGTTGATGCTGTTGAGAGGCACGAAGCTGTTGTTTATTTTCTTTCCTTTTCTGATGAGCATTGTACCGCCTTCTCGCTTTACCTGAAACATTCTTCACAGTATCTGGAGCATCACCAGAAACACTAGTACTAGCAGCTTCTTTAGGCACTTCTGATGTTTCATCAATTGGATCAGTCTCCGTTACTAACGAAGCAAAGGCACTGTCAACAAACAGAGTTCTAGGAACACGCAAATGAGTAACAAGGAGAAGTTTGAATTACATAAGAGTACCTGGAGCTTGTTGCTGCTGTCGTTTCATTTCTTTCGCTTTCTTACGAGCCTCGGACCGCCTCTGCGTTTTACTTAAAACAGCAGCTTGTTGAGGCACTTCTGATGAAGCAAATGCAATGTCAACAACAAGATTTTCCAATTTTTAGGAGCATACGAATGAGGAACAAGCAGAAGTTCATTAAACAGCAATAATCAGAAGAACCTGGAGGTTGTTTTCTTTGCTCTTTGGCCTTCCGAGCCTTGGACAACCTGTTATCTTGTTCTGTATGGCTTGTACTTGCCTCTTCTAAACCTTCATCTGACTTATAAGTTTCGATCTCTACATTTGATGATGTGGTTTGAGCAACTGCAGTTACTGCTTCAATTATAAACAAAAACCAAATGAAACTTGGAAGAAAAGTAAGAAAAATAGGGTTTCTTCTATTCTTGGTTTCTGTTTGCTTACTTGATGCATTCCGAATATTCTCGCAAAGTGTTTTGTACGAGCTGAAGTAATTTGGATCCCGTTTTTCAAGAACATTCCAAGCTACAACATAAAAGATTAGACCTTTCAAGGTTTTGTCTCGGACCCATTGAAGATTCAGTAAAACAAACTTACCTGATCTAGTTAATCTACGTGGAATTTGAAATGTATCGTATATAAATTCAGCAGTTTCTTCTTTGCTCTTGTAGCTTCGAATGCATTCCTTGACTCTGAAATAAACCTGAAAGAAAAACAGAGCAAAGAACGAAGATATAGATTGTAATGTGGAACTGAATCTTTTGATACAAGAGATTCTTATATTCATGAATCTATAGATCCTTACAAAATCTGCGACTTCGCCTAGCTTTTCAGGACCTCCATAAAGATCTAAAAGATGCTTCATTTTCTGAAATTATTCTCTCTGCGATCTTCAGCTTTCTATGAATATCTTAGCGTTCTTGGAGAAAGAAAGAGGGATTCTGATAACCGAAAGAGTAAAGAGGTTTAACGGAAACAAGAGCGCGACTTCTTTGATATGCACTGTTAATTAAGGCTTTTCTCTTGGCCCATTTGTTCTTTTTAGGCCCATCTATCATTAAATCCAAAAAATCATCCCATAAAGTTTCAGATGATACTTACCAAAAAATTAAATTGAACACTCAACTATTGATTAAATCATGTATTTGTCATTGAATTTCATTTCAACTTTTAATTTTGAGTTGACCAAACCAATTTACCCGACATTAAATCATTAAACAGAAATTAGTAACTCCGTTAATGGTTCTCCGTTAGTCAATATGTGCATCTGATTTGTAAAGAATTTAACCTCAATTCACAAATCCTAAATTCCCAAATCAACACAATATTTCTAGATTTCAAATTTCTTTTGTTATTGTCGAGTTCTTGTACTCTCTTAT
Source organism: Lepidium didymum (assembly GCA_963920545.1). Taxonomy (NCBI): domain Eukaryota; kingdom Viridiplantae; phylum Streptophyta; class Magnoliopsida; order Brassicales; family Brassicaceae; genus Lepidium; species Lepidium didymum. Next base: position 16,944,711 of record OY986988.1, on the reverse strand, counting down.
TTTCTTGTCTCAAATTGATTTTGGATTTAGAAGAACAATTAGGAAGAACACGCGACAAAGACAGTAAGAAGAGGAGTGGCGGTTATCTTTATAGAGTAAAAACGCAGATCGTGAAGAGCTTATGCTCAATTTAGCTTTGTAATTAAATGGATATAGAGCATAGAATCAAATTTTTAATTTTCTTGATTGTGAGGTTCGTAAATGAAGTTGGTGATGATAAAAACAAATGTTAATGAGGAAAAAGAAAAGGACAATACACAAAAATTGTTTTCTTTTTGCTGTTTAAATTACTAATCAACAACGTGAGGCAAAGCATATCAGAAAAACTTGTGCGATTACAAAAGTGAAGATTATCTTCTTCACTCTCTTCTTTTGTCTTTTAAATTTTCGAAAAATAGCTCCACAGAAAACCAGAGGAGGAGCTATGAGAGAAACTATTTTCGCTGATTGGTGACTAATCAACATCAACATATTTTGGTCTAAATTTACATGTGACTAAAAGCATATAAATATAACAATCCTAGTTTTTATTATAGATAGAATAAAATTGTTCGTACAAAGTAAATAAATAATAATAATGGACCGTCCGAAGTCAGAAATTAAGTGGACGAAAATCAATTGTCACATTCACTTAACTGGTCCTTACATTGGACTGCTACGTCAAAAAGAAAAGAAAATAACAATACACTGCTCAATTCAAGTTTTTCTTCTAACTTTTTATATATAGAGAAATAACATATTCACTCTGGAATATGTTTATATTTAATTAATTAATTTCACAGTGTGAAAAAGTTGTTAATAAAAAAGTAAATTACGTATGCCGTGTAGTCGTAGTTCTAGTAAAGTAATAGATAAAAGGTTACAAATAAATAAATAAAACAATGAAAACGACGTACCATTATTTAATATGGTCCCAAATAGCATTTCTGACGTTTTACAAATCGACAGTTTTTATGAAATATGTAATCAAATCCTTTTGGTGTAAATTAATGGTGAGCTTACAATTGTGATCCGATCTTGGCAGTGAATTAAACCTTAAGATAAACTCAAATCTTGTAGACAAAGAATTGCCAATATTCAATGTTTCCCTTTGTTTATTTTTTACGTGTATTTATTGATAGAAAAGTGTACGTCTTCAATAATGATGTTTAATGTTATCTATGCAATGTATTTTCTATTCAAAATTAAATCAATAAAGTTTCATCTATAATTTAATAATCTAATATTATTACATCGAGTCATTCTGGGGTCGAATTCCATTTATTATATCAAACTAGGATATTAAGAAATTGTATAGTTTGGTGTGAAAAAATTTACAACAATTAAATTTTACTCTCTCCGTTATGTAAAGATAAATGTTACAGAAAAAAATTTATATCAAAATTAAATGTTTTGTATTTTCAATATATAATTGACTAAAGATTTTTTTATTTTGTCTTTAATTATTTTTTTCTTTATTTTCTTAATTAATTTTTTTATAATAAATGAGGTTAAAGTGTAATTTTGTATTTGAGTATTTATATATGTTTGTCAACTTTAACTTTAGTTAATAACCTGAGGGAACTATTCATATGGAACATTATTTACAAAAGAAAAATAACAAGTCAAATATCAAATATTATGAACGAGGTAATTTTTTATTTTTCACTAAAAATGAGGTAATTTGTTTACAAATGCATAACAAGTCAAATCTCAGATATTACGAGCGACGTAACTTTTTACATTTTACTAAAAACCAGGAAATTTGTATTGTGATTAAACGATCAATTAATCAAATTTTCTCCATTGATAATCAGAGTTCATTTTTGGTCCTTTTTTCTCAAAAATAACTTTTCCTTTTTGTACATATGACATCAGTTTACCTATTGATAATCGGAGTTCATGTGGCCCTTTTTCTGAAAAATAACATTTCCTTTTTGTGCATATGACATCAAATATCTTTGATTTTGCTCCTCCTAATTCGATTTCACTAATTGTAATTTTGTCTTTTATTACCTTTTACCTAGTTCAATGGATAGTCTGAATTCTAATCGAATCTTTTATATGATTCGATAAAAATATTCCTTTGTTAATCGGATATAACATAATTTATTAACATAAACCGATTACAAGATACGAAACCGGAATTGATACAATTACTCTAACCAAACCGGGAGTCCAATACTTCATATGTGGAACCCCTGGTCACTGCAACATTGGACAAAAGCTTCAAGTTCACGTCATTCCAGCTTCCTTGGGATCCGTTGCAGCTCATATACCCGGACCGGTTCGATCACCAAGCTCTTCTTTGTCTCCAGCATCTGTACCGGTCCGATCACCAAGCTCTTCTTCCTCTCCTGCACCGTCACCAGTTAATAATGATCCACAATATCATATGGGACCACCACCGATTCAGTCACCAAGCTCTTCTTCGTCTCCTGCACCGTCTTCGTTGGCTGATTCACCAGTTAATAATGCTCCACAGTATCATATGGGACCATCACCAGCTCCAGTTAGCTCAGCTTCAAACTGTGTTGCTTGGATGGGACTCAGCTTCCTTCCTTTAGTATTTCTTTCGATATTAGTTTGATAGATTCAAACATGTTATCTTCTCTTGTCTTTTGATTTAAATTTTGAAAATCTGAGTTGTAGAGATTCTATTTTATTGATGTATTTATATGTGGGATTTTTCCTTAAATTTTAATCATTCAAATATTTATTTATTATAGAATTATAGATTATGATATACTATAGATTTCATAATATTATTGACTCTAGGAGTTAAGCGAGTTAACTTTGTCTAACTCATACATTGAATAACATAAGTCATAATTTAAAATACATCTAAAATTTAGATTATTATGAATTTAGATTAACATAAGTCATGAATTTGATAATCCATCTAAAATTTAGATCTTACCATATCAAATACTAGATTTTATAGTTAAGATAACTTCAAATTTTTTTAAATTATACCAAGATTTTATAGTTAAGATAACTTCAAATCTTTTTAAAATATATCATATATACGGAAAAGCATATCTATCAAAACCCAAATACTAACCTGATTGTAATTTATATATAATCCATTATTCTTTAATCTTTAAAGCGCTTAGGCTGGAAAACAGATGCAAAACGAACCTCTTCCTTAAAACGCGATTTACCGATGAACTACACATCCGAAAGTTGATCGATAAATTGATATGAAAACTAGACCATTGGGGCTTTGCAAAAATATGTTGATAGTTGTTTGTCTCCTTCTGGTTTGATGAGAAACTGCTTCCGAACATTGACAATCGGGAATTAACTCTTAAAAGATGTGTGTTGGGAAAACCACCATAACTTTCGAATCACAACTCCGAATGCGATTATGTTTTCGGTTACGCGGAGATAATAGGGTTATAAAGGCGCACAACAATTATGGTAACATTATTAATTGTTTTCTTCATCCGTTTCTTCTTTCTCTTTCAGGTGGTGAGATTAGATGACAGATAATATGATTCCTAATTCTTTTGTGGATTCAACCAAAAATATAAGTATTTTCAAATTTTATGATATAATTTTATGCAAATCGATTTGAAACTCTATATCTATTTAAATATGTAAAAATGATCTCTTTTCAGTTTAATGTGATTATATAATAGTATACACATTAAAATCTATAGATTTGCAATTTTTTTTACTTACTTGTTGTCGTATCTGATTGATAAAGCAATAAGTTATTATTTCTTTTCTCGGAAATAATAAAATATTTAACTAAAAATTATTATCCTACAAAAGAACAAAACCGTAATCTTTTCTTTGTGAAACTGTTACGGATTTTGGTTACTTAAAAAGATATTTATGAAACAAAATTCAAGTTAAGGAAGAAACACTAATAGAAGAAAGCGTTTTAAACTCGAGAATTTTGTTTCATCAACAAATGAAATCGAAAAAATCAATTTCTTAACTCTTACAAAATTAAACAAGTCCTACTTTCCTTAAACAAAAACGACATTCCATTATTGCAAGTTAAAGAACGAATACTTAACGATTTAAAGGTTGTCTGCATACTTTTGTCGAAATTCTTTGTCAAAGTACACATAACTTTTTTTTTTCCTCTGTCTTTACAAAAACATTTATTCTTCCAACCGTAACATACTGATTGTCTTTATTTGAAAAATTTCCATTTTTTTTTTAATGATATTTCCTTCTAATTTCTATTAATTTAAACTTTCGTATAATTGAGTCATTTATATTTTTAAGCCCATTATTAGTATAATCTTAACCCATAACTTAAATAGCTTTTACAATTGGACTACATAGTAGTATATCATAATCCTAATTATTACATCCTGATCAATAATAGAACTACGCCCCAAAAAGTAAAATTTAAACTTTTCTTTTACCATAACTAATCAGTTCATTAGCCAAGTTCCTACAAAATGTAGACAATAAAACTCGATCACTAGATATGCAAGTGCATTAATTTACCACATGCCACAAGATCAAATGCCACCTACAATCTAAACTTATTTTGATATTAATTTAAACTTAATATTTGACATAAAATTGAAGCCGAATTAAGTATCATTACATATGTCTTATTTGATATTTGAATAGTAGATATATTTACACATTACATATGTATTTATTCTTCTCCAAATAATTGTCAATAAAACCCAATAAAACAAAAGGATAGGTAACAACACCAACAAATTTATTACTTAATTAAATTCGTTAACATGAAATCCATTAAATATTACAATCGATTTGATTTTCTAATCATATCATTTATTTTGCCATGACTGATTCACTTGAATTTGGTGCTCGGAATCTGATTGTTGGAAACAGAAAAAGACAAATTAATACCAATTATAAAAAAAAAAAATTTTGTCAACTGGTCTAGTGGTTTTTTAATCCCCTCATTTATACAGCAGGTAGAAGATTCGAACATTGGTGTTTTAAAGATTTATAAAATGACAACACCATTGGATCACATGTCCTCGGCTGTACTAATTATAAAGTTAGTTATCTATAAAACTAACCTATGATATTTTTTTATAAAAAAAATACAACAATATAAATCATATGCTTTAACGTAGTTTTCAAATGAATTTGATTATATATAAAAATTTCTAAACTACAATTTAACCTTCCACGTGTATACGCGCGGGTCTACCGCTAGTATATAAGAATTGATAATAATGTAATGTGATGAAAAATATGAAAGATTAGTATTATGAGAAAGGAATATCTGCTAAAAAAAAAAAGAAGCGTGGGGTCAAAGGGGAATTTGCACACATGCAAGTTGGCAACTTGGTGGTTAGAAAGCATTTCATGCATGTGGGACCTTTCTTTGCATCTTATTTTAAGTACTTTTTTAAGATAATATTTTTTAATTTCACTATCAGATGATTATGAAATGTGGACAATTATTCATTACCAATCGCGTTTTTATTTACTACTTTTGTGATTAATAATCTTTGATAATGAAATGGGTCGGTTTGATCCTTTTGAGATAACTCAGCTGCTTTGTGGCCATCTCCTACTTTCTCGATCCTTATATTTATATTTTCTCCTTTAACTCAAATCATTTGCAACATTTTCAGTATTTTCTTTTAATATATTGAGCGAATAATCTATAGATTTACATTTAAATAACTAGGACATTTTCTTTTTTATTAAAGAATTGTTTCGGCGGTTTATAATAATATTATGCTAAAATATGTATCTCTACCAGATTTTAGACTTTTAAAAGATAGTAATACTTTATATAAAAAAGGTTTGGTAATACGTGTAGACAAAAAAATATCAATATATTTATCTCCGACATTTTTTTCCTAACTTTAATTAAAATATATTACTGACTTCTGCAATTACAAAATGGTTCTCATGTTGAATTGAATCACCCAATGAAAAGCAATAAACTTTTAAAATAAATATTTATATTAAAGTCCACAATTATAAAAGGTTTCAAAATCATTTTTCATGAAAGTATTTGCTTAGTATTTAGTACTCCTTGTAATATTATATCTATTATAGAATATTTAGTATTTAGTGCTCTTTGTAACTAGAAATATCTGATATCTCTAGTTCTTAATCCATTACTAATTCATTCATTTAGAAGTTTAGTTTTTTCCGTTTATATTGATTGGGAATGAAAGGTAGTTTTATTTTTAAAATCTATAAACTTATTAAATTACATACTCTGCCTATTAAAAATGTTCCCCCAAAAAAGCATATATTAGAAAACGACCTAGCAAAATCATATATAAGAATTTGAAACAGTTGAAAATAAATAAATAAAACAAAAGGCAAAACGGTTCAATTTAGTTCGGTTTAGGTCTGGTCCGAACATATGTCATCACCGGTCCACTGATTCAAACTCAAAATGACTGGGTCGACTCAACACACAACCACCGTCGAGTTTCGAGTCAACTCAATGCGCCGCCGAGAGCTTCCAAGCGGAGGTGGTTATAAGCGGCCGAGTGTGCCAACCCAACATTAAACATCCGCTATTCTCCTCCACACGATAACCTTCGCCGCCATTATTCAAAGCTAAAAGCATACTCGCTTGCTTATACGCATTAGAACCGAGATGAGCCGGCGCAAAACCGGACGAACTGAACCGGTTTCGCCATTGACTCAGCGTTTCGTGCCGTTCGACTCGATCCGGACCTTCACAAGCCACGAGATTGCAAATCTGTTTACCTAAGTAAACTTCTGACATGACTTTGTCTTGGCTATTGGGAGCTCCTTCTAGAGAATCGAACAGGGTTGAATAGTGATGTAGCGATTCAGTAAACCGGTCTAAGAAAACGGGTCCATTATGGTTTGATTCTTGTTCGACCACCGTGAAAATCGCCGGTTTAATCTGTTTCACAACGCCCAGGACTTTCTCTATTCCACCGGGACGACCTAACAGCTTATGCAGCTCAAAAACAGAGTTAACCGCAACAGCTTCCGTCTCGCTCGGTCTAAGCTCCAGCATGGAAGCGTCGAGATCGGCTAAGCTGTTAGCGACGAAACCGCGGTACTCGAATTCAACGTGAATCGCCTCCGCAAGTTGAGCTAATTTACAACCAACTTCATGAAGATGATCCGAATTATCCGGCGCCGGAGGACCTATTCCGGTTAATCTGAAAACTGGAGGACCTCCTTCTCGGAGAGCAAGAGCTTGCATAAGCGCAGGCCATTGAAGACCTTGATTCATTGAGAAATCGATGACGTGAACTCTCTTCTTACCCTCGAATGCTTCCAATATTGCTTGATTCGCCGTAAAGTGAGCGAATTTGAGGTAAGGGCAAGTCTCGTAGAAGTGCATTTGGAGAGTATCGGAGAGAGAATGGTCGATTTGATTCTGCGGCGGAGAGAGACGATAGATCCGGCGAGCGAGAGCTTCGGCGAAATAAGTAGCCACTTTCCTCATGGCTCCAGCTTGAGACACAGCTAAGAATCCGATTTGCTTAACAAGAGCTTCAGCTAAAGTCAAATTGTTCTTTTGGATAGCTTCTGCACAAGCCATAAGCGCGTGGACTAGACGCACGCCGTTCTCTTGCGAGTCGACAAGGATAACTGAACGAGTTGACTCAGCCGCCGTCATTGTGGTGGTTGTTACCGTCGTACCAATGACTCCACCGATCTGTGCAGGTGTTGAGGTCGATGTAACCATTGAATCGGGGCTAGAACATGATTTCAACCGCTTGTTGTTCTGATTCGACGAAGATGAAGAATCAATCGCGAATTGATTAGATCCTTGGTGGTAAATCGCGTTTCCAGGAATGACTTTCAGGTCATAATCGGAAGCTGTCGTGAATCCACCTTTACAGGTGATGGTAGAAGAATCTCCGGCGCCGGTGAGAAATGAGTTATCAATCTCTGACGAAGGAAGAATCGGATCTAAACCATTAGAACAAGAAGCACCGGCAGGAGGATTAAGCTCCGTCAGCATGTTATCAAGCCATGAGTAAAGCTCCGATGGATTGTAATGAACCGTGTCCGTCGCAAGATGAGACAAACCATCTTCCTGAACATTTCCCATCATCGTCTCTAATTGCTCAAGTTTAAGAGCAACCTCCGCCATCTCCGACGACCTAACTTTGTAACCTAACATAGCAAGAAGCTCATCATCCATGTTTCCACCGTCTTCTTCTTCCTTGACCATCATCATCTTGTCTTTAGGCATATAAGCTGCTGGTAAAGACGATGAAGAAGAAGACGAAGAAGAACCGGTGATTCCAGTGCCATGGTTGGTCAATCGAGTCTGTGGAGTTTGAAATTGATGAAGATCTCTCTTCATATCTTCTGGAACTGAAGAAGTCTTTGGGTATTGAGTTTGGTTCTCCGATCTGGGATTTAGGGTTAGCTTTATGTTTAGGTTTATTGGGGAAGAAGAAGAAGGAACATGTGACTTAGGTGAAGAATCTTAAGCAATCGAGCATTGGGTGGGGATGGCTTTGTTTTTCACTGCTACTACCACTTCATTAATCATCATTCGAACTAATAACATTTTTCTACTAAAATCAATTTTTATTTACCTGCAAAATATATTTCAATAAAAAGATATTTATTCTGTATTAATTTTTTAAAATAAAATAAGATGAATGGTGGCGATGGTGTTAGACCATCTATGACTCATTTCACCTCGAAAGTGATAAGGCTGAAATAAATAAAAACGAAAAAAAAAAGAAAAGTGAAGTTTACTTACACCATCTTTCTTTTTTACGTAGCCTATTCTCGAGTTGAGCTCTTGTGCATATGTCAAAAAAACACTTCACTGCATAATATGAAGATGTACGGGAAAATTGGGTCGTCTTGACGGATTCCTCGTTGAGGTATAACTTTTCCTCTTGGTGCTCCATTGATTAGATATGAATATGTGACATATTCAACACACTGCATAATCCAGTTGATCCACTTACCGTGAGACAATGTTTCTTAACATTAGAGAACTTTAGGGTATAAAGGATCTCATGTGTAATGAGGACATTGTCAGTGATTGATTTCCCTAAAATAAAAGCCTATTGGTTCTCTGAAATTGAGTATTGCGGTTGTAATCTCTTTGACATGAATTTTTAGATTGTTTTGAAGTAGACATTGCAGAGTGCTATTGGTCGGTAGTCTGCCACTGTTTTAGAGTCTTTGTACTTTGTTCTTAGGAATAAGTCACAAAACAAATGTTTATATTTCTCGGTAGCATACCGGAAGAAAAGAATTGTTGAATTTCTGTAACAATATTTTCTCTTATTTGTGACCAGTGGACTTGGAAGAAGTTGGCAGAGAACCCATCCGGACATGGGGTCTTGTCTGAATGGATTGAGAAGAGGGCATCCTTTATCCCCTTTGGTGTTGGATCAACAATAAGAAGTGTGTTAGCATCCTCAAGGTATTTTCCTCAACACCGCCTTCTTAATGATTTCTTCTTTAGATCCAGGGATTGAGGTGAAAATATTATGAGAGTAGTCTGTTATTACCGTTATGATCTTATCTTCAGTGTAGGGGGTTACACCATCAGGATCAAAAAGGATATATAAACGATTTATGGCCCTTCTTCCTTTTATAATAGCATGAAAATATGTTGTGTTTTTCCCTCCAAGTTTTAGCAAGTTTTGTCGGCTCCTCTGTTTGCATAAGTTCTCTTCTTCTTGGTATGCTGACTTTAGGTCTGTTGAAATGGTTAAAATCAGGTTTTTCTGGTAATTAGGATCCACCATAGCTTCCTCCAGTTGATTCCTTTTTACCTCAATGAGTTTCTTGTTGTTTTGATGGTGTTCTCTTTTCCAGCAAATAATGGCACTACGACAAGCACTGATTATGTGGTCAACCGATGCCAAAGGATTAGCAGTCCAGATTTAGGCCACCAAGTTAGTTACATATTTCATTTTACTCAATTTGCGGTCATAGTAGAATAGTCCTTGCTTTTTTTTCTTTTTTCCAGATGAATACGAGACAATAGGACGATGATTCGACCCTTCAAAGGCTAAGTACTCACACAAGGATTGAGGATATATGTCACTCAATCTGCTATTGGAAAGGGACCTATCCAGGCGACAACGAATGAGGTATGAGTGTCGTGACCCTCGCCAAGAGAGGCAGTCCCCTGAGTGTTGGATATCAAATGAATCCTTCTCTTCTATAAAGGATATGAAGCGAGAGAAAGAGCTCTCTGATCTTTGAGGACCTCTGTTCTTCTCAGAATTGTCAATGATCTCGTTAAAGTTGCATGTCAAAAATCATGAAGCATCTCTTGGTCCAATAGACTCTGTCAGCCGTTGCCAAAAAGTTTTTTGTTTCCATGCATCTGGTTCTCCATATATAAAGGTAATAAAAAATAAAAAAAATCTTTGTCCTCATATTTTGCCCTAGCATCAATATAGTTTGGAGTTGTAGTAATAACATTAAGACTTATTTCCTTGTTCCAATACAGAGCCAGTCCATCTTTTCCATGGCTTTGAGGGGCCACAAAGAAATTTCCTTGTTAAATTTCTTGAGTATTACAGCCTCAGATTTATTTGTTTTTGAAATAAATAACATCTTGGGAGAAATTTTTTTCTGAATTTTTTTTAATATATAAGTTATTAAGGGATTTCTCAAACTTTGACAGTTTTAACTTACCACAATCAGAAAGATTGGAAGATCCCAAAAATCCATAGATCTCTTAGGATATTGCTTTTTTGCTATGGCAGGGATAAGATTTTTTTTGTATGATTGGAAAATGAGAATCATTAACTATGTCAAATCTTTTTTAATATAGATTTAAAGCTATTTTTAGTTTTTTTTTATGGCGACTTGAATATGTTTTTCCAATGGATAATTAATTTAAACTGAAAATTGAACTCATACTGTTTTAGTTTCTGAATAGTTCGACCATTAATTTTAGGTTTAAAAATAATGAAATTTAATCATATTGACATATTTGAAAAATATTGATGAATTTAAGAAATAGAAATTTGTTTGATTTTGTTTTAACCAAATCATCGAAAATAACAATCTGAAAATGCTTACGATTAGATAATAGAATAGTAATTTTTGGTTCTAACACAATAGTAATTTACAGTAAGTTAAAGTCTTACATATTCAGTTTATATAGAGTACAAAAAAAATATAAATCTAATTAAAGTTTCTGTAATTGGGTTTTGGGAATTTATCCAACCTATGAGTTTCAATTTTCGAGTCAGTTTTTTGGTAAAATTTAAAAATTTGAAGATGTCTACAAATACATGATGATAACTTAGATAGTAATAATAATAAATGATCAAAGATTCAACAATGAAATAATTAATCAAATGTGACTCTTTTTTTTGTTTGTCACTAAATTAGATGTGGTCTTCTATCTTTTGAAACTTGTAAAAGAAAGAGTTGAATAAGGCCTATTGTGTAATCGAACATGCTAATCTACGATTACTGTCAAACCTATTGATATAATTAACATTTTAAACTTACGAATACACCAAAAAAAACACATAACATATGAGCACACATGAATTATAAAGCATGCAAAGCTAACATTACTAGGCCTCTAAAATTTAAATTATAATATAGATTGTAACGATTCATAGCTTCTTCACTTATTCGTATATTGTATAAGTGTAGTAGGACCCAAGTCCGTCAACGTCAAAAATTCATAAGAGATTCCGGTTGGATGCTTAACGGCGTCATTAACGGCTATGGCTAAATGAGATGGTTAAAAATAGAATTTATTACCAACGTTGTGTTGGGCTAGTAGTAAATTCTTGGTAGTAATACCAGGAGGTCACGAGTTCAAACAGCGTTGGGAGGGGTCTTTAAAATTTAATATTGGTTTCGGTTCCGTCCTGGGAAGATGTACGGGTCCACGGGTCCAGAACTCCTTGGTATACAAAAAAAAAAAAAAAAGAATTTATTAAATAGATTAATATTCGTACCCTTCGGGAAACTCGAACTGACAGCACGTGACGACTCCACGTGTAAATGGTCCCCGCAGCTTAATCTTAATCATACACGTTTCACATTTTCTTAGATCTGCCCGTTTTTACGGATCATCTTTTTTTTTTTCTTTTACAGTATTTTTATGGGTTAAATTCTTGCTTTAGAGAAGTCATGCTTTTGCAGATAAACCTTATAAAATGGTTTTTTTTTCTTTTTTTGATAAAATGTTGAAAAAGTTGCTTGCTAGATGTTTTTGGTTTATTTAAACATTTAAAATTATTTTATTTATGGTATTTTGTTGTATTATTTAAATTAGTTTCAATATTACTAGTTGAGACACCGTTTTCATCTTTAAAATTAATTAATAACAAAAAACAATTTACTAAAATTAGGTATAAAATGAAACTAAATTATATGAGTATATACTTTTAAGCGATAATGTAATATATATTCATAAATTTTCACAACAAAGCCCTGAAAAGACAATTACTCATTGAGTCCATAATTGTATATCTTAAAACATTTTCAACGGTTTTCAAATTCGTAATTAAACTTTAATTATAATTAGTTGACAAAAAAAAACTTTAATTATAATCAAGCTATATATAGGTTCTCTTTTGCGAAAAAGTAGAACTTCCACATGAGAAGTTGATAAAATAATATTTTGCAAAAATTCAATGGAAACTAACATCACACTAATCGTTAAATATATATGGATGAAGTGTAATGGTCGAGTTAAAACGTGTTGGTAATATAATGTTAGTTTGCATAACGCAACTACACAATGTTGTTTTATTTTTATTTTTTTGATATGAACTACACATTGTTATGTGATGATCTGATTAATGTTAGAAACCGTGTCAATTCGGACTGATATTTTCAGATTATTTTTCTGTTCTGAGCGAGACGATTCATATCAAACAGCTAGCAAATCTGTGTGAATTACTATTAAAAGACAATATCTTTTTTAGTTGAATAAAAAAAATGATACCAAAGTGTATAAATTGACCAGGTTATTAATTATTCAACTTATAAAAAACTATATGTTAATACTATTATATTTGGTACAATATTTATTTCAACGTAAGAGTAATCAAAGTGTACGTATAACAACAGACACAAATGTGGTGGTTACGCTAAATAACTATCTTTAATACACAAAATACTATAAACTTTAACATTAATCATAACATATTGTTATTACTTGCACCCGACACAATAATTTATGATTCCAATTTTCCTCCATACATATATATATATATGCATATATTAATTTTAAAAATTCATACAAAGAAAACACAAAGATGATAAGAATTCTGATTCGTCCCATCATGCCATCGCTACATTATTGCAAAAATTAAAATGAAAACTTATGTCACTCACATGATCAATCTTCACATTTGATTTTAGCACGATATATATATACATATACATATACATATATATGTATATGTTTTATTCTTTTATTTAAAATGGTTCATGATTTAACTAAAATTTGTTGTTTACTATCCATATAATTTTGGTGTTGATCATTAGTTAGTGCTATGTGACGAGTTTTTATTACTGTGACACTATTTTTGTGTGGTCTCGACAAGCATTGATTACGTTTAGTAAGTTATTAAGATAATCAGCAGATTATAATAATTTCTTTATTTACAGACCACATAAATTCTACCTATGTAATATTACATTTTTTTTAATAAATGGATTGCAATCAAGTTATCTCATCGATTTCTTCTTCTAGTGGAAGACAGGAAATGAATATGGTATCAAATCATCTGTCATGAAAAAATAAAATAGCTTCACAAACAAAAAAAAAAGCTATAACAATTGAGAAACAAATGAATTACAATAACATTTTTGTGCAAAAATAAAAAACATGAATAGCAATCAATTAAAATGAGGTGGCAGTGAGTCCACTCATGGTTGGTAGGGGCATCTAAATTGCATGAATACCTGATTTAGAATTATTCCTTTTTCTTTTTCACACCCAAATTGTTTAATTTTTTTTTAAAAAGAACTTTCTATTATTTAAATTCTTTTCCGGATAAAAAAATTAATAAACAAAAAGTTGACAATGGTGTGATTGAAGGCATTTAGCAAAAGCCTTTCGGTCATTTCACTAATGCAGAAAATTCATGATTATCTTCAAGCATTATTCTTTTTCTTTTGAATTAAATATAAACAAAAATCAACTGTATATTTCAAACCTTGCATATGTATAAAAATTTAAAATTTACATATTTTCCAAATTAACAAAAAAAAAAGTTCAGTTTAACTTGTAAGAATTATGAAAAGTAGAAACGCTATTATATAAGGGTTAAGTGGTTGTAAGCTCTAATTTGTATTAAAAAAATATTGTAGTAACCATTAAAAAAACAAATAAGAAAAAGAAATAATAAATAATAAATAAATTTATATGGATAGGAGAATTTAATTTATTTAGTACTTGTATTATTTATTTAATTTAGTGTAACGTGGTCACAGGAGAATAATAAAAACCGGAATAATATAATAAGTGGAGGCGCGTGTAACGTACGAAGCAGAGAAAGTCGCGTCAAAGAGAAACAGCTCTAGACAGCCTGGAAAATTGCTTACGTGTTGTGTTGTCTAAGTCATGAAAGTGAGCATCGCCGATCTGAAGTTTGAAGTACACGCGCTTCGTCAATGCCACGTGTCATTTTCATAATTTCATAGTATTACACATTCTCCTATGAATTGAAAGTAAACACTTCAAAACAATAATTAGTTCTACTTCAAGTACAGATTTTAGTAACAAACACCATTCCAAAGTAATTTCCTAAAGCATCATCAATTCACACAATTTTTAAAAGCATTTTAATCAAAACGATAAGATTATCCAAATTAGTTAGATTTGTTATTCAAATACAACTAACTTAGAATTATACGATAAAGGAAATTCGGTGGGTATTACTATTACGCATGTCTTGCTGATAACTTTTTTATTTTTTGTTTTATAACTTGGTGCTAAATAATTATATAAATGCTTGTTTATACAGTGTTTTAATTACAAAGCAATCAAAAACATGTTAGAGTAACGAATTATTTGAACTGTTATAAATATATTATCCGTAGATTTTTCACAATTCAAGGGATCTATGCAGAAGTTGGAACAAACTATGCCCACGTGAACTTCACATTCACATCTCAAAACTTCACTTCCCAAAGCCATTGTATGTGTGTAAAAGTCTAGAATACGAAAATAAATAGCAATTGAATAATATGTATAGATTACATGAATAGACGTGCAAGTTAAAACAATAGAAGAACAGTGGAGAGACACAGTTGTTTGAGTTAAATAAACTTATCAGGTTTAAAATTGATATTTAAAAAATGTGGAGGACCAAAGAATAATGATGCTGAGGTTGGCTTCATTAAAAAGATGACTTTATCTTTATGGACTTATCCATATTGTTCTTCTTCTATTACAATCAACATTATTATGACATCTTATTTTTTCAACAGAAGACATTTTATTACATCATAAAAACACTTAATAGTATAATTCATTATTATTATTACTACAGAGACAGCGACATGAAGAAGATTGTGGGCATAGAAGGCGACATGTTCAATATCTATTTGATTAGACTCGGAATCTTTACTCACAAGATTTGCTTTCTCCTCTGTTATTTATCCTCATCGTCTCACTTTTGTACGGATATATATAAAATATATCTTTAAAATTCATATCTTCTCATTTGGTCACTCTCGCAATCGCAATAAAACCAAATCAACTACAACCCAACAATAAAATATAACTTTTACTAAAATAGACCAACAATAAAATAGAACTTTTAATAAAATAGATTTAATGTATAATCAAATCTTATCCAAAATTTTTAATAATATTATGTGGGATAAATACGGTAACTTAGAACAAATTTTGATAGAATAAAGCAACACAAATGAAGTATTAATTATTTTATAGTAAATTTTGGTAAGAACGTATATACTCTTTTTTTTTTTGTCACTCAAGGTATATACTCTTATTTATATGGTTTTCGTAAAAAAGAATTTTGTTGGAGGCGGTTTAACTTCAATGATATTAATTGTAGGATTTATTATATAAAGCCGGATACACTTTCCGTATACAATCCTTACAAACCAACACACAAAATCAGACCATACCCAAAATATGCTATATAAGTAAATCTGGTTTTTATGACCAAGATAAATATTTTTGAATAAAACACATATACAAGTTTAAATATTAAACAAGACACAAAAGATTGAACGCTTGTAACACTGACTACTAAACAAGTTAAAGGTTGTGTAATCGTATGAGATTTGTTTGCGGAAACAACATATATATAGACCAATATTGTATTTACTTCTCTTTCGTTAGACATTGTAAAGTTGTTTGTTGTCAGTTTCCATCAACAAGGTTTCAACGTTTTTTAAGACTATTATTAACAAATTAAACTTCGCATCTATGTAAGTTTTGGAGCTAGAGTTTAATTTAAATGGATAGAATAACATCAATTAGTTTAATTAAAATGGTAAAAAGATACAGAAAAGAATCAGTAGTTTATTGTTTGAGGTCAAATGAATGATATCGTATCATTAGACTAATGATAATATTTCCTAACTTATTTAATAGAAAATCATTTTTTTTAAATAATAATATTTTCTACTTCTATGTTCCTTTATGCGTGAAAGTCAAACATGATTTGATAAGTAACTTCTTGTTTTGGTAATGTATTTAATTAAAACAAAGAAACAATCACTTGAAGTTACCAAATATAGACGACATTGATGATTTCAAGTCATCAAATTAACATCAAATCATATAGTATTCTACTAGTTGCATATATAATCATACATATGCATGTCTTGTGAATTGTGATAGACAACTTGATCGAACAAATTATGCACATATTTTCTTATTATTAAGAAAATTTATATATTTATTAATATATAGTATTAGAATAAGAAAAAAATATGTTAAACATAACACACTCTAACAGATTTTCGGTTGTGATGATGAATTTTTACTATTAGTAAATTTTTTAAATCGTATTTCATAAAAAAATAAAATATTTAATGTAAATTTTAACAGTTTATCCATTTTGTTAAGAAAAACATTAAAATAAATTCAGATATTCTTTAGGTTTCTCATTGCTATGTATCAAAAATTGGTTAAGCGTTTTTTCTAAGAAAAATAGCCATAGATAAAAAAGATTATGATTAGAAATAAGATGTTTTTGTTCGCTACCAGTTCTATGGTTTTTTTCTCCTGTGTATACTCTAACGAATAGGATAAAATAATATAAATGGTCGAGGGTGTGATTGTTTTCTCCTCCTAAAACATGTAATTGTGATTAACAAATTTTGTCTATTTAATATTTATAATTTAGTCTTTAATTACTTTTATCATAATTTAGTTTATCATAATAATTATAGACCAAGAAGAGTTAACATTCATTAGTTTAAACTTCAAATATCATTAGACTCTAAGAATAATATTTCCTACATGTTCGTTCTTTTATGATTTGATAAGTAGCAGCTTCTTAATTTGGTAATGTATTTATAGCAGTTTCTTATTTTGGTAATGTATTTATAGCAGTTTCTTATTTTGGTAATGTATTTATAGCAGTTTCTTATTTTGATATTGTATTTATAGCAGCTTCTATTTTTGGTAATCTATTTACAAGAAACAATTTCTTAGATTTACCAAATACGGACAACATTCATGATACCAATTCATTATAATAACATCAAATCATATTGTTTTCTACTAGTTGCGATATAATCATACATGTACTGTGGGTTGTAAATGTTAAATGTAATGTTGGGTCAGGTCGGGTATTTGTTTGAAATTCGGATAATTCGGTAAGTAATTTATTGAAGAATTTGAATAGTGATTCGGGTCGGATCACTTCGGGTAAGATTTTTCAGATTCTTTTAGAATTTTTGCAAAAAAAAATATTTATTTTTTCTTCGGAATTTCGTTTTCTTAATCGGATATTTCGGATGGTTCGGGTCGGATTTTTCGGATTTTTTTAGAATTTTTACCAAAAAAATAAAAAATTTATTTTTTCGGACACTTTTTTTGGGTCCGAACTACCTGATATCCGACCTAACCCGATTGACCCGATTTCGCAGCCCTATCAACTACAATGCCGTTTACTTGATTTGCATCGTTCTTCTTCTCTCAATTTGAAATGATGTGCTTTGAAGGCCAAGAGCCTAAGATTACTCACTAAAGCTCAAAAAGAAGGACCTAAGCCGACGAAGCCAGGAAATGCTGGACCTCGTTTCAGCGAGAAGTAACTAGTGAAAGAGGTGGAGACGTTGAGAGAGAATCTCGGAAAAATAAATGAACAAAATCCAACTATAAAAGGAAAGGGAGTTGGAAGTAGAAGAGAACGAAAAACATTAGGCTTTAGCATAGACTTTAGACTTCTTGATCCGTTGTATTCACATGTTCGATATCAATAAAAACCTCTTTTCTCATCAAGACCAGCTCGATCCATTTACATCCTAGCGAAATCTAAATTAGTATTGTTTAATTTCTGCATCAACAATATATATACCGCTAATTGACAACTGTTAATTTGTAACTCAATTACAAGTATTAAAGATTCAGAATCATTTCCTGAAAGAGTAAAACACAGTGAAGATGTAAACACTAAGAGCAGAAGAGACCAAGACCACAAGCGTCAAAACAGTATGAATCGCCAAAGCATTACCACAAGAGAGAAGTCCAAGACGAAGCTGAATAACATCAACTATCGATAAGAGAAGAAAAACACAACCTAAGATAGATCCACCAGCTGCACCAACCACACCAAGTCGAAGCACATCTTTATTGATATTAGCTCTAAACACTTCATTTGTTTCTTTGCTGTTCAATAGATTGACTGCTAACTTCATACCTTGAGCCACAAGGGAAGAGAAGAGAAAGAAGGCAAATGAAATGACTTCGAACACAACCAGGTCACGTTCTACATCTAGACCAGCGCTACACTCGGTTTTGTCTGTGAGACTAAGGTCACGTGGTTCTGTGAAAGAGATTCCAACAAAGACTGCAACTGTGAAGAGAGAATTTGCAGTTACAATCCCATCTAAAGCAGTAACGTGAACGCTTGTGGTCGATGAGTTTGAGTTACTGCTATGACTCCTCACACTATTGTGATTGCTGCTGATCTCAATGTCTGACTCTGCCATTGCCAATAGATCTTTCTTGATCTGTGAGACTCTGTGTTATGATGATTCGTTTAGTGATTGAACAAGTAATGTTGTTTAAGAGTTGGTGGTGTTTGGTTTAGAACGATTAGCCGTAAGAAAATGATTGGTTTATAATTTAATTATTTTCTTACAAGTCTTGGAAGGTACACACACCTTTCTCCTTTTTGTTACACGAAAGAAAAATGCTTCTTCTAGTAACTAAATCTCGACTTTATTATAAATTCACATATAAAATCAAGACAATAATACAATGCTGTTGCAATTTTACACGTTAACTCTAATACCTTTTGTTTTGTTTCGTTTTTAAATCCAAAATGAGATTTGTCAGAAAAAACTATCACTATTCAGCATATAAGAGAACAGAGAAAGTCTCTGGGTGAAACAGAGGCTTTGGAGGTCAAAAGTCAAAACACACAAAAGCTTATCTTAGCTGACGTGTCATGTTTTCAAGTTTTAAGAGGATTGAAAGAATAAAATAAAATTTGAAACCACACAAAGAGAAGAGAAGAGAAGAGAGCAGAGCAATGGCGGGTTTATCAGGAAGCAACATCTTCTCCATCATCAGAGCTTCAATGCCCCTCGATGACTCACCATCTCCGTCGAAGAAACCGGTGAGAATCACCAAACAAGTGACTGGAAATCAAATCCCGAAATTACGGAAGAGACGACGAGATAACAAACCTTCAATAGCTCAGATTGAACGAGCATTTGGCTCTGGATCATATCGTGATTCCGAAGGGTAAAATTACAGTTGTCAAAATCTGTATTCGTAATCGTAACTGTGTGATTTTGAAGTTTGTGATTTTCTTGTGAAAAACAGGGAAATGGATATGAATACAGTATTCGATGAGCTTCTATTGGGACATGCTAATAAATTCGAAGGAAAATTGGAGAAGAAGCTTCGAGAAATCGGTGAAGTCTTCGTAGAGCAGACCGAGACTAAATTACGTTCCTCCGGTTAGTTTAGTAAGCTCTTAATCAAAATCAAACCTAATTATTCCATAATTCAAGTCTTAATCACATCTTTAGGTATTTCATAATTGCAGGTAAACCAGTGTTTATGTTTACAATACAATGGATTCTTCCCATATGGATTTTGCTTCTCCTTGTTGTTTGTGGAGTTATCAAACTCCCTTTTACCATCCCTTTACTTGATGACTTGATCATGTGATTCTAGAATATCAGGCCCATTTTCAAAGCCCATTATGTGATTCTACAATATCAGGCCCCTATGAAAAACTCAAAGGCCCAACATTCGTAATCTTTGGTTAGACTGGTGTTTGTTATCCATAAAACACCATCCCGCCATAAATAATGTTTCACATGTTAAGCTTTGCTTTATCTATAAAAAGCTTAATCTTTTACAAGTCTCATTTAGGTTTAATTTCCAAAAAATTATGTTTCAAATCGTGATATTGTCTCATTTTGGACGCGATTATAAAGATGTGGCCATTTGTACGTAGTTAGTGGTAGGTGATCAACATTTCTCACTCTCTAACATTTGTAATTTCCCTCCACCGCAATTTTCTAAATTAGATATTTAAATAGAACAAATAATGAATAATGTATGTATAAATGTACACATGGGTTTAGAATTTTAAAATAAGAAAAGTTGATTATAATCCAGAGGAGCAGATTCGATACTTACTTATTAGTTAGGTCATTTGTTCTGTCAGAGTTTCCTCATTTTTATAATTACCATTATTTCCTTGCCTCACCTTTAATTATGAATCTTATTTTTATTGTGCAAACACAAATTATTAGGGTTGGGAATTTGACCCGATCCGATTTTTCCGACCCGACCCAAACCGAAATTTGGGTCGGTTCGGGTCAGGTTTGAAATTCTAGTCGGATCGGATTTGAATTTTATTGAAGAATTCGGGTCGGGTTGTTCGTGTTGGGTCAGATTTTTTTAAAAAAAATTCCAAAAATTAAAAAATCATTTTTTTCAGAATTCGGGTCGGGTTTTTGGATTTTTTTGAATTTTTTTGAATTTTTGAAAAAAAAAAAAAAAAGTCCGATCCGAATTACCCGAATTCCGACCCGACCCGAACCGATTTTTTGGTTCGGTTATTTCGGACTGGTATTCTAATACCTGAATTACCCAAATTCCGATTAACCTAACTCAACTCGATCCGATTTACCCGATTTCCTAATTCTACTTACAACTGCTTACGGAATTACGAAGTAACCAATTCCCAAAAAATAACCAATTCTTTGGTGTTTTGTTATGATGGTTACATGGGAGTAGTAGTTGGAAATTTGGTGGTTGTCGGTGCCACTACAATATATTTATTTTTCATTTTAACCTTATATGAAATTACGTCAATCTCAAAAAAATTGATGTCCGTTGATTTGTTTATTTTTTGGGAATTGGTTACTTCGTAATTCCGTAAGCAACTGTGAGTAGGTTTGGGAAATCGAGTAAATTGGGTTGGGTCAGGTCGAGTTAATCGGAATTCGGGTAATTCGGATATTAGAATACCGGTCCGAAATAACCGAACCAAAAAATCGGTTCGGGTCGGGTCGGAATTCGGGTAATTCGGGTCGGACTTTTTTTTTTTTTTTTCAAAAATTCAAAAAAATCTGAAAAACCAGACCCGAACTCTAAAAAAATGATTTTTTTTTTTTTGGAATTTCTTTTTTAAAAATATGACTCGACCCGAAAATCCGACCCGAACAACCCGATCCGAATTCTTCAATAAAATTCAAATCCGATCCGATCCGAATTTCAAACCCGACCTGACCCGAACCAACCCGAATTTCGGTTCGGGTCGGGTCGGACAAATCGGGTCGGGTCAAATTCCCAACCCTATAGGAAACAGTGTTCTGAGACAGCAAATCACGTAAACCAAATTCCAATATTATCAAACTCAACTACAAAAAAAGGATTTAAATATAAAGACATTTGAAAACATCAGTTGCGGTTGAGAATTGCATGATTAAATAAATAACAACTGGTTTCGTGAGCATACAATGATAAAAACGTAGATCGATGATCAGCTCACGGATGATAATAATACCCAGATCTGAAATGTTTACATGAAAAGAATCGGAACAAGGATGTGAATTTAAATTGATTTTTAAAAGAGAAAGCACGAGAAGGGTGTTCAACATTACCTGAGATTGAAAGAAAACTATGTAGCGGCTGAAAAATGGTTAGGCAAAAGAGGAAGAAGAAGAAGGGAGAAAGAATGAAGGAGAAGAAGAAATGAATGGCGAGTAAATAAAACGGGTCCAAAGGCTTTGGTTTCGGCTCACCTCACCTCGTTTTCCGGTTCTTATTTCATTTCAAATGCAGTCCAAAAAATGAAACATACACAAAATAATAATCATAACGGAAATGACAATTTTGCCCCTTGATTCATTTGATAATTCACAAAAGTTTATTTTATTTTCACTAACAACGCAAAATTTATGACACACATACTAAAATAAAAATTAGAGTCACTAAACTACAAAACCAACTTGAAATTTCGTATAAAAATTTACGTTAACCAAATATTTTTGTAAACGCCTCAATCTCTTTCAATTAAGTGAAATTTAAACGTATCCAAAAAGTATAAGATTCGAAAGTTACATTATTGTTGGAAATTGCTCATGGTCTATTACGACTAAAACACATGACAGAAGTTTAGTGCAATACTAGTATTTAGAATATGGAGTGTTCGCATTTTACTTGGTATAGTGTAGAGCCAATGTTTGCATGTAACCTCTAAACCGACTAAATTATGGACTTATATGTTAATAACCGTGTTTTTGGTATGAATAACGGGAAAACTATCAATTAAACTCTGGTTCGGCAAAAAATCGTTGATTAAACACTGGAATCCGGAATTCTTCGATTAAACATGTAATTTATTGTTGATTGTTTAAAAAACATCGAACTTGTAGTTGACTTCGCCAATTAAACACTTCGTTAATTTGACTAACGGAATTAATAAACGGCGTTTGAAAACCGTTAACGTTTTCAGTTAAATGAAACGCTGCGTTTTATTTTTCATTTTGAAAGGCCCTTCTCATTCATCTTTTCTCTTCGACCCGACGAAGAAGAAATTGGTAACTCCTTCTTCTCTTTCACACCTTCTCATTCGACCCCAAATCTAAATCTCTCTTCCATTATTCATTTTCTTCATCTGTTTTCAAATTTCTAAGTCTCCCTTCTCCTTCGACCCCAAATCGATCCCAATTTCGAAACCTTAAAATCATTTGTGGAGAAGATGGTGTTACTTATTGGTGCGGTTGTTCAGATGCTTTGTGTCATGGTGTTCGAGTTGCTAAACAAGGAGCTTGTGATGTTGGTAATGATGTTGGTTTGTCTGTTCCTGTACAAGCTCTACAATTGATTCACATTGTTTAGCTAATGCTTCTTTGGTTTTCTATTCTCTTTGGCCTCTTTTGAATAGATTTTGTGACTGTAATCCAATGATACTTTTGTTTATAATTCATTCATGTCAATACAAATGGTTCTGACAAAGATAAGTGTATTACTTACTGATGGTTTAACATCGTAGTCCATTTTGTCTAGTGTTTATTTGAGTCTTTAGCATGTAGATACATAGGTCTACTTAGAAATGTTGAGTTCTGAGCTGTGAAAGGGCATGTGTCTTGAGCAAGAGTATACATTGAGTTAGTTTTGGAGATTACTCTTTACAAGAGTATCATTTCACTTCCTCTGTAGAGCATTTCTCAAGTACTTCTTTTTGACATTTTTGTTTGTATGGATTTGCTCTGTTATAGAAAACAAGCAAGAGGACATTGTTCATCAGATCACTGATCAGAGAAGTAGCTGGATTTGCTCCTTATGAGAAGAGAATCACTGAGCTTCTCAAGGTTGGGAAAGACAAGCGTGCTCGAAAGGTTGCAAAGAGGAAGTTGGGTACCCACAAGAGAGCCAAGAGGAAGAGAGAGGAGATGTCTAGTGTTCTCCGCAAGATGAGGTATTATTTGATTTCATTACCTTTTTTAGTTAGTTTGATGCTTCTGCTTCACAAGAGTTTCATATTGGCTATTCTCTTAATTCCTTGAGATGGTTTATCCATTTGCATACAGAATCTTTTATTTGATTCAAGTGTTTTCAGTCTTTTGAAGAAGTTCATTTCAAAATGAATCTCATGTAAATTATTTGTCTGTTTAATCGCAGGTCTGGTAGTGGTGTTGGTGGTGGTGGTGTCACTGAGAAGAAGAAGTAAACATCTTAGTCTTCATCTATGTGTTATGGGGATATTTCAAACTTTTGGAACTCAAATTTTGGCTTCTGTATGCCCAAAAAGTTTTATGTCTTGTGTTTGATTAGAGATGTGGATTAATCTTGTTTCCTTCTGTTATCTGATTAGTCTTATTAAACTTATGTTACCCTTTTGTCTATGTCTTGTTCACTTTGCTCGTTTAGAAAATGCCCATTAACAAATTAGGCCCAATAAATCGTGGCCCAATATCAACCTGAAGATTGAGTTTTCAGCAATGTGCTTTCTCGTCTAAACCATACTTCATCAATTCTATTTTTTTTAAAAGTGTATGATTAATGAGGAAGCTTTGGTGTGAAAATGAAGAGTGTAAGAGATTACACTTTCTTTTAAAGATGATAACAACTCTTAATACTTTTTGTATGTTTTCATGTATACACATATCTAAGTAATATTTTGGATAACAGATTTATCATATTTTATACGATTTGGACTAAAATCAAACTTGTAGAGAATCAATTGTGCTCATCAATTAACACCATGAAACATATGTGTAACAACATAACTTTAACTCGAGTGGTAATAAACTAAAACTTTGAAGAAAGTGATTCATATTCATTTGTATGACCATTCAAAACGCGCGTAACATAATTTTTTTAAATTGTAATGTACGACCAATTCATGGATTGTAACAATAGTAAATTCATTTTTTCCTTTTAAGCCATATATTTATAACGTAACAATAAATGAGTAATAAAATAGGTTACTCATAAATTATAAAATAAATTTTTTTAATGCACGAATGAATTATGTACATCCATATAATCTATTAAATAATTACAATTTAGACATATAATCATTTGTGTGTATATATATATATACATTAAAACATAACACAATATAATGGTGTATATATATATAAATAGAAACAACACACATCTAGATTATGATATTTATCAGACATATTATGTTATTTATATTTATATGGACACTTTCACTTTGATTCTCTCATTATTTCTTGTTAAAACTTCCCACTCTCAATTTTGTTTATATTATTTTTGAACTATAAAAATCTAATTTTACTAGGTGCAAACTTGACACAAGTGAGGACATATAATAGAAAAACTTTCAAATTGAGGAAAGTGATCTCCGCCACACATCGATTGTCATTTTCATAGAAAATAGCCACAAGAGAATATTACCGAAGTTTTCAGCAACAAACAAAAGATGCTTAGTTCAATTTACCAAAAGATTTAATATTTCACCTACTGGTTTACGACAGAAAATCCTGTTAATCAATTTCAAAATTAAAGAAATTAGAAGGATCAAAATCTCTAGAATGATAAAATTCAGAGAAGAACAGATCAAGGTAAGGGTCGACTAAAGGCGTGATAACCTAAATCGGATTCTTGGATGAGGAGGAGAGATTAATCAACTGTGAAGTGTTTAAATCGTACCTTTCTGTCGCCGGAAAACGTAAAGAGAGCGACAAATGGAGCTGACTGCAACAATTCACGGCCTAAATCCCCTTACTGTCACGACAAAGAAACACAAGATGATACTTCGAGGAGACAATGAAATATTCGGAGCCGGAGGCAATCTCTATCTTCAATATCAATTGCAGAAACGAGGAGCGGTCGCTTGTAGATTTCAATATCTTCATTTCATTGTGTAGAAACTCTTTTTACTATAATGCCATCCTAAACAGTCGCTTGTAGATTTCAATATCTTGATTTCATTGTGTAGAAACTCTTTTTACTATAATGCCATCCTAAACAGTCGCTTATAGATTTTTTTGGTACGTGAATTCCTAGGATCAAATCTACATATCTTGGATCAAACATTTGTCTTATTAGGGCCACTGATAATTTATTTGGACTTTGGAGATTGAAAAATAAAACACTTTTGAATAAGCAACCAAAATCCAACGCATTTATACGATCCTAAAATTAAAATAATATTTCGAAAACAATTCCATGATAGAATGTTAGAAACACATTATGCATGTATGGAAATCTAAATAAATGCGATTTAACAAAATTTAAAATTTTATATACTAAAATCATAATGCGTCAAAATCTATATGAGTACAGGTTAGAATTTTATTTTGCACACAGCACAAATTGTCATGTACTACAAATTTGTAGTTTACAAGTTGTCATATAGTGGATTACAAATTAATTTCTTATATTAAGTATACCAAAAAGACCATAAAATATGAGCTATATACAAAAGTGCCATATTTATTTTGCTATGAGTTAGATTTTCCAGTTTGGAATTTTTTTTGTCAAACTCATCGCATTTATACAATCAGAAAATTACCGTCTCACACTAGATTAAAATCACTTGCGAATTTTATTTTGAATTTTGGTGTTTTTAGTTCTTTCAAATTATTTTTTGGTTTTTGTTGTCTAGTAATATTCCTCATTTGAATTTTAATTTCTGGGGAAATTTTTATATTTCACCGGTTTTAGTATTCTTTGTAAAATTTGAATCCTGTATTCTATCTTATAACAAAAAAAAAAAAACGAGCTATAATAATTAGTTTACTGATAAAATGTAGTTTATTAAGAAAACTAAATTTTGTAAATGTCCTATAAATTCGAGCCGCCCTTGTAAGAGACAAGTTGTAAGGAAGATGCAACGATTTAAGATTTGCACGAAAGTAACACGCGTGTTGCTCTTTGCTGGATTTGGGCTTTGTTTGTTTCGGCCCATCTGGTGACTAACCCAATATCTTAGATGACTTCACTGTCATCATTTTGTTTCTTCTCTAGAGCTCACTAATACGCTTTACACCATAACAATCCAGACTACAAAACTAATTTTCGAGAAAGTTATGTTGCAAATCACAAAAGGAGGATTATCTCCTGGAATAGTTTATATTATTAACTTCCCTAATTGCCACATTACTGTATAATTGCGATATAATTTTCTGTTCTTAATTTTTATTATTAGGAGAAAAACAAGACGCTAAACGATTATGGGAGCTTTCCGTAACAAATCAAAGATCAATTTCAAGAAGCAAATGAAGTTCAATTCATTCAAATCATTAAAAATATTCCAAAAGGAAACCCTAATCCGATTAGAAAATCCAGAATTAACAAACCCTTAAAAGAAAAAGACGATTTACAAAATCCGATTTCACCGCCTTAACCACCAAATCCATACAAAGTTCTTCCTTGCCTCTTCAAAGCATAAACAACATCCATAGCCGTGACAGTTTTCCGGCGAGCATGCTCAGTATAAGTAACAGCATCACGAATCACATTCTCGAGAAAGATCTTAAGAACACCACGAGTCTCTTCATAGATCAAGCCGCTGATACGCTTCACACCACCTCTTCTCGCTAAACGACGAATCGCCGGCTTTGTAATTCCCTGAATATTATCACGGAGAACTTTCCGATGCCTCTTGGCTCCTCCCTTTCCCAATCCTTTTCCTCCTTTTCCTCTTCCAGACATTTCAATTTTCCCAGAAAAACGAAATTGATTTTTCTACACGTGAGAACTTCATAAACTCAGGGAAAACTTTAACCTGGTACACTTCGCAAGGTTCCAGGCAAGCACCAATCTTCAGGCCAGGTCGATAGCTATGAGTGTTGTTCAAAATGGGAGGTACAGCGACTATATAGAAAGGGGAGCACCAAGGTGGGTTAATCATCACAGGAACTAACACATGTTACCACCGCTGATTCGGGTAGATGCGCTTCAGATACACACCTGGTCCCTCTCCTCCAATCATCAGCTACTAATCAAAGCGTGACCTTTGATTACGTCCTTAGCTCTAACCAACATTATGGCCACTTTGGAATGGCTCCTCCACAGCTCACTAAATGACAGTACGACATACGGAGATTCCCACATTTGAAACTCAAACCCATTAACTCCCCACTCGGCTCTGTAGATTGGTAAGGTAATTGAATGAGCTAACAGATTTAAATAGGCCCAAATTGCAGTTCAACTGTTGGACTACAATGCTTCACCAAATGGATCAGGCTGGAGAAAAATAAGCACAGCCCACTCACACATGGCTTGATGAACCCCTCTTCCGTGAAGCTACAAAGGACCCAGACCAAAGCCAACTAATCATAAGCCCAATTAACCCCTACCAACTTTTGATTTGTCTTTTGCCGCTTCGAATCCCTCTCCGCAATCATTCTCCTTTATAATCTCCCAAGATTTAGTCAGGTAATTATTACAAGGGGACACTACAAGGTTTAACCTCACCTTCACACTAGTTGAAATCGGAGAGTCTAGGACGATTGAGACTTCCCGCTTCTGCCAAGTGGCACAATCTTAAGTCATGGTCACGGAGATGA
Source organism: Lepidium didymum (assembly GCA_963920545.1). Taxonomy (NCBI): domain Eukaryota; kingdom Viridiplantae; phylum Streptophyta; class Magnoliopsida; order Brassicales; family Brassicaceae; genus Lepidium; species Lepidium didymum. The sequence continues at coordinate 16,916,121 of OY986988.1, read as the reverse complement.
GAGGCCTCGATAACATGGAATACAGAGATACACCTTGCGTGCTCTATTGAGAAGGCTCCTCGTTTCTGCAATTGATATTGAAGATATCAAGGCGAGCATGGATAAGAATTTGGAGAAACACTATGGAAATCATCATCACATGGCTAAGACGTGACTATATAAGGAACACTTGGAGAAGTAGTGATCATCCACAGAGCAGCTGAACAACGAAACACAAAGAATCACATATGCGCTTATGGACAACAATCTCTGGCAAGCCCTCAACCGGTTTGACTTGGGACGTTCTGCTCCGCCTATCTTCCTCCCTGCAACAATCTATGACGCTAACCTAGGAAAAAACAGAAGGAGCCTATTTGTCAGACCTCTAAATCCACTTGAACAAAATATCCAAGAATTGATAGAAGACCTTCCTAAGGACTGGAGCTTGGAGGCCACGGTTAAGGGGCGGTTGATTGACAAGGAAGTGGCCCAATTCTTCTTCGAAAATGAAGAGGACATTGACATAATCATCAGGATGCAACCACTGACATACAATGGCTGGCTACTAGCGATACAAAAATGGATGGATCAGCCCCAACCAAACTTCCTCTCACATGTGCAGCTTTGGGTTCAGTTAAAGTACCTACCACTACACTACGCTTCACCTACAGCAGTCATAATGATAGCAAGCTCACTTGGAGAAGTATTGGAGGTAGATATGCACGACACATCGGTAACTAGACCCTTTCTCATCAGAGCAAAAGTCAAGTTTGAAGTGGTTGATAGGCTTACCTTCTACAAATCAGTGGAGTGCGAAAATGGGGACAGGTTCCAAGTTCTCTTTTACTATGAATGGGTCTCTCGCTTTTGTTTTAACTATCAAAGATTAACCCATAACACCACATTCTGTCACCATATACTCTCGGCGAATGACTATCTTGGTAACCCAATAAGGCAAGCCCCAGGTGAACAACCAAGCTCGGAGAGCAACACCTCCACCGACAATATCTGTAACACGTCGGGGTCTCTAGCCACTCAGCCATTCTCACACAACACAGAAGAAATGCTGAACACAGAAAACAACAATGCTGAAGCTCAAGTGAGCATTGAGGATGTCCTAAACAACCCCCACGACATATTCATGGCGGAAGTTAATGCAATCCCACTCAACCTAGAAGGCCCTGCACCTTCTGCAAACCAGCTCCTGAAAACTCTGAAACCAAAAATGGGGCAGGCAATGGAACCACTGCAGCTACTGACGCTAATCTAAACTAGCACCACTAAGCTCATTCATGGGTATTAGGCTTTGATGTACTTTTGATTTAATTTCCAAATTGTCTTTCCTAGGTTTGATTAATCATTGTTTAAACCCCCCAACAACTCTATTATAAGTAGTGTCAAGTCTTATCGAGTCTTTTGGTCGGTACTTGAGACTGTCCGGTCCTATTTGTAACCTTGGTTCGCATGAACCCCCGATGCTAAGTCAATATAAAGCACTACTCTTTTGGGAAAAAAAAGACTGCAATGTGTAAGATGTGAACAAATATGAGACGTTAATTCGTTTATATAGGAGGACTCATGTGTTTGTGTTTTCTGTTTTCTTTTAATTTTGGGATTTGATATGATCCATTGGATTTTTTTTCTAATCGACGGTTTTGAATATCGATCCGTGTGATTATCATTTAGTAACTACACTCTCTTGTTAACATAACATAAGGGCTATTGGATCTTCTAATACTTAACATATGGGCCATTGGATCTTCTAATACGTAACATATGGGCCATTGGACCTACATATTGACCATTTGATTTTATGGTATTGAAAACGACGACGTAGAGTTGTAACCGGGAAAGACGAAGGAAAACGAGCGGGAAAATTGATAGAGATTGCCTCCGGCTCCGGATGTTTCATTGTCTCCTCGAAGTATCATCTCGTGTCTCTTTGTCGTGACAGTAAGGGGATTTAGGCCGTGAATTGTTGCAGTCAGCTCCATCTGTCGCTCTCTTTACGTTTTCCGGCGACAGAAAGGTACGATTTAAACACTTCACAGTTGATTAATCTCTCCTCCTCATCCAAGAATCCGATTTAGGTTATCACGCCTTTAGTCGACCCTTACCTTGATCTGTTCTTCTCTGAATTTTATCATTCTAGAGATTTTGATCCTTCTAATTTCTTTAATTTTGAAATTGATTAACAGGATTTTCTGTCGTAAACCAGTAGGTGAAATATTAAATCTTTTGGTAAATTGAACTAAGCATCTTTTGTTTGTTGCTGAAAACTTCGGTAATATTCTCTTGTGGCTATTTTCTATGAAAATGACAATCGATGTGTGGCGGAGATCACTTTCCTCAATTTGAAAGTTTTTCTATTATATGTCCTCACTTGTGTCAAGTTTGCACCTAGTAAAATTAGATTTTTATAGTTCAAAAATAATATAAACAAAATTGAGAGTGGGAAGTTTTAACAAGAAATAATGAGAGAATCAAAGTGAAAGTGTTCATATAAATATAAATAACATAATATGTCTGATAAATATCATAATCTAGATGTGTGTTGTTTCTATTTATATATATATACACCATTATATTGTGTTATGTTTTAATGTATATATATATATACACACAAATGATTATATGTCTAAATTGTAATTATTTAATAGATTATATGGATGTACATAATTCATTCGTGCATTAAAAAAATTTATTTTATAATTTATGAGTAACCTATTTTATTACTCATTTATTGTTACGTTATAAATATATGGCTTAAAAGGAAAAAATGAATTTACTATTGTTACAATCCATGAATTGGTCGTACATTACAATTTAAAAAAATTATGTTACGCGCGTTTTGAATGGTCATACAAATGAATATGAATCACTTTCTTCAAAGTTTTAGTTTATTACCACTCGAGTTAAAGTTATGTTGTTACACATATGTTTCATGGTGTTAATTGATGAGCACAATTGATTCTCTACAAGTTTGATTTTAGTCCAAATCGTATAAAATATGATAAATCTGTTATCCAAAATATTACTTAGATATGTGTATACATGAAAACATACAAAAAGTATTAAGAGTTGTTATCATCTTTAAAAGAAAGTGTAATCTCTTACACTCTTCATTTTCACACCAAAGCTTCCTCATTAATCATACACTTTTAAAAAAAATAGAATTGATGAAGTATGGTTTAGACGAGAAAGCACATTGCTGAAAACTCAATCTTCAGGTTGATATTGGGCCACGATTTATTGGGCCTAATTTGTTAATGGGCATTTTCTAAACGAGCAAAGTGAACAAGACATAGACAAAAGGGTAACATAAGTTTAATAAGACTAATCAGATAACAGAAGGAAACAAGATTAATCCACATCTCTAATCAAACACAAGACATAAAACTTTTTGGGCATACAGAAGCCAAAATTTGAGTTCCAAAAGTTTGAAATATCCCCATAACACATAGATGAAGACTAAGATGTTTACTTCTTCTTCTCAGTGACACCACCACCACCAACACCACTACCAGACCTGCGATTAAACAGACAAATAATTTACATGAGATTCATTTTGAAATGAACTTCTTCAAAAGACTGAAAACACTTGAATCAAATAAAAGATTCTGTATGCAAATGGATAAACCATCTCAAGGAATTAAGAGAATAGCCAATATGAAACTCTTGTGAAGCAGAAGCATCAAACTAACTAAAAAAGGTAATGAAATCAAATAATACCTCATCTTGCGGAGAACACTAGACATCTCCTCTCTCTTCCTCTTGGCTCTCTTGTGGGTACCCAACTTCCTCTTTGCAACCTTTCGAGCACGCTTGTCTTTCCCAACCTTGAGAAGCTCAGTGATTCTCTTCTCATAAGGAGCAAATCCAGCTACTTCTCTGATCAGTGATCTGATGAACAATGTCCTCTTGCTTGTTTTCTATAACAGAGCAAATCCATACAAACAAAAATGTCAAAAAGAAGTACTTGAGAAATGCTCTACAGAGGAAGTGAAATGATACTCTTGTAAAGAGTAATCTCCAAAACTAACTCAATGTATACTCTTGCTCAAGACACATGCCCTTTCACAGCTCAGAACTCAACATTTCTAAGTAGACCTATGTATCTACATGCTAAAGACTCAAATAAACACTAGACAAAATGGACTACGATGTTAAACCATCAGTAAGTAATACACTTATCTTTGTCAGAACCATTTGTATTGACATGAATGAATTATAAACAAAAGTATCATTGGATTACAGTCACAAAATCTATTCAAAAGAGGCCAAAGAGAATAGAAAACCAAAGAAGCATTAGCTAAACAATGTGAATCAATTGTAGAGCTTGTACAGGAACAGACAAACCAACATCATTACCAACATCACAAGCTCCTTGTTTAGCAACTCGAACACCATGACACAAAGCATCTGAACAACCGCACCAATAAGTAACACCATCTTCTCCACAAATGATTTTAAGGTTTCGAAATTGGGATCGATTTGGGGTCGAAGGAGAAGGGAGACTTAGAAATTTGAAAACAGATGAAGAAAATGAATAATGGAAGAGAGATTTAGATTTGGGGTCGAATGAGAAGGTGTGAAAGAGAAGAAGGAGTTACCAATTTCTTCTTCGTCGGGTCGAAGAGAAAAGATGAATGAGAAGGGCCTTTCAAAATGAAAAATAAAACGCAGCGTTTCATTTAACTGAAAACGTTAACGGTTTTCAAACGCCGTTTATTAATTCCGTTAGTCAAATTAACGAAGTGTTTAATTGGCGAAGTCAACTACAAGTTCGATGTTTTTTAAACAATCAACAATAAATTACATGTTTAATCGAAGAATTCCGGATTCCAGTGTTTAATCAACGATTTTTTGCCGAACCAGAGTTTAATTGATAGTTTTCCCGTTATTCATACCAAAAACACGGTTATTAACATATAAGTCCATAATTTAGTCGGTTTAGAGGTTACATGCAAACATTGGCTCTACACTATACCAAGTAAAATGCGAACACTCCATATTCTAAATACTAGTATTGCACTAAACTTCTGTCATGTGTTTTAGTCGTAATAGACCATGAGCAATTTCCAACAATAATGTAACTTTCGAATCTTATATTTTTTGGATACGTTTAAATTTCATTCAATTGAAAGAGATTGAGGCGTTTACGAAAATATTTGGTTAACGTAAATTTTTATACGAAATTTCAAGTTGGTTTTGTAGTTTAGTGACTCTACTTTTTATTTTAGTATGTGTGTCATAAATTTTGCGTTGTTAGTGAAAATAAAACAAACTTTTGTGAATTATCAAATGAATCAAGGGGCAAAATTGTCATTTCCGTTATGCTTATTATTTTGTGTGTGTTTCGTTTTTTGGACTGCATTTGAAATGAAATAAGAACCGGAAAACGAGGTGAGGTGAGCCGAAGCCAAAGCCTTTGGACCCGTTTTATTTACTCGCCATTCATTTCTTCTTCTCCTTCATTCTTTCTCCCTTCTTCTTCTTCCTCTTTTGCCTAACCATTTTTCAGCCGCTACATAGTTTTCTTTCAATCTCAGGTAATGTTGAACATCCTTCTCGTGCTTTCTCTTTTAAAAATCAATTTAAATTCACATCGTTGTTCCGATTCTTTTCATGTAAACATTTCAGATCTGGGTATTATTATCATCCGTGAGCTGATCATCGATCTGCGTTTTTATCATTGTATGCTCATGAAACCAGTTGTTATTTATTTAATCGTGCAATTCTCAACCGCAACTGATGTTTTCAAATATCTTTATATTTAAATCCTTTTTTTGTAGTTGAGTTTTATAATATTGGAATTTGGTTTACGTGATTTGCTGTCTCAGGACACTGTTTCCTATAGGGTTGGGAATTTGACCCGACCCGATTTGTCCGACCCGACCCGAACCGAAATTCGGGTCGGGTCGGTTCGGTTTGGGTTTTTCGGGTCGGGTCGGATTTTTTAAAAAAAATTCCAAAAAAAATTATTTTTTTAGAATTCGGGTCGGGTTTCGGACGGTTCGGGTCAAATTCGGGTCGAGTTTTTCGGATTTTTTTGAATTTTTTTGAATTTTTGAAAAAAAAAAGTCCGACCCGAATTACCCGAATTCTGACCCGATCCCAACCGATTTTTTGGTTTGGTTATTTCGGACCGATATTCTAATACCCGAATTCCGATTAACCCGACCCGATTTACCCGATTTCCCAACCCTACAAATTATTATCAAATCCTATTCAGCAAATACAATTTTTTTAACCTTTTATTTTCTTAGTCAGTACTCAGTCGTATATAATATAAAAATCTAGAAAACTCAAAGTTGGCTATGTAGATTGACTCATTTTTTAAAATAAATTAATTAAATAATGGTCTTAATAAATTTGACTTTTAAATGAGGAAATAAAATCAGAAAAATTATATAGAAACGGAAAGAGGCTAACCTGGCATCCTTTTTGTTGCTTCTTCACTTTTATTTCTCTCTCTCGTTTGTCTCTGTGATTTTCCGTGAATTTTCTCGGAGGTTTTCTCGGGAAATAAATCTATTTAAGAAGGTTCTAGACCGAGACACGTCATCTCCGATTTCGTTGCGAAAGAGTGAGAGAGAGAGAGATCTGAACGAGTCTTGTGTTGTTTCCGATGGGAACGCTTCAGTCATGGAGAAAAGCTTACGGAGCCCTAAAAGATACCACCAAAGTTGGCCTTGTCCGAGTCAACAGCGATTATGCCGTACGCGCTTTCCGATTTCTCAATTTCTTAATCCATTTTTATTTCTTTATTGATTTTTTGTTTATATGTTTGATTTTCTTCCGAATAAAATCACTGATAGATTCTGTTTTGGTTTCTGGAATTCTCCTTAGGATTTAGATGTTGCCATTGTTAAAGCTACGAATCATGTTGAGTGTCCTCCCAAAGATCGTCATCTCAGAAGTGAGTGATTCACTTTGCAGTTGTTTTCTGGGGAATTATTAGATCTGATTTTATTGTTCATTTCTGAATGATTTCTTCTATTGTTTCAGAAATCTTCGCTGCAACATCAGTTACTCGTGCTCGAGCAGATGTTGTCTATTGTATTCACGCCCTTTCACGGCGTTTACATAAAACCAGAAATTGGACGGTACTGATTTTTTTTTTCTCTTTGACAACAACTTTGATCGGATTAGTTTTGTTTCCCAATGATATGATTCTCCGGCTGGAAATTGCGTTTGGTAAAAGCTATTTTGAAGTCGAAGCTATTTCATGAACTGATCGTTTTATCTCTGTTTTCTCTTGGGTTGCTTTCAACAGGTTGCATTGAAAACACTTATTGTTGTTCACCGGCTTCTGAGGGAAGGAGATCCAACATTTAGAGAAGAACTAATGAACTTTTCGCAGCGAGGGAGAATTCTACAACTGTCTAATTTCAAGGATGATTCAAGTCCAATTGGTAAGTTAATTTGTAGTGTTTTGTATCAGTTGTGGGAATATGTGTTAGAAGCAATGGAGGCTCCTGTAGTGTGTTAACGTTAATTGGAAGCTTTTTTTGTTTCTTTTACAGCCTGGGATTGTTCAGCTTGGGTACGTACGTATGCGTTATTCCTTGAGGAACGGCTTGAATGCTTTAGAGTTTTAAAGTATGATGCTGAGTCAGAGCGTCTTTCAAAAGCTTCCCCTGGGCAGGATAAGGTGTCAGTTGTCCTTTTATTCTGTTTTGTGTTTGTACGCCTTTTTCTTTTCTGATTGTTTCGGTTTTGTGTATTGCGGATGGCCAGGGTTACTGTAGAACCAGGAAGTTAGATAGTGAAGAACTCTTGGAACAGATGCCAGCTTTGCAGCAGCTTCTGTATCGTCTCATCGGTTGCAGGGTAATATTCTGAGGCGATTTGTTTCTGCTGCTGATAATTTGTGGGATTCTGGTGTGGCCGCATTTACTGATGATGCACTGTCTTGCACCCTTGTCTCTTTTTTTTTTTTTTCCAGCCAGAAGGCGCTGCTAGCCACAGTCATGTTATACAATACGCACTTGCTCTGGTACGTGACAAGATCCCTGGTCCTAGAATTAACAATTTCACAACTCGACTCACTTGTTGGTATTGGCTCTGCCAAAGCTTTATATTCTATCTAGAAAAGCAAAACTTAAATAGTGTTAACATCTTTCTGATCGTATGATAGGTGTTGAAAGAGAGTTTTAATGTCTATTGTGTTATTAATGATGGAATCATCAATCTCATTGACAAGGTAGGTCTACTTTTTCATTTTTCGTTTTTTGCCATCATAGCTATTATGCCTCTCTATTGTCTTTCCTTTTTCCTTGCTCATTTTTTCGTATATTGCAGTTCTTTGAAATGCCAAAACATGAAGCCATCAATTCCCTTGAGATATACAAGCGTACGGTTCAGCAGGTGATGTGTTTAAGACTATTTTTGTCAGTATGTATTTCACTTGTCTAGACACGCATTTTTCTGTAACAAAGTATAATGTGTGTTTACAGGCACGTAGCCTTACTGATTTTTATGAAGCCTGCAAAGGATTGGAACTTGCAAGGAATTTCCAGTTTCCTCCTCTAAAAGAGGTACCAAATAAGCGTACCTTTTGCTAAAGTAAACTGATAAACAGTGCTTGTATCTGTTACTTGATACATATTTTTGTTTCTTAAGCCTCCACAATCTTTTTTGACGACAATGGAGGAGTATATTAAAGAGGCACCACGTGTTGTCGATGTCCCAGCTGAGCCACTGGTATACATAGTCTCGAATATTAGTGGTCCAATTTCTTTTTTTTAATCGTTTTTAGCGTATTCTTTTCTAGGTCTTTTGTGCTAATGAAGTTGTCTACATTCAGCTTCTTACATATAGGCCAGATGATGGACTGCCTGCTGAGGATACAGAAGTGTCCCATGAAGAACAAGAAGTGTTACCTTCAGATAATGTTGTTGCATCTGAAGAGACAGAACCTACTCCCCCACCTCCTCCGTCAGTCAACTCTCACAACTTGATCGATACAGATGATCTACTGGTAAATCTTATACGGATCACTTCATGATTGCTGATTTAAGGTTTGCTTCCTATTGCGATTCTTTGGTCTCAGGTTCTCTTTTTTCAATTTTTCCCCACAGGGTCTGAATACTGATGCTCCTAATGCATCTGCGATTGAAGACCAAAATGCACTTGCTTTAGCCATTGTTCCAACTGATGGTGAGCTTCTCGTTGGACCCATTAACGTGTCCACTAATATAGAGAGCGTGTTTATTTGTTTTTCCACTTTTGCTCATCCATTTTTTATCTTTGTCTCTATTTTTAGGTAATCCTCCAACGCCACGTTTTGGTAAAGCAAATGATTACGATCCTTCAGGATGGGAGCTTGCCTTGGTGACAACACCCAGCAGTGATATCTCTGCAGCCACAGAGAGGAAATTGGTAGGCAGTATTTCCTTTTTCTCACATAAATGCCATATGTTTTATACAGTAGATCACAAATATTAACACCGTTTAGTAGTTTCTGGCTAGAAATTTGGCAGAAAAGTTGGAACTTCGAATAGAATTCTCGAAAACTATTTAGAAGCTTAGGAATCAGAACTGAAGGTTACAATGAAAGTGTCGTCATATGCATTGTATGATTGAAATTTCTAAACCTTGACACTAGGGACCTTGTTATTTACTAACGAGTCACATACCCGTGAGATGAGGAAGTTCATTGTTGGTTTAGGTGTATTATATAGGAGGATAGTGTGTAATCTAATCTTGAAAATACAATTGATTTTGTGCTTCAAAATTTTTAAGGCTGGAGGCTTAGATACACTTACACTGAGCAGTCTATACGATGATGGAGCCTACATAGCTTCCCAGCGTCCGGTCTACGGTGCTCCAGCCCCCAATCCTTTTGGTGGCCATGACCCTTTTGCAATGTCTAATGGCGCTCAACAATCTCAGCATCAACCTGTGAACAACCCTTTCGGTGCATACCAGCCAATATTTCAGCCTCAGCCTCAGCCTCAGTATCAGCCTCAGCCGCCGACGAATAATAATAATAATCCATTTGGTGATTTTGGGGATTTCCCGGTAAACCCGGTATCACAGCAGGCAAATACCACCGGTTTTGGTGATTTTGCGGTTAACCAAAATAACAACCCGTTCCGCAGCACTGGCCTCCTTTAATCATATGTATGTTTTCACGTTTGTATCTCGATTGGTTTTGGTGGAAGGGAGGGAGAGAATTGGTTTTATTTGTGAGTAATATAACCAACATTATTGGTTTGATCTCTGTTTTTCTACGCCTGTAGAAGTATTATATATCTGGGATATATATATGCATATATGAGTTAGTCCCCTCACTCAATTTATTTGATTTAATTCTTACAAACGATCAGCTTCATTTTATGTAATTTAAAAGTTATACAGCTTATGTCTCCCACTGCAGCTAAGACTTCTTATTTCATTACAGCATTGATTGACACGTGTCGACTTTTAATAAGGAACTTCAGGCCAATTGTTTTATCTTGAAAAGGAGATTTGCGTAAATTCTCCAAAAGTGTAAAGAGTTATCGCATTCATCCACGTCAGCGATCCTGCAGGATAATATTCTGATAGTCTCAAAACCGTCAGATCATCTTTTCCGTTCCTACACCCTAACCGTCCGATCAGCTTTTGGACTAAAACATTTTTGACAAATCATAAAGAAAGCCATTATTATTTAAAACCCCTTAATCCATCCACACAGTTTCGTTTCTGTCAGCGCAACAGTACTGTCTCTTCTACCTCACTCACTCTCTTTTTCTCCTCTCTGTGAATTCAAGTACGATGGAGAACGATTCTGATCCTCAACAAAATTCAATGGCGCAGCAGCAACAGAATCTTCCCTTCTCTTTGCCTCCGTATCCTCAGGTTAGAGCAGCTCAGAATTCTAAACTGTATTCTCGATTTTATAGTTATTCGTTTCCTCTCATGGATCTGAGATTTTGTTTCTGTTGGATTTCAGATGATTATCCAAGCGATCGAAGCATCAACCGACTCGAGTGGATGCAACAAAACGGCTATCTCAAAACACATCGAATCAACTCAGATCACGTTGCCTCCATCTCACTCGACGCTTCTTAACTACCATCTCAATCAAATGAAACAATCCGGAGAGATCGTTCTGGTGAAAAACAATTACATGAAACCAGATCCAAATCCTCCACCTAAGCGTGGCCGTGGACGTCCTCCTAAACCGAAACCTGAGGTCGATTCAAGTCACGTGGCGGTCTCAGCTCCCTCAGCATCCTCGCCAAGACCTCGTGGTCGTCCTCCCAAATCAAAGGATTCACAATCAGAACAGTCGTCAGTTCAGGCAAATTCAAAAGCGTCAAGTGTTTCGGAAAAACCACGAGGACGAGGCCGACCACCGAAGAAGGCGAGGATAGAATCAGAGACGGTAAAAGCAGCGGAGGCACCAACGACTCAGCCAAACGGTGAACGTCGAGGTCGTGGAAGACCACCGAAAGTGAAACCAGCGATGGTTCCTGTTGGTTGTTGAGCAACCGTAGAAGCTTTCGTTTCTCGAAGTTTTATTTTCTTTTAAATGTAGTTTAATTTCATCAACTGTGTCTTTTTCATATTGTGTGTGTTATGTAAATTTCGGGTCCTTTGCTAAAAGTAAGGTTTATGATGAAACTTTTGGGCTTTAAACTTTAGTTTTTGCCTAGGGACTTCTATTGTTGGGCCCTAAAATCATCGTCCACTATGTTGGGCTTTTGTATTTGGCTCAGTAACTTCCCCTCCGTTTCTTTTTGAAAAACCTGAACAGTACAATCTCGTGAGTAAAAAGACAGACGTTTAATTGTTAGTTTGGAAGGACATGAGTGGGACCATTAAGCACAGCAAAAGTGTATGAAATGATGAAACATACACAAATGCACATTGGTCTCTTGGATTTGTGATATGACCCACACTCATTTCACGGGTCGAGAAAACAAGAAAAACCACACCTAAACTTATAACCACTCCATTTCATCATTCTCATCTTTATCTACTACATTAAAAGTCAGTAAACTTGGATTTTATAGAATCTCAATAACTCCTTATACTTAGGTTTTGCAGTTTATAAAATTTATACTATCAAATTGTTTGAAAATATATGTATCTTTAATCCGTTAAAGTCACTAACTCGGATTAAAAACGAACCACTTACCTTTCAGTTTTCACACACAACACAACTAATTTATTTTGTATTAGAAAACCCATTTTGTATTAGAAAATCAACAATAAGTGACACTTAAATTAGACTTAAAACTACTCATGGTCATGGAGCTCCATCGTTGGCGTAAGTGTTAACAAGAGCAAGAGCATTACTCGTTAACCTTTTCACATTCTCGACTCGATCACAAACACTCGTTTTAATCACTCCTCCTTCCTTCATCTCTTCAAATCCATCCGTACACGTGTCCTCATCAGTCAATGCTGCACTCATCCACGTCTGCACGTTACTCATTTGAAACCTAAACGTTTCCACTGACCTCCGAGTTGTTGCGACTCCGTTGTTCATGTCACGTAGCTGTCTAAGAGATCCTCTCATTTCGTCCACTGCGTCTTTAACGTTTGAAACGCAATCACGAATTGCGGCTGAAGCGGTTCTGTGGCCATCACCGGTGGTGGCGGCAGCAACGACTGCGGAACGTGAGAGTTTGGAGAGATAAGCCGCCGTGGATTTGGCTTGGGAAAGTGAAATACCGATAGCAAGCTTGGCTAGCCTCGCCGGACTGTCTTGAACGGCGGAGGCGTAGCCAGCAAGCGACGTGAAACAGATATCTGGATAAAGTGTTGTGTTGCAGCTTGTTCGGATGAAATCTAGATCGTTGGTTGTTTGGTCTGGTTGTGGAGGAAAACGGACGGCTGAGATTGACCGGAAAATGAAGAGAAAGGTGGCTAAAAGAAGAAACGTCGTCGTAGGACTTTGGCTTACCATTTTCACTGTTTTTTTTTAAATGCCGAGTTGTTTGTTTTTTTGGTTCTACCTTGACATTTTAGTTGAGTGATTGGCGGTTTATGTAGGCCTTGGGGAGATGAGTTTATGTTACAATTTTACCCACCTTTGTTGCATGGATTTACAAGATTGCCACTAATCACTTTGTCTGATATGTGTGAATTCACGGATTAAGTTTTGTGTGGTTATTACTTATAAGTAGTCTGATAAGAGGGTAAGACCTATGTACTTTCACATTACGATGAGACATTAAGACAAAACCAGTATAAGTTCTCAACACTCGTATCCAACAATATTGTAAATTTAATATATTGAATTACATTACCTGTTGAACAAAAAAAGAAAAGAAAAAAGAATTACATTACCTAGGTAATTTTGCAAAAGATAACTTTTGCAACCAAATAATTACATTATCTTGTTTTTCGAAATGGGAACCGGACGATATCATCTTTTGCAACCAACCTGTATAGGGTCAATTGGGCTAAGGCCAATTACTAAACCCAAGTCAAGTAAGGCCCAACAGCATGGCCCAATAAGAGAAGTCCATTTAGGAAAAAGCCCAACAAGAGAGGAAGTCCATGTTCGATGTCACCTGTAACTCATTGACGAGCGGACATACATGCAGGACGACACATGTCTTCCACTGAAGAACACATGCTCATCTTGAACCTACTATATAAGGGGGACTAAGTTGAAGAAAGAAGGGGAAGGAAGAAGGGGGGAGCGTACGTTGAAGATTGAAGAACATTCAACCAAAACCCAGAAAAACTTAGAACATTTGAAGATCGACGAGACCAAACATTCATATCGACGATCGACGAACCCAAGACGCAAGTTACTGATCGACGAACACAATAAAGAGAATAAATATCGATGAGCCCAAACACCCTAGTGGTGAGGCGTTCGATGAGCATAAAACACTAATATAACCATCAATCGACGAGCCCAAACGCGTTAATAGCATAACAGTGACGAGCGCACGTACTTCGACAAGCATACGCTCGTAACTACCGTAGACTTCACATACGAAAATCTCAATCCACGAAATATACCGACAAAACAAATGGTAACTTAAGGAGCAGAACTACAAACGGCTTGATTCCTTCAATGGATACGTAGGCAACCGATTACGGTGCAGCCGAAATCATAAAATAAAATTCGTAAAACAGAAGTGTTAAGACTGGTACAAACACAACCAAAGATGATATCATCTCTAACAGATTACCCTGCATTTATTTTCTACTTGTTCTATCTTTTTTACTCCAGCAATTTCAAAACTGTTGAATCATAAAACTCATTTTTTTGTTCGTAATGTTTGATGATTAGCTCTCTATATTTGACCTATGTACCATCACATTGGTTTCCATTTTTATCTTAGTGAAAGTTTTAAGTTGACAAAAAGTTGCAACGAATCATACACTTTTTTTGTTGTTATAACTTAAAAGTTTTACACTTACGTCTTTGGTGCTTAAGCTAGATAGTGAATAGAAACGTTGAATAAAAACCTTAATATATAATCAAATGGGAGCCACAAATTAAAGTTGGAGGATTCCATGGAGATTTGCCTACCTTCTTTAATTTTGCGATTGTGGAATGGTATTTTCATCTGCCGTACCAAAGTTATACGTTGGAGAAATGTTTTGTCACGCAATACACATGAACACCATTCATCTCCCATTATATATGATTTTTATATGCTATGTACGTTTCACTACAAATATAAATGAATTCATAATATTAGACGTTAGAAGAAGGTATCTTGTGATCAGAGCCGTATCTGAAATATTCAAGCACATACAAAATATAAATTTGTTTGATATATACGTCATTTTAATTTAAAATTCACACAATAAAATTGTTACTAATTTTTATTAAACATTTTCTCTTTTTATATATCAAATGAACATATAGTTATATAACTAAATTTTCACTAATTCGGACCTTTAAAAGTAAAATGTTTAATATTGAAATGGGTTAAACGACTTATTTCCCCCTAAAACTTTCGTAATATTTTGAAATTTACACAATAATTTTGTTATCTAACTTTTTCTTAACATTATATACCAAAATTTTATTATATGTCAAATATATATACAACCACATAATAGAATTTTTATTAATTAGGGACCAAAAGTCGGGGACTCATTCGAATGTTTTATACTAATAGGGTCAAATCCGGTTCTGTTTGTGACAGAAAAAAAAGAAGACGCTGGAAGGGATCATATTTTGTTTTCATTCATTTCATATAACTATCTTTTTTTGTTTAAGCAATTCGAGTAACCAAATACATATCAACAGTTAAATAATGGTACATATATATATATATATATTATAACGTTGATCTACTAAGCCATTTGCATACTAGCTATAGGAGTTGAAATACCATAATTATCATGGATTGGTAGGAGATGATCAAATTGGAAATAAATTGTAATGGAAATAGACCAACTATGCTTTTTAAGGAGACATATGAAACTCCACACAATGTTACTTTTTCGGAAAGCATAAAGTTAGGGTTACAGTGGGGAGGTAGCCGACTTATTATTGGGCAAGAGTTGTTGTATATAAATATACACTTTTTTCTGTCAAACCATATGTCTCCAGTGGGACTTACATTAGATTAAAATCAGGAAATACAATATCATAAACGATAGAGAAAAAGGTACAAGGCCTAATCGGATACACCATAAAGCATAAAGTAGAAATCATCTTTGCGGAGACGCATCTCGGATGCAAGAGAGAAGTTGGATAATAGCTGGAATCTTTTCACAAATCTTGGGATGATCCAGAAATATTCCTAATTCTGTTGTCTTGAGGGACAGTCGAACATACAAAGGGGCTCTATGAAACATACATTTCAAGCTTTGAAGACATTTCACCGAGGTAAAAGCTCGTGAAACTGCTAACTCCCAAACAAAGAATAGCTTTAGATTTGACCTAAAAGGGTCGACGATCCAGATCCCCTCGAAAGTATCAAAAAGATTCAGATGTACCCAGAAGTATACCTCATTATAATTGATTCTATAAAAAGTTTAGAAATCTAATTCTCCCTATATAAATATTGCAGATTAATTCCCTCCCAATCCTAATTAGAGTTGGTTCAAAACTTCAAATGATAGAGTAAACTAAAATTAGTCTAATTTAAATCTAACCTGAAAAATTCAAACCGTAATTGGCCAATTAATAACCTGATTACACATCCGAGTAAACTTCACTTAACCCACTTAAAAGAAATCGAAACTTAACACGTAAAAACTTAAATCTCATAACCCTAAATTGGAGAAATCATTTCAAATCGGAGAGATTACTGAACTGAACAACAGAATTCGACAATGGATTTGGTCAAAATCGAAGTAGCTACGCGCGGAGGAGGTCGTAATGAAGAGGATTTAGAAGATGAGATGCGTGAGAGGTTCAATTTCGGTTTACTCTACCATTTAAACCAACTCTTATCGTAATTGGGAGGAAATTAATCTACAATATTTATGGAGGGAAAATTAGATTTCTAAACTTTTCACAGAGTCAATTATAATGAGGCATACGTCAGGGTACATTTGGATCTTTTTGATACTTCGAGGGGGATCTGGATCGTCGACCCGACCTAAAATGATTCCTCTCATTGCCTTAATTCTTATAAGGAAAAATTAAGAGAAGAATTATTGGATACCTTAGTTGAAGCCCGACCCATAAAATAGGCTCACAAGGCATTTGGGCCAAAAAAACACACAAGATATTTGGACCCAGAGAAGCCCAAATCCTAAAAGAGAGTTCGCCCTAGATGATTCACGTGAGGCGGCGGCGAGGTAGAGAAGTCGGAATGACGGCGCAAGACCGATCTTCTTCCCAACTGGTCGGATTCTTGTCGGAACGGCCAAGATTGACCGAGAGGTGGAAGATATAGAACGTTGGAGGCATAGGCCGGTAGCAACCGTTGGTTTCGCAGCTTCACCCATCAAGAAGTCCTCTTTCCCAGATGTAGCTTTGAACTCCAGTAGTTAATATGAGGCTTGGTGCTTAGACTGAAGGTGAAATGTTCTCGCCTGAGATGGTCTAAGCCAGTTAAGATCTCGCTGGTAAACTGGCAGCTAAAACTGAAAGAGGAGAGCATCAACGGAGTGGTTCTGAAGGGAGAAGCCGATGACAAACTCCTCTTCGATGTGAGATACCGGTGGTGAAGATACATCTTCAGACCAGTGAGAAAAACACAAAAGAAAACAGAAGAACAAAAGAGAAAGAAACTGAAAGACGAAAGCAAAGGTTTCACGGTTAGAGAAGGCCGGCACCGGCGGCTAGAGCCACCGCCGGCAATGGAAAGATAAAAGATTTTGAGTGCCTCGATACTATCGCCTGAGAGAAGCAGTATAAATATGTTACTTAACTATCACAAACTCATCCCGTAAACTCCAACAATATCATACAAGGATATGTGACTTTCTAAAATCAAACTCTAATTTTTTTTTTGTCAACAATAAATCGACAATTCCCCGTTTCCAATCCCCGAAACCTCTAAACTCTTAATAACAACCGTGTGGGAAAAAAATTATTCTTTAGAGTCGAAATCGAATAAAGAAGACAACAAATGTGAGATTCAACCACTTAACCAAATACATTATTCGAGTTGAACTCTGGTTATTTTGAAGAGTATTTTATTTCCTATTGATGTAGAATAATATTTATAGATATATATTATTATTAGTTTGACCTTAGAAAGAGTGTTGGTTAAGATGGAAGAAAGAATGTGATGGAGTTAACGACTGCGATTGTCTTGTTTTAGAAGATGGCCATTAACATTAACGTGAGGAGGCTCCTTTTTAGTACTGATCACCTTTTTGAAGAAACAAAATGAAATGAAGAAGACATAATGATGATTTCAATTTATTACCAACTTTAACTTTGTAGAGATTCGTGGTGAGATTGGCTCAAAATCTACATTACTCCATTACTTATAATTACAATAGTATGATGTTATCTTTTGTATCAAAAGCTCTCTCCAATTAACTACCGAACCACATTTTAACTAAATCGAACTAATATTGAGATAAATCAATGTTGTTTTAGTCGTATCTTGAGGAATAAGCAGTGTTTTAATGGTGCTAAAAAATCAACATGTTTTGAGGTCAAAAAAAAGAAGTCAAAAGGATAAGCTATGATGGTATCCATTTCCAACGTTAGAACGCCGTGAATTATGGCAACATACATAAATCAACCAGGCTTGAGTTGTTTCTTTTTTTCTTTTTCTCACCAATCATGGTTATGGTTTGGTTTTGAACACAAAAATTCTCATACCAATTATGCAATTTTACTTTTTCTTTTTATGCATTATTTTTCATATATATCTGTTTCTCTAGTAACTTTATCACATTTTTTTTTTGCAATACAAAAGTGTCATTATAAAATTGCAATGTAACTTTTGATCAAAAAGAGTTATCTGAAAATCATTTTAATTACATAATAAATTAAAAGTAAAAATATTTTTAAGGTGTTTATAATTTGTGTGAAAAATGCTAGAATGAGATACAAAAGAATCATGGTGTCAACTGTCCTGCAAAATTATATGTGAAAAGTTTAATTTAAATCTTATTTGCTGAACTTCAAAAATATTGTTTCGATAAACGAAATCTCAAATCTCAAATATTGCTGAAAAAACACTATGATTGGAAGTGTATGTATAAGTGTCCCGATTCGTCTCTTACAGATTTTGTATATGGGCTTAAGGCCCAATATGCTAGAATCCACAAGGGAATCTGAGAACAAAGCAAAGCCCAAATAGACTTTTGGTATATATGTACAAGACTTCGAGTGGCATTGCTTCAATTGATAAATCATCGCCTAGAGGATAAGAAATAAGCAGAGGGAAATTTTACAAACAGAAATGATGATAGATAATATGAATAGAGAAGAGAACGAAGAAGAGGAAGAATGGAGATCAATTGGCGAGGTTTTATTGATTGTTCTTCCTTATCTTCATTCTCTGTTCGAGCTTCTCTCCATGACTCGCGTTTCGCGATTGCTCAGAACCGCGATCAGAGATGAAACCGCCTTATGGACAAACATTGTTGTTGAACCACCGCTCAGTTCTCGTCTCACCGATGATATTCTAACAGAAATTACTTCAATATCCGCCGGAAAGCTCAAAACTCTTAGTCTCCGGCAATGTCTTAGGGTCACCGACAAGGGGATTAGACGTGTGGTGGATGCGAATCCTCTCATCACAAAGGTAATTTATATTAAATTAGATTTGAGTTATGATTTAACGCTAATATTAGTTTAGTTTGGGGACAGTTTAGATCTATTTGGAATCGGAAGTTGAAACTTTGCTTCGGATATTCTGAAATCTATGTGATTGAATTTTTTTCTTTTTTTTTCGTAGATAATTGTGCAGGGATGCTGGGGATTAACTCCAGAAGGAATTATGGGATGTGTTGAAAGCTTGTCGAAGAATGATCATAAGGTGGAGACACTTCACATTAATGGCATCAATGGCTTCACCAAAAACCATCTCTATGCACTATTAACTTACCTTCCTTCGGAGGGAGCAATTGACGTCGAGGTCTGTCCCCAATGCGACGAAGTAAAGATAATTCCGGATTGCTCAAGAGGATCTTGTGTAAGTAAACTGGAGATAGAGGTAATTGGAGTGGTTTTTGGGACTACTAATATTAACATCTTGTTTTTGTTTCGTTGAACAACCAGAGGCAAATGAAAGAACGCAAATGCAGAGGGTGCTGGTTTTGTGTCTCTAGATGCGTGGAGTGCTCAGTGTGCCTTGGACCAGACACTGAGGTTCAAGAAACAGCGTGTGGAGGCAACGATGTTCTTTGTCTTGAATGTTGGCTTGTGCTTCCCAAGTGCAGGTTCTGTAATAAACCATATTGCACAAACCACAGCAGTCGGCGACATGAGTTTGTAGCTGCTGATACTGCTGCTCAGCCTTCATTTGAATGTGAAGCTTGTTACTACAGGGTTGGTACATACCCATATGAAGGCGAATATGAAATCTAATAAAAACACTTGTTGTCTGCAACTTTGTTGTGTATATGAAGATTGGATTCAATATATTCAGAGACCTCGGTGGAGTAAGAAAAAGAAAGAATCAAGCTTTCAACACAGGAACTAGTTACAATCACCGATGAATTTCAGCTGTCTACCCTCAATGAATTCCTTGTTAAAGGAAATGGTCAACAAAACTGGGCAGACAACTAGAGAGAACAAAGCCACCGAGCTCTTTTGTCTCATGTGTTGCAAAGAAAGAAGTTAAAATTCTAAGAAAAACAAGAATAGAGTGTTGTTTTTCTTTCAGAGTTTCTACAAAAATACTAAGGTAACGATCAGTAGAAAGGAGAGGAATGTTAAGTCAGCGAAAGAAGTGTGAAGGTGATAGTAATGTGGGATGCAGCCAGAAGTTGTTGAGTTCGCTGAAGGGGCCAATGCTGAGGTGGTGGTGTTTCCAAGTGTCTGATTGCTTTTCGCACTGCAAAATGTAGAGAAATTGATACAAAAGCTGTGAGCTTCGTTCGTTAACATATCTAAAGTTTGATTCTTTTGTGTTGAATCTCTTACCTTCCGGGAAACACGCACTTTCCTCGACCTGCAGATAGAATCAGAAGAACACAAATGCATTTTCAGAAACAGAGCAATAGGAGTTTCTCTTTGCAAAGAAGTGAACAATGATGCATAGTGCAGAGAAATTCACATACTTGGATCAGTGGTGGTGACTGTAGCAACTCCTTTGAAATCACAGCTTCCTAAAGCTTTCTTCATCTTCTGGTAATAAGCATTAAACGCATAAGTCGAATGGGCAACCACATCATCAGGTTCATAACAAGGCTCTCCCTGCATCAATGCTGAGCAATCGACTTTCCCTGGACCGCAAGCCCAATCAAGAGCTGCTTGAAGCATTTTTTTATCAACCTTTTCCTTTGCTATACAAAATGTCTGGTTCGTAGTATCATTTGCCAGAAGCGCACCAGCACCAGCCAAACGCAAAGTGTAAACCGGAGTCCCGTTTGTGTAAAACAGCCCCCAGTTCTTCTCAGATACCGGTCCTGGCCTTGAATCCTCATTGTAAAGCTCGTAAATGTATGTAGTGACTGCAGTTCCCGGGTGTTTCGGAGTTCCAGTCTTGTTCATCACGTGCTGGATCAAATTGCTATTGTAAGTGTTTGCATTCTCTTCCGTAGCATCGTGCTCAGACACTCCTCCCTTAGATGGCCATCCAGATTCAGTGACCACAATTGGAATGTTGGTGAAATTCAGATAAGACATTGCAAAATAAGCCGCATCTACGATCGCATCAAAAACGTTTGTATAATGTAACAATGTGTTGGCATCAACAGCTTCTTTGTTGGCTTGGAGAGGTTGAAAAAGAGCATAATCAAGCGGTATAACTCCATTGGACTGAACATAGTCAAAATACGGGTAAACATTGAGCAGCAATGGCGATCCTGTGGACTGAAGGAACTTGAGAAGAGGGACAATGACTGGATCCCAAGTCTTGTTGAAGAAAGCTTGCGAAGGAGGGAAGGAATCAAGAATAATAGTGGAAGAATGCGGCGTGGAGACTTTGATCTGACGGTCGAGATTGGCCGTTACAAGAGCAGATTGAATGTACTTGAGGGCCGAGACAAGGACAGAAGCTGCGTTTGGGAGTGAGGTTAGGACTTCTGATCCGACCGCTATTGTAGTAATGTTGGTCGCAGGGTAATAAGCAGCTACGTTTCTGCTGACCCAATTGGCTGCAGTTGCGTTTGATTGACTGATACCGAGAAGCTGGTCGTTTGGAACTGCGATTATGACTTGAATACCAGTATGAGCAAACGCAAGGAGCATTGAACGGTCTGCGTCAAAGAGACGAACCCGATTGATGTTCTGTGATTTGAGAAGTGTTACTACTTCTGTTGGACTTGGCATGTTTGTCACTTCTGTGCCGATATTCACACCGATTAAAGAATCTGAAAAATCATTTCATATAAACAAAAACTTAGCATTAGAATATTTACATGAAAGAAAATCTGTCTAACTGGTCAGTGAATCTAATTCTCAGTGAGCACTAAAACCAAATGCTAATTGCAAAGAATGCACAAACACACAAAAAGAGAAACTCATTGGACCATTGGTTGGTATTCAAAAGTCTAAAATGCCCTTAGAAAGAAGAGTATGATTCAACAAGCTCCAAGGACAGCTTGGTCCAGTTACAAGAGTCTAAATTTGCAGAGTACTGGGAAGCATATGAGCTGGTATGCAATTACATTGAGATTCTCATTCCCATTAAAAAAGATTTGAATTTTTTTTTGGTCAGGAAAATAAAAACTTCATTAGATGATAAGAGTTACTGGAGCAGCTAGAGAGTCCTTAGCAATAAAGTCTGCTTCGAGGTTGCAATCTCTTTTAGTATAGCTAAGCTTAAAAACATCAAAAGAGTTCGACACCATGAGAATGTCTTGAACGATGCCATTAAAAAAGATTGGAATTTTAAACTAACATTTTTCAATTAAATTCCTCATTTTTCTTGGGGAAAAGTAAACCCGAAACATGAAGAATACCCAAAATCTTTGAATCCAAAAAGAAAACATTTTCTCAGAAATTAACAGATTTTTTCTTCTTCTTTTCCTCTTTGCATTAATAAGAAACAAAGAAGTACTCATCTCTGGTTGTGAGCTACTAACTATAAACAGACATTATAGAACAGAGAGATCCTTCAGTGAAAGAACACACAAAGAAGCAGACAAACTCATAAACCCATAAAGTAGAAGAAGATTCCAGGTTTTACTTCTTAAAGAGAGAGAAGAAGAGACCCATAGAAGAATAAGCAGATTTATTATTAATCAGGAATTGGGTTTTAGTTGATTTGAAGATTTAAGAGAAGAAATATGAGAAACTTTACCTTGAGAAAGAGCAGAGCTTGCAAAGAGGAAAAGGAAAAGGAGAAGAAGGGCAGCCATTGATGGAGCTTCAAATCTTGAGAGATGCTTTGATTTGCTCCTGAAGCATAAAGCCAAGACAGGTCTCGAGGTTCTCTGAAGTCACCCACGAGAACAAAATCCAACCAAAGACAAAAAAAATATATATATATATATTAAAATAAATATAGGAAAAAGAGAGAGAAATTAAGAATCAGTTCGCTTCAAAAGACTTATATAAACTGAAGCTTAAAGGCTAAAAGTTGGGTTTCTTAATTTGCTGAAAAGATGTATCGTACCATTTAAAATTTTATTAATTTATTTTTCGGTGGAGATATAATGCTTTTATTTTTGTTAAATATTAGCATTATCAAATCAGCTTTTGATAAATGTTATAGGATTCTTTTTTCTTTTGTTGTTTCTTCAAATTTATTGTAAATAGATAATTCATAGTTAATTCAGTTCAACGGTCATCTATACATTTTTTTATATAAGAAAATTGTTTTTTCAGTTAATTTTGAGTCTCGATTATTAAATACATACCACACGAGTAATCATTTATTTTCTGATTTTTTTTCTTACAAATAATTAATATGAGAGATTCCTAAATTATTACAGGCTGGATTTTTTTGTGTGTTGCTTTTGTCAGTCTTTTTATTTGCTTATCTATTCTTCTTTTTTCATTTTTTGTTATTTTCTTCTTGCCATTTTGGGTCAAATAAGGTTCGTCTCTTTAAATCTTGTACGTGCATACAACATCAATAATTTGGAACATTAAAAACAACTAAAATAGCATACATTTTTTTCTAACAAAATTCTCAAAATTTTACATAATTTACTTAATTGTACTATAAAATAAGAGAAAAGAACAATATGCAACAACAAAAAATGCATAATTGTGTGTTTTGCCTTTGGGCTCATATTGGGTTGGGAGTTATAATAAGTCTGACCCAAAATTACAGGTGGTCTTTATAATTTTATTTCCCGGGTCGGGTCATACGATCCGACTCAAATATGATTATTTGTGATTTTGTTCAATCTAAAACCCTAAATCTTGTTCGATCAGCTTTGTCTGTTAACCTGAGTTTGAAATCCTTTTCTGGAATCTATCAGAATGGGCAAACCTAGCAAAGGGTGCGTCCTTTCTTCTCTTGTTCAAACGATAATTCATCTGAGCTTAGTTTGTTTTTCTGGGTTTGTTTGAGATTTGATTTTCTGACGCCAAGTTTCTGGCTTTATTTTTCACTTTCAGATCAGACGTGACATCGAAATCTGATAAGAAGTTCGAGAAGAAGCTTCAATTTTACACAAGTAAACTCAATTCGATTGTCTCGAATTATCTGCAACAATAAGATTGCAATGTGTTTAAAAACAAGTCTGAAACTTTGTTTGTTGATGCAGAGGTTAAAGATACAGTTACTTCTTTGTCTGTCCAGAAGGAAATTGGAAAGGTAAAAACTTCATATTGGAAAAACTCAGCATTAGAGAAACTTGCAATCTTTGTTAGAAATCGTTAAGAATGTTGCTACAGATATTTGCAAATTTCCGCCATTGTAGGAGTTCTAAGATGAGCTTACTTCTACTATGGAGTTTGTTGCTAATCTGAATAGCTTTGAATTTTCATATGATTTGCTAATAAGGGACATTCTAATTATTGTTTATCAGAAGAAGAAAATCCGCAGTCGTCAAAAGAAACTAAAGGCCTATGATCTCTCCAACCTCTCAGACTTTCTTCCTGAGTTTAATGCATTGCAGAAATCAGCTCTTCCTGCACCTGACTTGAAGATGAACTGCAAAAGGCGACAAGAGCTTGTGTAATTCTCCTATTTTCTTTCTGGTTTAACTTTTATTTGTTGTGATTTGCATCTCAAAGAGTGTGCTATGTGTTGATTAGAGTGACAGAAGGAGAAAGATATCAAAAGGTTCTAGACCATCCAGCTTTTCAAGCTGATCCAATTGGCTCGATATTTCAGCACTTGCAGAGTCAACAACCACAGGAGGAAGAGAAGCCGAAGAAGAAGAAGGCTAACACAAACGGAAGCAAGAAAAGGAATCGGAAAAAAGGGAAAAAGGCTGAAGAAGAATCCATGGATTTTTGATCTGTCTTGTAGACGCAATTTAGCTAATGTTTTGTTTGTTATTAGTAGAGAAAGAGACAAGATTTTGCAAGTTGATTATGCAATAAACACAAACTTTTATAAGACCTGTAATGTGCTCGAATTACAAACACAAAATCATCATCAATTATACTATAAAAGAGAGAACTATTATGGTTTCAAGCCAAATCATCATTGGAACACAAAAGGTCACGATAATGGTTCGCTGATCTCCAAGAGTTCATTGCAGAGACCTGTGTAGACGAGAGAGTCAGTTTCAACCGGTCTGAACTTGATGAGCGCCGATGGAACAAGTTCTTCGTCCTCTAAGGTTGTTGATTTCTGTCCTGGAGCCGGAGTATGCGGAATAACACGCCGTTTAACTAGCACAGGATCCAAAAGCTCGAACTGCAAACTTTGTTCTTTTAAAGCAGAGGTCACAAACTGAAAAAGATACGAAAGTAACCTTATAAATTTTAATACGCTAGTCATAAATGAGAAAAACCAAACTGATGTGACCCATTTAAAGAACTTTCCTATTAACCTCATAGAGAGCAATGGTTTGTTCCCATGGAGCAAACACACCCTGAAGCACAACTCCATCGGGAAACTGTACTCTTATCAGAGTTCTTTTGTACCTCTTTCTAGCAGCTTTGGCTTGTTTCTCCTTATAAGATCTAGGAATCAAAAGCTGTGAATCCGCAATCTTTTTTCTCCTTAAATCAGCTTCTCTCTTTATTTCATCTGCCGAGAGACTGTAGAAAGAATCAGGTACCACTATTTTCGATGCTATGTTTTCAGAAACCGCGAAGAAGACACGAATCTGCACCAAAACAAAACAAAAGCATTCTAAGAACAAGTAAACGGATTCTGTCCTAAAAGAAGACATTAGTGATTCAACGACTCATAACCAAACATTGTGATCAAGTAAAGAACTAAACCTCTCTATCAATCTTCTTTGGAGCCACTGGTTCCATGACCTGAGCTGAAGATCCTGAATTCTCATCATCTTTTCTAGGCATTTCAGTCTGTCTGTTTTCTAGAAATCCGACAACTTTATTGATCAATTTCGATTGTTCTTCTCTAGGAACTTCCATAACAGCCCAAATCTCATCATTTTCCTCCTTCAATTCAAATCCAACCAACTCAAGTAGCTCAACACCTCCCGCAACATCACCAATGGCTTCTTTAATCTTAGCATTGCTCATTCTAATCTTTCTAAACTTAGCATTCTCAGGTTCTTTCACTATGTTCTTAAGCAGCCTAAGCAAAATATCAATTGAGCTCTCCGTTGGTTTCCCAGAGAGATACACAACCACAAGCTTCTCAATATCAGAGTTCTCGTTATCATTATCCTTCTCAAATGAAGATTCATCTCCACTAGAATTCCCAATACAACTCTCAACATGAACAGAGACTTCTTCCTCTGAACTAAATGGATTTTTACAGATCGGACACTCAAACATATTCAGAGAATATCCATCCTGAGATCTGTTCGAAGACGTAATCAAAGCACCAAACGGGTCAAATCCGGTCTGTGGAGCACGAACCGGGTCAGGATTTGGGGTTTTAACTGAATCGGGAAACTTATGATCGGAGGAAATCGGTTTCTCAGGCAATGGTGTCGAATTCGACGAAGCTGAAGAAGAAGTCGGATTCGGAGCTTGAGAAGAATTAAACCGGTTCTGAATTGGATAAACAGGTGGTCCAGATGATGAAGAAGATCCCAAAACTCTACCTTGGCCTTTGAATTTGCCGGAGGAAGAAGAGATATTGACTTTCTTCATAAATCCCTTAAGCTTATCTTTAACGTCATCCATCTTCTTCTCCGACTAAAAAAATTTCAAGCTACAAACTTTACAAATCGGTTTCAAAATTAAACACCTTTATGATCTTGTTATTGTTATGAAGGAATCAGAATATGATCTTGTTCTCCTGTCGTCGAAGACTGGCTTTTTCTTATGGTTCTGTTTTGCTTCGCTTCGTAATTAAGCCGAGCAAGACCTCACTACGTCATCATTCTTATTGATGGGCCTTAATGGGCTAAACATCTATAGATCAAGGCTTGATAGGGTGTCTCACATTGGCCCAAGTAAAGTTCAACAAACAACAAAGCCTAGTATATAAAACTATGAATATTCTACGATCGATGTTATGATCCACACAAAACAAAGTAAGTGTAGATGCAACTTTTGGCATAGAATAATATTGAACGCATAAAATTATTCAAAAGAAGTAAAACATTTAAAACAAATATTAAACTCTTTTTAGTACATAGTGCAAATAATTGATGATAGAGAAAGTGTCACGTAAGCCGATTGTTCCACTCATTATGCTCTTATTTTTCCACTACTTTTGGATGAAACATAATGATATAAATTCTAACACTTTATAAAGTTTCTAATCACTAACAATTCATATCTTATAGTATATTTATCTAATTTAATCAACTATACATACCATTACTGACATGACATGAATTCATGCAAGTTATTGTGATAATTAGTTGTTAGAGATTTGAAAAGCAAATTGCATGCGTTACTTTATTATGTTCTTACATTTATAAAAGGATGAGAATACAAATCTAAACGGCGTGGATTTTCTATACAATTTCAAAAATTAAAAACATAAATCAAAAGTGGGTCAAAAAGAAACATCTTTTAGGGTTTTTGAGTGGAGAATATGAAGAATAACTTCGCTTTTCGTTCTCTTAAGAAAATAAAATACATATTTGATAATACAAGAGTCAAGAAGCAAGAGGGAAAACTCCGTATTACTTCCCACCTGAAATATTAAAAAATAAATCATTATAAAGAATATAAAAAAAATACAAAGTTGGATTCATAATGTCTTATCTTTGGGTCCATTATAAATTGATCCGTTAATGATAAAAGTTATTGATTGTGATGATAATGTTCAATTAAATATTACGTAATATTAAAATGAATAGAGTTACATAAGGATGAGTCAATTTATTTACCTTTAACTCGCTCGCACGATTTTGCCATAAAAGAGAGAAAAACAACAAGTAACGTAACTCCAGCAATTAATCCAACTATTATTGCTAATGTTTTCTGTATCTCATCGTCATCATTCTTTCCATTCCCACCTAATTTATTTCAGATAAAAATAAACATTTTAACAATATATAACGTATCATAAAATACTCTTAATTATTACATGCAAAAATTACAAATTCTATGCGAATAAGAAAGTTAAAACTAAAAGAAAAAACAATCTTATAAATAGAAACCTACTAATAGATGCTATCAAATACTAATAAAAATAAATTATGTACTAATTACTAATAATTAGTTTTAAAACAAATTAGGAAACAAAGGCAACGTAGCAAAAAAAGAAAAAAAGACATTACCGTAACCGGTAGCTCGAGAATGATCACCACGCGCCAAGTAACGCGCGTAGCACTTAGCTAAGTACACATCACCCCAAGCAGCTGAACCACAATCCGATTTCAACCGTCCGATCGCTTCCATCAAACAATCTTGACACTCAGTCACACTGAGATCTCCAATACACTGCGCCACACCTTGTAATTCCCCTGAAACTCCAATTCTAGAGGACCCACTATTACTCGCCGCTAAATAACTCAACACCGAGTCTCTCCGATTCGACTCGTTCGAGATATAACCATCCGGTGGTCCACACCGTCTAACCACCACCGTATTATCTTCAACGCCGAGAAACGTCGTATTATCATATTTCACGAAACAGCCTTCAAGCTGCAACGCACCACCACTTGCTCCGACGCAGAGACTTCCAAGTCGACTAACGGCTCGAGCAACACATCTTGTACACTCGCCGGAGCTAGAAGAAAGATCGCCGCGACATTGATACAATCCGTAGACGGAGGAGCTGTCGCCGGAGATTCCATTAACTGTGAAGTTGTTGTATGTATAGAGCGAAGCTGAGTTAACGAAAGAAGTTAGTAGAGAGTTAACGTTTGATTCGTAAGGAGATCCCGGAAAGTACTTAGATTGAGAGCAACCACCGTAGACGAAAGTATCGACGGCGGCGAAGGAGAATGTAAGGAGAATTGAGACGACGGTAATAAAGAGAAGTGTTGTTGTTGTAGTTGTGGAGAACATGATGACTTTAGACGATTGGTTTGAAGTGAGTTTTGTGTGTTGGTATGTTCCAGGAGGTAAGAGAATGTAAAGAAGCTTATTATGGTTGGTGCCTTATTATATTGATTATGAAACATTTACGGTTTGCTAAGTGTTGCTAACATAGTGTATTGTTAACACTATCTTACTTAATAATCTAATTATCTGCTAATTAATTTTGTTTTAAGTTATATACTCATCAGTTTCTAATACTGTAATTGTGTAAATTCTAAATCTATAAAGTGCTACCTCATCACCTATTTTTTAAAATGACAAAAATCTATAAATTGAAAATTAACTTTGTGAATGATAGTGTGCATACATAAGTAAAATTACTTCAAATGTAATATATAAAAATTACCAAAAACATGCATAAACTAGAGAGAACTTCTTTCTTATTTGTTTAAAAATTTGTTTTTATTTTCTTATCTAGAATACTTCATTAGGCTCCGAAGTAACTTCTATTAGTTATTTGTAATTTCAAGAGGTTTGAACCACAAAACAAAAGTTTCTAACTTCTAGTGCTAGAAGGTTGTCTAGGAATATCTTTTCTGAATGATATATACTTCAAAGTGGCTTCCCATTTATTTTAAGAGGACAGCTAAGTTTACCAAAAAAAAAATATGTGTGCAATAGACTTTTCAAAATCATTTTTTGATAAATTATATGGGTCTAAAAACTTATTTGGGATATAAAAAATCAATAGAATATAGCATTCACAACCTCATTTTCCACTAAATTTTGTTAATTTTAGTAATTATTAGATTTTGCTTTTTTGGTTCTTTGTTATTTCTCAAAATATATGGGTTATAATGATTTTATAATTTTGAAGTAGGCTGGGCACACGAGCTGAGTACTCACATATTTTCATATACGTATTACTTGGTTAGTTTTGTTTGAGTAATAGCATTTCATACTTGAACTTGTCTTGTTTAGATCAAGTACTTGTTAAAATAAGAATACTTGCAAGTTACTTGACTCAGTTTGTAATTGTTTAAAATTACATTTTGTAGAAAAATATATATCAATATTACTCTTTCAGTCAAAATTTCTAATATCCGTGTGATATCTGTGTTTAATTTAATATTTTTGTCATTTGAAGAAAAAATTTAGGCCTTTTTACCTATCTTCCCGATCAAAAAGATATTCACTATCCTATAATTATTTATTGAATTTAACATATAATTATTCGAATATATTTACAATTAAGTTTTTTTTTATCTAACAAAACCTTAAATTTCAAACATCTATAGTTATACATTACAAGAAATTAGACGTAAAGTGTCATTTATTTTATTTGTTTGCATCAATTTTAATTGATACAACTGTTATTTACATCACTTATAATGTCATTTGTTATAAATGATGTTAAATACATATAATGTGTCATTTGTTAATAAGTGACTATAAATGATATAATATTACTGATGCTACCCACATGTTTTTTTGTAATGATAAAATCACGAGTCGAGTATTGAAAATTTTATCAATACTTATTATTTGACTTGTACTTGCGAGTATTGAAATTAACATACTTATTACTTGACTTAATTTTATCAAATATTTAATTTTTCGAGTCGTTGCGAGTAACGAGTAATTATGCCCAGCGCTATTTTGAAGTGACCAATATGATAGTGGAAGTCCATATGGGCTTTATATGATGGTTTGTTGGGCTTTGATGAGAGACTGAGATCGTCGGAGAAGAGATCACATACAGTTTACAAGTTACCAGGAGAAGGAGATAGCAGAGACAAGTGCGCATTTAGACTGTGGAGAATCAACAATTACGAAAACATGATCAAACTCCATTTTCACCGGCGTAATGAACGATATAGTAACAGAATGTCCATATGTTCTTCGCTGCAAAATGGTGGATTGAAGTATGAGTTATTAACGAGAGGCCTAAGAAAAAGCCCAATAACTTTAGGTTGACTTTATAATTGAGCCAACAAGTAGTTTCTAAGTTTTATTTAACGAGAGGCCTATAAATAGAAAAAAACCCAATATCATTAATACAATTGTTTGTTTTTCTAATAATTTATTTATTCGTAGCCGGTTTGTATATAAATTATATTTTATTTTATACTTTTTTTAACAACATAATCTTAAAGAATTCTAAAACCTCATTTTATTAGTAAAGATATAGTTGGGTATTGTTACTATTATATGTTATCATCCAACTTGGTTGGTGACAATAAATAAGTAGCTGGAAAAAACCAAGTTACCAAATGTATGAACCAAATTTTTCCACAAGATAAAGCCAATTTAGATGCTGACTCATCAATATTACTTTATAATTTTTATAATACATTTTGAAAATGACAAGTTTTTAGTTATATTAGTATATGATTGGAGTAACTTATTTTCTGGTTTGTTTCTTGAAATCAAATAACATTATGACACGTGTCAACTACTTGGATACCTTTATTGATTTGAATTAACAAAAAGATCAAATGTCTCCATTGCAAATTAAAAGAGAAAGAGAAAACATAAACAAGAGGGAAACACAATTGTACAGTTTTTGCTTGCGCTCTTTGTTTATCTGCTTCTTCCTCTTTTAATCATTCATAACTTAAGAAGTTCTTGCAGAAACACTATAAATACAAAACACAAGACTTCTTAAATCACATGACTTGCCTAATAATCTACCAATCTTTTTGTCCTGCTCTGTATCTGTGTTTTTTCCCCATAACTAATTATACCTACAGAGATCCATTAGTTTGTTTTTGGATAAAGGACAGAGATCCATTAGTTTCCATCACAATCAGCAATTTAGCAGAGTCATCATAATCAGCACATTGTCTCAATAGAGATTGAAATAGTCTTCTCTTCCTTTGGTTGATTCATTGGTGTTGAAAGTCTCTCAACCAAAACATCTAATGCTTCTTTCATCCACCAATCTCTACAAGCTTCTCTTGCTTCATTTACATTCATCTGTAAAATAAAATAAAAATACAATTAGTATAAAAAGTCTTGTAGATATGATCCTTCAAAAGATTAGTTTTTTAGGTACTAACCCAGATTCGTTGCCTAACATGTTGTTCAGGCCAAAGCTCAAGTTGTTCTGTAACAAGCATAGGGAACATTAAACCTTCATAGTATGTTCCTCTGCTTTTGCTTAAAAAATCCCATTTTCCAAGTTGATGCTGCCAAAATTAAAACCAAAAATTTAGAAACAAACAAAAACAACAAATAATAAACAAAACCAGAAAACAAAAAGATCTTAATATAAAAATACCTCAATGTTGCCAAGAACTCCAGCTTCTTCAAGACATTCTCTTGAAGCAGCTTCTTTTACAGATTCATCAAGCTCCCAACCACCCTGAATTTTTCAAAATTTAATTAGTACCCAGAAATAATTTAAATCTCTAATAGACCAAAAACATCAAATCAAGTCTTGGGTAAACATAAAAATCTCTCATTTTTGAGAAAAAAGATTGTACCTTAGGGAACATAAAGGCGTGACCTTTTTGTGAAGAGATAACAAGAACTTCTACTTCATCGCTAATTTTACCATCATTAGCTAGCTTGAATCTGTAAGGAACACATCTGCAAAATCCCCAAAAGTTTTCCATTTAGAAACTCCAGCAAAATTAAACCCTTTTTTGGACAAAATCTGTGAGTTCAGATCTATATGTTTATAAAGATGAACATACCCAACGACTTGACGACGACCTTTGTTGTATCTCTGAAATTGACGACCAGTACGAGAAGCCAAACACACCATTTTTTCAACACCCATTTTACTTTTGAAGAATTTGAAGAACCCTAATTTGATAGAGAACGATGAGGAGGATAAAGGAGTATGATTTATAAAACCAAAGATCACTGTAACAGCTAAAACGGAACAGAATCTGTTGAAAGGAAGAACAACCCAAAAATCTATGGTCTGTTAATCAATCGAAAGTTTTAGTTTTTCT
This sequence comes from Lepidium didymum, assembly GCA_963920545.1. Lineage (NCBI taxonomy): Eukaryota > Viridiplantae > Streptophyta > Magnoliopsida > Brassicales > Brassicaceae > Lepidium > Lepidium didymum. The sequence goes on along the minus strand of OY986988.1, from coordinate 16,883,175 downwards.
GCTAAAGTGTTTATGATTCGATTCGTTACGCCTGAAAAGATTTGAGAGAGAGAAGTAGAGAAGGAAGGAGATGAGACAAAAAGCGTTGTTGCTACCACCAATGGCTTATCTTCTTTATATAAAAAACGGCCACACTTTTTTTTTTTTTTTTTTTAAATTACAGTTGTAAATATTTCTTTCTTTTCTTGGAATTTTCTTAATTGGTCGGGGGAAAAATTAAGCTAATATTAAATCTAATTAATTTCGGATAGTGCATGTCAATTTTAAGTATGTACCTCTTAATATATCCAAAAATCTAAAATTATCTCGTTTCTTAAATATAAAATCATCCATTTCTATTATATCCATTTTTAGTTAATTAATATTAATATTATTGACATTTTTTTGTGAATGATTGGACAAAATAATGTTATGCAGAACTATGAAATTCTAATGAAAAAAATTGCAAGTGTAGATATTTAACCATTTGACAAAGATATATATATATATATATATATATATTTATCAAAATATTAATTATCTCCATCTATCATTTATTGCATTACAATTCATTTGATTCTCAATTTTATTGTTTTGTTTCGCACTAGTTGAAAGGACAATAACTATTCCCCAACCAAAAAATCCAAATATAATGAATCTAAAATTTTCTTGTAAATTTTCGATTCATAAAGTTGAAGTAGGCCCAAACAACAAGTGTTCGATCGATACTATTAAACAAGGACATACAAGCCAAACTTCGTATTGCAATTGTGTTAGAAAATTTTGTACCATTTAACTTAACGACATATTTGCATACATCAATACAATTTAACAATACATATAATACTCCTTTTGAATAATGCTACGAGTTGAGATATTTTATATTACATATGATATAAAATTAAATGTAACAAACCAAGACTTAATCTCAATAAGGGAACTATGGTAAAACCAAAGAATATATTTTATAAACGATCTCGACATTAGTTGTCCAATTCAAAAAATATACGTACATTGAAAATATCTAAAAAGCAAATTTTAAACGAACGTAATAACCAGTCAGATTCAAGTAGTATCGATAAGAAAATGACTGAGTTTGTAAATATTGGTGGGCAAATAATATTAGAAGAAAGAAAATCATTCATTCCAGTAGTATTGTTCAATAGAATTTGAAATTTGAAAAATTTAGGTTATGAATAAAATTTTATTAATCCTGTTGAGAATAAAAATATTTTTATGAGGCAAGTCACGGTAGCCTAATGATATTAGAACTAAGATTTTAGAAAGTAAATTCGCCAGAGTAAATTCACTAGATTTTAAAGCATCAAATATTATTGAATTTCTTATCATTAAAATATTAATATGTTTAATTATTTTATTTTGAGAAACTTATGTTTGATTTTTATCTCTATTGGTTAGAAACTCACGTGAGTATCTTATTAATATAATATTAATATTTTTTATTTAATATTTTTATTTTAATTAAAAATACTAATAAAATATTATTAAATTAGTTGTGCATAATGAAACTTGATAGATAGCTAATTTAATTTTATAGTTTCTAAATAAATCAGAATTTCAAAATTATTTCATATAAATATAAACTATTTATTTAACAATATAAAATAGGGATTATTTGAATTATCTAAAAAAGTATTCAACTAATCAACTAGAGACATGTGTCCAATTTTAGAGTTTCTCAACAAAAACTCATAGTTTCTCAAATGATGATGGATCGTCACAAAGTTTCTCACAAATATTAATATTTTAACCCCTTAAAAATGTTATAAACCAAGTATTGTGTTTTGCCCCAATGATTTACATATTTAGCAATTATTCATACTTGTATGGTTATAATTAAGGCATATATAAGCCAATGATTCAAAGTAATTAATAATTAGACGTTGTCGCTATCAAAGTGTATATAAGGGGTTTGTCTGTCGTTTCGTGGTCTAAGCTTACTATATATTAATTAAAGACGTAAATTAAGAAAACGTAGTAAAACAACGAAAGTCGATATCCTTACGCGGCACGTTTACGTTAACCAGTCAGATTCAAGTAGTATGGACGCGTCTACGTTTTACGTATGTTCCATGAATCTGCGTTTTTAATTTCTTACCTAAATATAATCCATTAATGGTCTTATTATTCAATATAGAGCTGCTTATATGTATATTGCGTGGTTTGGGCCAGTTTTTAACCTTAAGATTATTCGTATTTTTTGCGCCGTATTATATACGAACCTCTTCACGGGTCGAATTTGATTGTTTTTGAAATTTTTGTTTGATGTTTGATCGTGAAATCATTTAGTCCCATGCATATGGAGCATACAATACGGCACAAAGGTAAGTACTTGTGATATACCTTTCTTTGGCTTCATTATACTAAAAACTAAACGAATTAACCTCATGAAATTTGTGTTAAGAAATAATGTCAATCAAATGGTTACAAACTGCGACTAATCAACCAAATTAACTTAGTTTAGTGGTTGAAGCTTCACTTTGAGTATCTTTTTGATAGGGTTTGAATTAATTCTTTCACTATGAACATTTTTGAGCATCTATAAACATATATAATGGCAAGAAAACCCATGCATTTGAAACATTTGAATTAGGCTTCCAATTTTTTAGAGCCTCTAATTCGTAAAAATTCAATAATATAATTATATGTATGTTGGTATATAGTAAAATTTTGATACAAAAATAGAAAAATGTTAACTAAAAGGTATATAACAAAATAATTGTGTGGATTTCAAATTATTATGATATAACATTAGAAAAAATTGTTTGTCTAGGGGTTAGTTTGAGCTGTGCAATGAGATTTTTTGGTTATAAAAAATGTGTATTTTTTCATACATTTGATAGAAAATAAAATGAGTTTCTTCCTCTAGAAATTATCACTTTGTGGATCTATATCTCTTAATGTACTTTTAAATGAGCTAATTCGTATGATAGTTTTCAGTATTGGGATCAGTGTGAGTACTTAAGTAAAAGAAAAATGATTCTTCCTTACATTTTAAGTTTTTTTTGTCATTTTAGTATTATATATTTCTCTGTTTCGAAATATATATTGTTTAAGATATTCAATTATAAATTTTGACATAAAAATAATCTATTAGACTTTAAACTAAAATTAATACATATAGCAAAACATATTAGACAGATTCAACTTGTTTTGGATCAATATTATGCAATTCTTAGTATGGCTATATATATTTTATGTTTGTAGAGTGTCGAGACGATATTATTGTAAAATAAATAGATCGTATACATGAATCAGGTCTAAATTCATGTGATTCATAATTAACAATAAATTAGTATTGTTATGACCTTTGGTTGATAAGTTTCTAAGTCCAATTATCAAAATAAAATCGTAAAAAAATGAGTAGGTGACTATATAGACATATAAGCTAAATGCACCAAAAAGGTTCAATGAATTGTGTTTGATAAAACTATTTAATTGGTTTAAGTTAGACTTATCGAATATGATATCTTCTTTAAATGTAGGTGTGGTTCGTAAATATGAATTGTTTTAATGCTTCAACCAATATTTAACTTTTAGCCACCATTTTAGAATATTTCCTCTTTTGTTTTTTTTCCACCGGCATGCATGATTAATGACTTTAATCTCTACACAAAACATCATGCTTCTTGTGCTACGAATAATTACTATTTATTAATCAAATAAAATCCCATTTTGTCACATTTTATAAACTTTCAATGTGGTAACTATGATTGCGATCGATTTCAATGACTACTGTTGTTTTGCAATGATCTTGTCTTTTAACGAATAATCTTGAGCATCGGTTATTTTTGTTTACTTTTTGTCAACAACTTTAATCCACAGTTTTATATACAAGTTCAATTTCTGGAACCTAGCAAATCGAACAAATTAAATAAAGAAAAACCATTTAAAATAAATTCGTAAGTCTCAAAAGCTTTACAAAACAAAATGTAAATGCTGGTTACTCTTCTAGTTAAAATACTATCTCCAATATTTTTGAGCTATTTCTCGCAAAAACCACTTTCAACTGAAAAAATTATCTTCGTCTGTATAGTTAAATATAAGCATTTATTGATTACATTTTAAATATAAATGAGTTTAGCATTCTACCGAGGACAAGTGACCCAGTGGTATTGGTCATTTTACAAATCTTTAGGTACTAGGGTTCAATTTCTCCCCGATGCAAAGGGAAGAAAAAAAAGAGATTTTAGGATATGAGATTTGGCTATAGATCGGACCTTATCGATCCAATTATAAGAGTAAGGTTGACAAAAAAAAGAGCTATTTTCCGTCTACCTTGATATTAAATGGTGAGTTCGAGTCCTATCCAGTTTTGTTTGGAGAATTTTTTCTATATATCGAACTTTATCGATTCAATTATTGTTTACAAGAAAATTTTATTTTCTGTCTTTTATTCTTAATTACATTTTACACTGTAATTATGTCGGTGTTAGTTATCTTTTTTCTAGGTTTTATTTTTTGACTTTCTTGTGAATTAAGTTTAATGGATAAAGTTTTATGACGGCCAACAATTCATGTACTATTTTGATTGTTGAAATATAAGAAAGTGTAAACAGTGATCAAATCCTTTTCACAATCAGGCAATAGAACAGAGTCACAGACGATTCATAGTATATCATCAAATTTGGTTGAATATTACTTGAAAAAGTATACAACTAAAAACATTTAGACTATTTTCTGCGAAAATTCAAATATGTCAATCCAAAACCTATACGCTGATATATTTTGTTTTCTGATTAATACAAAATATGAAAACATAATCAAATTCGAAGCTACTTCTGTGGATATATCAAATTTATGGGGAAAAAATTGGAATATAGAAATGGTCGGAAAGAGATACCGCCGCACAAAATGAAGATATGAGCCACACAGAAATGAAGACACTCAGCTCATAAATTACATGGACAGGAAATACTCTTATTAATCATTTACCAATAGTTATATCATTTTATTTATATTTATTTATTTATATTAGTTCAATAATCATTATCATTTTTTCTTTTCTGTTACTAATTATGGATTCTACACGACTTTTCTAACAAAACCTGATTTGTCATTTTAATAGCATATATTATAATGTACTACTAATTATTAATTTTGGTTGAAATTATGGATATGTAGAATAATTTCCGATAAATTAGGAAATGGACACGACCACGAGGGTCTCATATGGGTTTATAGATCGACAATAAATGACACTATATAACTATTTAATCATTAAAAAATTTTAAAATGAAAAGGTTTGGTAAATATGAGTTATGTCAACTAATGATTTTAATATTAGAGGTTGGACCAATTCCTTTTCCACTACATATGAAAGATTAGAAAGTGAATTTTAAATTATGAAATTGGTCTTGTCGATTTAATTATTAACAAAAAAAATTGGTAACATATATTTGGTCAAATGGTTAAATATCTACTTTTACAACATTTTCCACCCAAATTTTATTCTATAGAACTGTGTTATCTCGTATAGTATTGTTTGGAATTTGAACAATGGATCAACTCTAGTCGATCCAATTATTGACAACAAAAAGTGTTTGGACTTTCGTCTCTAATTTATTTTCTAAATTTGGAATCTACCGCTATTAAAACCAGATAAAAACATAAAATAAACTTTTAACCGAAATTGAACTGCGAACACAACATAACATATCATTGTGTTTAAACTACAGTTCCACCACATAAGTGAAACCCAAAACATAAATAATTTTAGGTGAAGTTAGTTTCGATGTCCACACCAAAGTGAAGTACACAAAGATGAACTTGTTTTGTTATAAGCAAACCAACAATATATGCCGACAACACAGATGAACTCAATCTATGATCTAGTTCAACCGAAAAAAAAACTTAATTACTTTCTAGAATCGGTAATAACTTATTTTCTTCCTCTTCTAGAAATATAATTGCGTAGGTAAGCCTCTAGAATTTGGCCACAAAAGTTTTCTTCTAGAATTCACATTAAAATTAACAACACTTTCTACGTTCCATCTAAATCTATAATACTATTTAGAGGACCAAGAAGAAAGATAAAGCGACTTTCTAGAATTTAATTTGATTTTTAGCTGTTTTCACAATAATAAGTTTTTAATCAAATATTTTAGAAGCAGACTGAGAGAAGAAACAAAATCTTTCTTAAATAAATGAATGAAAAATATAATATTTTACTCACAAAACCTAAACCTAACCCCTCACATAATATACTTATAATATATATTATTATGAATAAAAACAAAAGTCTGGAAAACGACATAGAACGTGATATCTTTATTTAAATAGTTAAATATAAGCATGACATGAAAAAGCGTAGAAAATTGGTTGCATGGATTTTATTAAATTATTTTCATAAAAGTTAACCATATATTCATTCGGTTGGTACGAATCTTTATTTACTGGTTTTATTTTCTTAATTTCTACAAAAAATATTATGGATTAATATCAGCTGTAGATTTGAGACCCTAGTTTTGAAATTCGGTTAAAAATTTATTATGGTTACCTAAAAATATAGGTGGAGAAAATAATTGAACTAGAGCCCACAGTCTATAAATAAATATAAGAAAAATATAAACATAAATAAATAAAAAAGAAAAAAGAAGATGTCGGCATCAGAGGAAGACTCAAGCAAGTCGTGAGGGTTGAATTGGTCGGACACCACATGTTCTCTAATAATACATTTTTGAGCTCACCTCTCGATTTATCATTTTCTTTTTTTCACTTATTGACAATTAATGATTATTTTATTTTTCTAAAAGTAGATTGACAATATTTAATCCATAACCATATTCTCAAACCCTAATAATATAAAGTAAAATAGACATTATTTCTTAAAATTGAATTGAGATGAAAAAAATAGCAACTATGACATTCAAATACTTAAGCAAAAAAATTTGGTCATCAAGAATTATTTTTAAAACTGTTTCATTTCCTTGTAATAAGAAAACTTGTTTTACAGATTTTATTTTTGAACCTACAACATACCAAATCAAGTTTTATAATAGTCTAGAATCATAGACTTAGACCATTACAATTTGTCATGATTTTAAGTATTTGTTATTTTTGACAATTATTTCTCAAAATTTAGACCAAAAATATACTTTTTTGTTTGTTTTTTGATATCTTTTATAAATTTAGTTCAACGAATAACTGCATAGTCTACATCATCTCTACAAATTTTCAAGGGAAATTAAATTTCATTTAAGGTTATTAAATAAGTTTTGTCGATTTAATTATTGATAAAAAAACTGTATTAAAAATATACATTTTAGGAACTGAATTATACAAAACAGTATTTTGTCAAAAAATCTGAATTATACAAAAATAATTTATTTTTCTGTCTAATAATGGACATGTTTATTTTAAATGTATGGTAATCTTCCAACATTTATAATGATTATACTATAATGAAATAATTTTTTATATATATAAATGTTAAAGTGAGATTCAATCAGTACCACCATGTGACCTGATGTGCTCTGCGTAGACAAATGTGGGGGCAATTTTGTTGGAGCAACCAAACCCCGAAACATTTGTTTATATCAGCAATCAAGATTATATTGGTTTATAAACTATTGCTACAGTCAAATTTATACGTATATGAAATGGACCCAACTAATTAATAAACGAAGTTGATTATTAATAAGATATTCTTAAAGATCCTTTCATATAGTCTGAACACCTGCATATCAATACGTAAGGATATTCTATCACAAATGATGATTATATGTACTGGAGACCAGCGTATTAACCCGAAAGACTAGGAATACTTCAAAACACTCTGAAGTTTATTCTCTTTATTTTTATTGAATTTATTCCTCGTATTTTAAATTATAGAACAGCTTTTTTATCTACTAAATTAGAGAGTTTGTTCGTGATTATTCCTACGTAAACATTATTCCCCATTGTTTATTATTGATATTTTGGTAGACAAAAAAATTAGAATGTTGATCCAATGTAAATGAATTTCTTAATTGCTATAGTATTGAAGATTTCGATATTTTTACATGTCATAAAAATGTCTAATGGGTTTTTATATTCCACAAACTTTCGTATTCCCAATTATCTTTGTTATAAAATAATGTACATCAACTAATATATACCAATGTAAGTCCATTAATAATTCTAGAAAGTAGCTAAATCTTTTCCTTATTATTATCTTTATTTAAAATTTTAAATGATTTGTAGTTAAAATACAGAAACTATGTACTTTTTTTTTTTTATATCAAATGGTTTCTTTTGTTTGGATCCAAGTGGGAATTCGAAGACTTTTAAAGGCAAATCTTTTTCAAAGACTTACTTATATTTATTAAATGTATATGATAAGTCATTTTTATTTGTTTTCTCTAGAACACATATTTTTCCACAATACGATAATTTAAATTAATTGAATTTTGTTTATTTTTTCTTTTATTTTACTTGTTTTATAGACAAATCTAAAAATTACAGTCACTATCTTTCGACGTGGATCACTTGCGGCCTGATCTCTTCTCTACATATAATTTCATTTATTTATTTATTTAATTTTCTTGTGTCCTTTAATCCACGTTTAGTTTTAATAAAATTGTATTACGTACAATCAATGAATTGATGAGCTATATCTAAATTTCCAGAATAAACTAATCACATTTTTAATTTTCTATGATACTCCTAATTTTCTTAAAGTATCAACAAAATGTCAAAAAAAATAGTTCTATTGGTGAGATACATGAAACTGTTGAAGTGGAAGAATGAATTGACGGTGACGGTGACGGTGATGCAGGTCTCATTTGGGTCGGTGGTGGTTCCGTTACGAAGATGTTGACGGTGCGTTATTGAAGTCAACGTCAAAGCAAAGTGAATCATTTTGTTTTACTAAGAAAACAAAAAGTTTGCTAAGATATATGGGTTTGAAAGAAGCCCGTAATACACATGGTAGTTAACAAATTAGAAGCCCAAATACAAAAGAAGCCCATTTTTCTTAGATTGAAGTCCAAAAAGGGAGTATGCGTAATAGTCTAAGTTAAACAATCATTTCTAACTGTCAACGGTCCACATGCGTTATCTATAGACATAAGTACAAAATATTAAATAATTTGTTTTTTTTTTCCAATAATAAAATCTTGCTGTCTTGTCCAAATTGGGAAAAATACAATTAAAATGCGAAAGAGTTTGCTGAAAAAATAAATAAAACTTATAATAATGAATGATTGAAGGAGAAAATATCAGACCATTTAGGCTTTTGATTGATAAAAAGATTCTCTTATCTTTTCCGTTGTTACTTGTTAGTGTCAAATGTCAATTCTCCAACAAAAAGCAAAACCTTAAAGAATTTTGTTCTCTTTAATGAGTCTTTATATAAAAATTATAAACACAAAAGCAAAAACCCAACACGGTTTCACATGAGTTCCAAGCGAATCATTGAAGGAGAGAAGATCTAATCTATTCATTTGATGGGGTTTGTGTAAAGTTGAAGCTTTTTTTGTGGTTTGGTTTAGAGAGATTAAAGGTTAGAGCTTTACAAAGATGGAGATGAAGCAGATGAAGTTTCTTACTCATCAAGCTTTTTTCTCCTCCGTTCGATCAGGAGATCTTAGTCAACTTCAACAGTTAGTTGATAATTTAATCGGAGACGAGTTAATCGATGAGTCATCACCATCTTCTCCGGTGGCTGAGCTTATGTCTGTACAAAACGACGCCGGAGAGACTGCTGTGTATATCGCTGCGGCAGAGAATTTACAAGAGATTTTCAGTTACTTGATTAGGTTTTGTAATTTGGAAACAGTAAAAATCAGATCCAAATCCGATATGAACACTTTTCACATCGCTGCTAAGAAAGGCCATTTAGGTATGTCTCTCAAAATTTCACATTAATTTCATTGATTTTGGATTGGATTATTGAAGTGAATTTCACAAATTTTTCTGCAAAGTTATCTGATTTGGAAGGTTTTGTTGGTTTTTAATGATTGACAATTTGGCAACAGGAATTGTGAAGGAGCTATTGAGACTATGGCCAGAGCTCTGTAGAATCTGTGACGCTTCGAACACGAGTCCGATATACGCAGCTGCTGTTTCAGATCATTTAGAGATAGTAAATGCAATGCTTGAGGCTGATCCGAGTTGTGCAATGATTGTAAGAAAGAATGGAAAAACATCTCTGCACACAGCAGGAAGGTACGGCCTTCTTAGGATAGTGAAAGCTCTCATTGATAAAGATGCATCGATTGTTTGTATCAAAGATAAGAAAGGTCAGACTGCTCTTCATATGGCTGTTAAAGGACGAAGCTTGGAAGTAGTTGAAGAGATTTTGCAGGCTGATTACTCGATATTGAATGAGAGAGATCGTAAAGGAAACACTGCTTTGCATATAGCTACTCGAAAGGCACGGCCACAGGTATTATTATAGAGCTCCTTTATTATTGTTGTATCATTCTTTAGCTTACAAATATACAAAAGTAAAACTTTTTTGGATGTTTTGTTGTGTTAGATAACGAGTTTGTTGCTGACGTTTACGGCGATTGAAGTGAATGCGGTTAACAACCAGAAAGAAACCGCAATGGATTTGGCTGATAAGTTGCAGTATAGTGAATCTGCTTTGGAGATCAATGAGGCTTTAGTAGAAGCCGGGGCTAAGCATGGTAGGTTCATAGGTCGTGAAGATGAAGCTAGAGCATTGAAACGAGCAGTGAGTGATATCAAACATGAGGTGCAATCACAGCTTTTACAGAACGAGAAAACCAACAGACGTGTATCCGGGATTGCAAAAGAGCTGAGAAAACTCCACAGAGAAGCTGTTCAAAACACAACAAATTCAATAACAGTTGTGGCAGTTCTATTTGCATCCATAGCGTTCTTGGCGATATTCAGCTTACCAGGTCAGTATTTCATTGATGGACCACATGTGGGGCAAGCAAAGATGGCTAGAAGTACCGGATTCCGCGTTTTCTGTCTTCTAAACGCAACATCTCTATTCATATCACTAGCTGTTGTGGTGGTTCAGATAACATTAGTGGCATGGGACACAAGGGCGCAGAAGAAAGTTGTGTCTGTGGTGAATAAGCTAATGTGGGCAGCTTGTGCTTGCACGTTTGGAGCGTTTTTAGCGATTGCGTTTGCGGTTGGAGGAAAGGGAAACTCATGGATGGCGATTACAGTGACGTTACTAGGAGCACCAATCTTGGTAGGGACATTGGCGAGTATGTGTTACTTCGTGTTCAGGCAACGGTTTAGGAGTGGTAACGATTCACAGAGAAGGATAAGGAGAGGAAGTGGAAGTAAGTCGTTTTCTTGGTCTTACTCTGCTCATGTTTCTGATTTTGAAGATGAGTCAGATTTCGACAATAAGATTATAGCTCTTTGAATCTGCTTATGCGTCTTGTATAGATCGTATCTTATTTTTCCTTTTTTTTTTCAACGCAAGTATGTGTTGGATACAACAAATAATGATAATAATTATGTAACTTCTGTTGTTCTATTCAATTGAGTAATAGTAAATCATGTGTTAGACAAATTAGAACCTAAGATGTAAACAATTCTGATAGTTCAACCACTACGAAATTAGAAGCTATAAAGACTGATCTGGAATGGAAACTATAAAAATAGACATTAACCACTTGGTCTAATGAGCAAACATATTGAATATTGAGCTGTTTAAGGAAGAGATTAGAGATGAAATGAGGAAAATGAGAAGAATTATTTTTTTGACCCTATTGAACACAAGATATACCACTTTTTTGACGTAATATTTATTATTTTCCTTTTTTATTGACTTGAGAAATTGTGTCAATATGGAAATAGGAACCTAAAAAACTTGGGAGGATAATACACAGATTTGATCATCTAGTGTTTTTGGAGACAGACATGCCATCAACGAAATTTTACACAGGAACGCTTAATCGACCAACAATATAGTCAAACAAGTCAATCAAGACCAAACAGTCAAAATCTTTTGGATATTTCTTCTACAAGATCTAAGGAAAGATTGGTTTACAACTTTGCTCACAAACCGGTGTTATACCTATGTCCATCCGGTACATACCCAACCCGTTTATCCACCAGGCACATTCCAAAACGACCAACTCTTTGCACAACATTGTCCCGGTCCTGGAGACGTCTCTGACCAGTATGCTAGAGTGTTCATTAAGCCCGATGACGTCTGTGGGGGGATCTGGATCTTGACCGCTTTGATCTGTATAGCAAATTAGAGTGAGTTTCATTGAAATAAGCAGGACATAACACATCTCTAACTTTCTTTCTTTTTATTAATATATTATAATTTATTCAGCCTTGTCCACCTGTAAGGACAGAAGGAACCTCTGAAATTGAAAATGCGTACCTGGATTTGTCATGAGAAGAGTAGAGAGTATGCTTGTGCTGAGAATGCTTGCTATGTGGTGACCGCGAAGAAACATGTCTAGACAATCAAAACATATATGATACTTTGTGTGGTGAGTTTCATACCAGGTCCGTTTTGCTTACCCATTGTCTTTCGTCAACCTTTTTGCTTTCAACAATTCTTTAACTTCACAATATTTCTAATATAGACTAACAAACATATAGTAACACCAGTGATCTCATAATGCTATTAGTTTTAGAAAAATCTACCTTTTTCTGGACCTTCCAGGAGATGATGACCGATTCCTTCTTTTTGAGGAAGATTTCCTGAAAAAAGTGAATTAGATTGTTAGCATCAGACAAAAGAAAAGCTAAAGACCAAACTCAAAACAGAGCACTCTGTTGGCACCTTCTTGAATCATCAGAGGATTCATCACTGGATGGGGAGGAGCGTTTTCTTCTCGATCTCACAGGAGATGGCGACAAATTCCTTCTTCTCGAGCGGGACTTCCTGGAGAAAAGCAAAAGGAAACATTGTGAGTATTGAGAAATAGCATTAGATCAAATGAGAGAAGAGACAAACTAAATGTCAAACATCCGAATGCCACCTTGTTGAATCATCAGAGGATCCATAACTGGTTGGAGAACGTCTTCTTTTGTCCTTGCTTGAGTCTCCAGTCTTTCTGTGTCTTGACCTTTCTTCTTCTTTTTCCTTTTCCCTCCTACCCCAGTCGTCCTTAGAATTAGTTCTGTGAGGCCTCTCTACATCCCTTGAGTCCTTTGCATGAGAATCACTATGTTTTTTACTTGATTCAACGCCTTTAACTTTATCTGCTACCTCTATGTCATTCTGCTTCATTCTATCTTTTGAGCCATTCTGAGACTCTTTTTTCTCTTTCCCAGTTTTCGTTTCAATTGTTCTACCCTTATCCCTACTCACATTGTCACTCTGATGAAGGTTGCAATCTGATTTCAAGCCAGAATTCTTCCTGTGAGATTCATCCATTATTGCATCTGTAACACTATCAGTTCTGTCATGATGGTTTGTTCTGCTTCTTGAAGTATCATCATCGAGTCCAGAGCTGGCACTTGCATCAGATATTTTGGTACTACCTGCCTCATCTTCTTTTCTTCTTGAGCCCTGCATTTGGGAATATTCTTCCAAGACTGACTTACAGTTCTTGCCAGAATTATCACCGTTTTCACCTTCTGGATCCAATTTTGCGTTGAACACTGCTTCAAGTTCAGTAAGTTTCTCAGTGCTTGGCTGCTGATTAACATCATTTTGCGACCTTATGCCAAGACTTTCAACTCCATCACTGTCATCAGCATCCACCTTCGAAACAGCATCAGTATCAGCATCATCATCATCAGAGGCATAGTTGGCAAGACCTAGCACATCTGAAGGAGAGCCAAAGCTAGCTTTTTTATTCGCACCATCTACTGAAACCAAAACCTCTGCTGAAGCCTTGTGTAGTGGATCACCTGCAGAGAGAAGGGATGATGAGGACTTATGATTGTGCTGAACATGTCATCTAAACCAATGATAATAGCACATATATAACAGCAACAAAGATGAGTTATTCCACACATTAATTACAGAAAACTAAATCTTGAGATCAGCACAAACCTTTAGGTAATGCTTCATCTTCATTAATGACTTTGGTTGCAATTTCATCAAATAATTCATCAGTAACCTGTTCAAATGACATATATCAACTGTTAACAAAACATGTTCCTAGACCAACCATCCAATCTCTATTAAGCCACCTACCTTAAGAAGAACATCAGTCAAGATACGCTTTATCTCCAAGTTAATTGCTGTGGTTCTAGCTGCATCCATCTCATCCTACATAAAGAAGCAAACCATGCATTTTGGTGATGGTGCTGAATCAATACCAAGGAAGCTTAAATCACCCTAAGAAAACAAGTGCTAAAACTGCGTTAAAAGTTCAAAGAACCTCATCCTCCTCCTCTTCTTCGTCAGAGGATTTAGAAAGGCTGATGCTTTTGTCCTCATGCTTATCAGCTTTAGGGGGAGGTTTATAAAGTACATTATCGTCCATAGATCCTCTCTCATCAAAACTCCCTGAAGAAGGCCTTCCAAGATCTGCTTTTTTCTTCAATAATTCTTCCTTAAGCCAGTTAGGTACTGGAGCCTGAAAACCACCTTATTAGCCAGAATTCATGAAAGGTACTGAATTACTCTAGAAAAAACTTATCTTACCTTTTTAGGAGGAGCAGCTGATGCTGCATATGAGTCGTCCATGAAAGCTGCAACAGGGTGAAGAGGTGGTTTTGCCCCAAAAGCAAAACCGGGTCCAACAGGCTGGAGGTTTGGTGGGGGGAACCTTCCATATGGAGGCATAGTCTGGCCCGAAACAGGAGGCATAGCCATAGATGAGTCATTCTGCAAAGAAAGTAAACATCAAACTGGCCTCCACTGGACTAATACGAAAATGAAAGATAACCAAACAATGTTAGAGTACATGTGGTATTGACGGTCCTGATGAAGGGATTGGAGGATAGACTACTGATGTTGGGGTATGGGGCGGCCATCCACTATGAAGACTAGCATAATCAGAACTCTCTCTAGTAGCAAACTGTGAAGGCTGATCACTAAGATTACTAGGTGGAGCAACTATCTGATCTCCATATGCATATTGCATATGTTGCTCTGTGCGAACAGGTCCCCCACCATCAGGTACTGATATCTGTGCCTCATGTTGTGTTGCATTTCCAGACTCTTCTTTACCTGCAAACAAAGCAACAAGTTTAAGTTCTGGAGGTGTTCATAGCTTTATAAGTGTTACCAATCTCTAGACCAACAAAACTGAGAAATAGAGACACACTGTTCAAGGAGCGAAATGCAAGGAGAACTGTGATCAGTCATGGCTCATCTATGCGTAGATATATAGGTTGTTCTGACGAGCAAATATTCATACATTACACTATGCACATTAATTAACTTAGGACAGGGAAACTTTGAAGACACCCGCGGCATTTCACGCTACAAAGGAACCACATAGAGTGCTGACTAGGAACCAGAACGATGTTCTAAGTAAATGGTTACCTGCTACAGAAGAATAACTATAAGGTACCTCCTGCTGATGAATTGCTGAACCGGTAGGCAAGTTATCTTGATGGGAAAACCCAGCAGAAGAACCTCCAGAAAAACTCTCGTTTCCCGTTGAATAATTTGGATATCTCTCCGGCTGTGTTGTGGCTGGAACTGGAAATGGCTGCTGATAGCTTAATCCTGGAGACGCCTGTTGGTGAACATCTTGATAGCCATGAGTAGGATACTGCTGCTGGTAGACTTGTCCAGTAGGTGGATTTGGTGCAGATTGCAATTGCTGATCTGCGTTAGCAGCTGCCCATTCTCGGGCTTTCACTGCCCAATCCTCGACGTTGCTATTACCTGTCATCACAAGATAGTCAGAAGCCGAAACCCTAATATTCACTCAATAACACAGATGGCGATGAATGAAGCGAACCTTGAGTGGCGTGACCTTGTTGGTAGCCCCAATTTTGATTCCCCCATTCCTAGTATGTAAAAATCAAAATCAAACCCAAATTGGCAGTTCCACGACAAGGAAATACACAGGGCAATCAAACGACCGAGAAACCTGATTAGCATGAGGATATGGCGGAGGAATCGGCGGTCCAGCAGCAGGTGGAGGAGGAAACTGACTGTTACCATTGGCGCCGGCGCTGAATGGCGGCTGGTGAGGAAGATAAGCGGAAGAAGAGTAAGGTTGGCCCTGAGCAAAATGCGGTGAAGGTGGGCCCCACTGCTGCGGCGGAGGTGGAGGTGGAGGTGGTGGCGATGGAGAGTGAGGGTTATGAAATTGATTGGAGTACCACGCAGGAGGACCACCGGGCTGCATAGGAGGAGGCACCGGTGGTCTCGGCGGATGTTGATAACATTGGTGGTAAGGATCCGCCGGAGGAGGTGGAGGTCCAGACGGTGGTCTCATGTACGGGAGAGGTGGCTGGTACGCGTCCATTGAGTCCTTGGTTCTTGGCTCCTGCGTTTTGAGATCGCTGCTTGTTCTTTGTTTCTTTTTTCCTGTGGAAAATGGTTTTAAGATCGGTTGGCCAAACCTGACGTGAAAATCAGTAAGGGACAAAAAAGCTAGAAAGATTCGAAAGTCATTATAGATAATTTTCACCAAAACAGGTCAAATCTTATCGTGAGTGATTCACTTCTTATGCTACTCATTGATACACACATGCAAACAGATAAAATCTTAACCAGCTAAGAAAAAAAATTCGTGATAAGTGTAGCAAAAGTATCTTATCTCCCAAAGTCCTACACCTTTTCTATAGACTGAGAAAATTCGAGCCAAAATTTGAATCAGTTATACAGATGAAGGATTAAAAAAGAAAAACTCAAAAATCCTGTATAAGCTATAAGCATTGACGAACTTAAAACACAGATCCAGATGGGAATTCAAATCTAACAAATCCTACACACAAATTTTTGAAATGATTAGAGAGTATCACCTCAGTTCATCTTAGATTAAACAATCGATAGTCCCTAGACTACAACAGCTTTTGAGTCATTATTACTCTGCATCTATTATGAAACCAGGTTATCTCGAATCCTCGATCACATAATATAGAATACAAACAAAATCAAAGGAATGTAAAAAACGAACAGAAACCAAAACTTCAATTTTGTTTTCTCTTTGGTAAAGTTCATCCATCTTCTTCATGTTTCTCTTGTGCAAAGTGCAAAAGTAAGATCCCAGAGTGAAAATCAAATCAAATCAAATCAAATGCCAATACAACAATCAAAGCCACGCGAAGCACACATATGAACAACATCACCAAAGAGACCATAAAGCACCAATCCTATCAATTCTAGACCAAAATAAGAGCATAATACGTTTCAGTTCCTTAAATTCACCGAAAGGGTTTAATCAAATCTAGAAAAACCATCGAGCAAAGAGCTCTAGAAGGGAAATCCAAACCTGAATACCACTATCTCCGACGGCGCAAGTACAAAATTGGGACCTTTCGACTTCGATTCGACGGTGACTTGAACAGCTTCAGACGTCGAGAGAGAAGAGAATAAGCTTCAGACGTCGAGAGAAAAAAAAAGCTTCAGACGTCGAGAGAAGAGAATAAGCTTCAGATGGATCAGTTTTCTAAATGGGTTTAGATAAGTAAGCCCATGTAGACCCATTTAACATTTTTTTAGTAAATGGGTTTATATGGGTCTAATTTGGTAAAACATACCCATTTAATAAATGGGTTTTTAAACCCAAATTAACAACCCTAAGGTCAATGGATCAGGAGAGGATATGAGCTTATTGAATAAATTTTGATAAAAGCATTAGCAGATATGTGGAAAGATTTTGAACGGTATAAGGTAGTAGTAACATTACTGACATATCCTGTTTTTTGATAGAAATTATATTCTTTGCAACAACTTAGTAGACCAGGTTTTATTATGCAGGCGCTTCCACTTCTTTGTGCTGAACTTAGGCATTTGGTTTTGCAACCAATGGTTCTGACTATAGCACAGTCTCAGGTACTTAAGTGATAAGGGAAACTAGTTTTATCTAGAAAGCACTGACCGAATGCATGAAAGTTGAAACGTTATATTACATTTGCAGGATAGGGCTGACTTTGAGCTGATAACACTACCGGCCCTTGTTCCTGTTCCGAGTACTGCTTCAGGAGATACATTACTGCTTGTAAAGCACACAGAGCTTATCACTAACAAGGTAAAGTTGATCAATGTGTCTACATTACTAAATTATGTTTTCTTACCCTGCACATGTTCGTTTCTGCTCAAGTTCTCTCATTGGACACAGTGGGTTTGAATAAAGGATTTATGTGAATATGGTTCCCTGTTACAGAACATATCAGCTCTATATAATATATAGTCTTTTCTGCTTCCATAAAGTGATGCATACATATCTAGTCAGATGCATATCTTTTCTGCCATCTATTCTAAATTGGTGTGTATAATCTGGTTGAAAGCTTCCAAATTGAAGTTAGACTGACTGCTGTTTTTTCTTTTTTTCGAGGCAAGTATGTGTTGTATACAACAAATAATAATAATCTTGCAACTTAAATTGTTCTATACACTTTGAGTACTAGTGAATTATGTGTTCAAAGAGTCTAGGAGTCTGAACTTTGGTGGAAAAATCTGCGAAAATAGGCATTAATCATTTGGCTAAGCTCACTTTTCCCAACCTATAAACTTGTGAGCAAATATAATGAATAAGGCATTATTGAGCTGTTTAAGTGATTGGATATGAAATGAGTAAAATGATTCAACATAAGTACCCAATAAGTGACCTCTACAATCTCATGTGGTTTTCCAGTTATATAAAAAAACAACACAGAACCACATGATCACTTCTTCTTTCTTCTTACATCCACAAAATGGTAAAAAATTTAAAACTCCAAACAATGAAACAAATTCAAGGAAAAAAAGAAAAATATAAGGTAACTGAATAGAATCTCTAGTTAAAAAGGAAAAAGAAAAAGCCCGACAGAGAGATCGAGAGAAAGAGGATGGACACGACCATAGCTTTACCACAAGTTCCGAAGAGAAACTTGAGGAGTTACTAAAAAGAGATATACAATTTTACAGGAGACAAAAGGGATCGGTTGTGTCCACACCAAGAAGAAGATGATGATTAGCAGCGATGGATATTTGTTTTATCTATTTATTTATGATTTACCAGGTTGGTTAAAGCTGTAATTGACCAGGCCCTCTTCTCGAAGATCTTGATGGAGGTCGATTGTTCTCTGCAACTGATGATGCTGTTGAGGAAGGTTGGGATCGTTGTTGTTGTTGTTGTTGTTGTTGTTGTTGCTGTTGCTGTTGCTGCTGTTGTTGTTCTTCAGATCTTCTCGCCTCCTAATACATCAAATTATAGCATCATGAAACTACCTATATCTATCTATTAACACTTAACACTCCAACTGCTAAAGGAAAATACGGTAAATCCTGCGAAATAGCAATTTTTCCACCATTCCATTCTGTTTTGGTTACCAATCTAAGCCAAGCCTTCAGTTCAAAGAATGTGTTGTGCTGTGTGTACCTTTGATGTAGAAGAGGAGGAAGTGTTATATGAGTAGTTCACTCTAGTCCTTGCTTGTCCACGATGCTGATTCTGTATGTTCTCAAATTGGTGTAACCGAGCAGCAAAATTGATTCCTTGGTGAGTACTGCTGTTATTATCTTCATCTATGTCACCATCCTCGTGATGATACTGACCGAAAGGAACTCCTGAAGATGCTCTGCTTATTTGTTCTCCCCCACTGAATGAAAAAGGTGGGACAGTTTTGAGCCTTGTCCTAAGTATCTTGAATGCCGCACTTTGCTGCATACAAATCAAACCAGGGTCTATTAGTTTTTTTTTTTCTAAACAGAACCCAGCAATTTTGCAAATAATGTTTATTTCTTCATATTTATCTTATATTTATATTTACCTGAGGAAGTAACATTAGAAGACCATAAAGTGTTTTGAGCAACCATGTGTATCTTCCAGGTTCCAGAAGCTGCAGAAGAGAAAAAAAGGGCTTTCATACAAGTGAAAGAATCTGGAAGATGACTCAGATTGTTTGAGATAATTTAAGCAAACCTGCAATTTAAGGTAAGTAAAGATTGGAGTTTCTAGAAGCCGGATCAATTTATCAAGCTGTACTAGAAATTTGACGTTGATGTCTTCTTCTACCAAAGATTGAATCACGACACTCGCATGCTGATAAGCCTGTCAATAAATCAGTTTCCTCAATATTCAATACAGATGGTCAACATAAATTATAACGTAAGAAAATTACATTTATTTTTTACCTGAGCTAATAAGCAGAGGCTTATAATTGCCATGGGTGAATGGCACCATGAAGCGTACAAGGCAACAAAAAGTTCTTTCCCTTCGCGATTGACAAGTGAACCTTTTAATAGATCTCTTAGTTTTGATAACTCTGGTGAAGTAAGCAAAATCAAATTCAATGCCTGAAACATAAACAAAACACAGTCTAGGATAATTACATCAAATCAAGAAAAAAACATAAACGAAAAAGGCAGCCAAATCTCATAAGGTATATAAAACACGTAGAATCAACCAATCAACTCACTGCATTGACCTTAAAACATCCTTAATCGAAGAAATTTAGGAAAGGAGATAATACCTGAACCATGGTAGAAGCAAAGTCAAGATTATCTTCTCCCTCAAGTATTGTAGAGAGCTCTCGATAGACTCTTTCGGCATCCAAAAGTACACACATTCTCCGGACGATAAGGGCACCACGCCTAAAACAAGATATGTTTTGACCAAGTTAATAATCTTTTCTTTCCAGAAGCTTTACGGCAGATTATAAGATGGGACTAACCTTTCCAAAAGAGAATTATCAGCTCGGAAGTTGTGAACAAGAAAAACAATGAGCTGGCGAAAGTGTTGTGGATCTTTTGCTACACCAGCATGAACCTCCAGAACCAAGAGCACCACCTACCATATATTTTCAAGTCCAGATAGTACAAATATCATATAAGTATATCATATAAGTATAAAACCAAAGCTGTATATACGAAATATAAAACTTACGTCATCAGAAGAGTCAGATAGTGCTTTTAGAAGGGTGTCAAATATGTCATTCAGGAAGCACAGGACCTGTTACAACATTACCAATTAAGCTATAAAACTATAAGCAAAAGGTGTAACTTGAAAAGATTGATGCCTAAAAAACACACATGGTCTCTTTACCTCAGTACGATGCTTGGTTAAAAGTGTTGATATCCAATTCAATGCTTCGATTCGAGTACCCTCAAAATCGCTTGATAGCTGCCTGCTCGATGCGAAAACTCACAATGAACAACAAAACAGGCGAACACTGATAACATTTTCCAGAGGATAAAAAAACAAAGATAGAGAAAAACGAACCTCCTTGCAACAGAGAGAATTGCACCAACATCAAAACCATCCGAGGGTTCAACATGGATTGAACGAAGTTCTTCATTGGTTTCACGAGCAACCTTACCCAAATAAAAATTGAAATACAAAATAAGTACAGAGTTGCAAATGAAACCCATAGTTTCCAACTTTCCATTATTGAGGTGGAGAACCAAACTTACCACCCTGATTTTTTCTTCTTTGTCAGATATGCAAGGCAAGATTGCCCCAAGAATATCAGCATAATAACGCACAAGCTGGTCTCCTCCAAGTTTTACAAACTCGTTTATCTACGAGAACACATTTTAAACCGCATCTATTCTTAGCATATGAATCTCCTGAGAAATCCAAGTAGCACTGATATATGTAACTAGGAGAGGCCAGGCAGAAGATGTTTTTTTCTGCTTACCCATGTGATGGCTGTTAATCGAGTGAATTCATCAGGAGAAGCAGCCCTCTGTACCAGAATTTCAGCCATGCGACCATAATCTACAGACTTCAAGAATACCACTCCAGTCAGTAATTTATTGATAAAACATAAATAAACTGTTTTCCTAACGTACATGAACTAACAAGAAAAAAGAAATGTACAGAAGAAATTGTCTGAAAAGATATTTACTAAGCGGATTTTCAAAGAGACTATTTAAAAAAAAAACCAAGGCCATCACAGAAGTCTTACTGGTGAATTTTTTATCTCTTGAAGAAACTCTGAAAGAGCTGAATCAGCTTGCTGTCGTATTTCATGACTAGAGTCACTTAACATATTGAATAACCCTGGGAATTTATTGACAAGTTGGTTTATCTGAGCACATACAGTCTTGTATATCTAGCTGAAGTTATCAAATTGCAATTACCATCGAGAAAGTCTGGCAGAAACCCCAGCATATCAATGTCTGGAACACTATCAAGAACAGTGATCCATCCTACCAGAAATTGTCGAACATAAGGATTTAAAACGTTCATGCGTTCTTTCAAAAGAGGTATGAATTCCTCAATACTGCAAAAATCCAAATCCCAGAAAAAAATTGGAGAGTCAAGTCTTAAAAGTTAATAGTTACATAGTTATTTTTGACACACGGACAAAAAGGCTAGCTAAACACACCTGAACTGATCACTTTCCGTCACAATATCCTGCATTACAAGGTTTAACTCTAATCACCAAATTATCAAATCAAAATACCACTCACGTGTAAGGAAAAAACTGGCCAAACCTTAACAAGGCGATCCAAAAGATGAGCAGCACTTTGGACATTGGCATCAGAATCTGCTGAGAGCTTGCATAAAGCATCAAAAATCTGATTGAAGAAAATAATAAACTCGCCTCGCACAACCTGTAGCAAACCAGAAAAGAAGGCGATTCTGCATCAATGCCAATATCACAAGAAGAATGAACCGAAACAAAAGGATACTACTCGAGTCTCTACCTTTGCAATGTTATAGAGAGCTTCGCATGCATAGTACCGAACTCGGCTATCTTGATCAGAAAAGGAATTAATCACAGGTGGCACTATTAGCTTCACATGTCATAAATAAGAAAGAACAATTAGAAAACATAATGATTCAATAATTCAGGAAAGAAAGTAAACTGTTACTAGAGATGGATTCAACACATCCATGAGGATTACAGTAAACATAACTTTCCAAATTTTACTATGAGCAATTAACTAAGTGTTATAGTGCAAAGGTTTGAATAATTCAAAGTCCACATATATACCTCAAGATATTGAGCAGCTTCCGTAGACAAACCAACTGTTACAGCAGCTAAGCCAATTAGGCCACCCTATATAAAAAACCGTCCATCTGATCAAAGCAATTCCACAAAGGAAAAAAAACCTGGATCTAAGTAAATGCAAATGCTAAGCAGTAAATCAATATTGCAGACCTTTCGATGATTAGCTTGAGGAGATTTGGCAAATTCCTTAATTAACATATCAATGACTTTCAAGATCTTGTCATGATCACCCGAAGAAGTTAGATTCTTCACAATATTCTCAAGCTACAGAATGAAAAGGCAAATACTATATACATCATTATCTCAGATATAACACAACAAACAAAGTAGAAAAACCCTAAAAACACAAAAGAAACAGAAGAGAATAGAGAAATTAGCGGTGTGAAACCTCGAGAGCTGCATTTTTGCGCTTCTCATAGAGTTTATCGGAGAGGTTGCGATGAACAGCAGCCGTAATCGCAGAAAGAGCGTCTGACATGTCAAATGAATTTCCAGAAAACGAAACCAAAAATCAAAAACCTTTCTCCGAGACAAAATCCACAAAGCGAGAAACCAAAATCGCGATCGGAAAATCGATGAAGAAGAAGAGCAGATTATTCAACGTCAAAGTCGAAAACAATCAGATCTGGTCAATAACGAAGAACTCATCTGTGGCTACCAGTAACTCGATTTCCCGAATTCGAAAAACAAATTTCTGATTAATTTTTCTTTTCTTAATCCTCAGAGGATTTTTTTTTCTTCTTTTGGGGTAAAAATCAACAGAGAACTGATGTGCGTGATCAGTATATTAAATGACAAATATACCCTTAGCAAAGAAATAGACTAACTAAATCATTTATTAGACTTACAAATTTTTTTTTGTCAAAGTCTAATTTCTCGTTTTTATATAATTTTCTTCTTCTTCCAAATTATTCTTTGCAATATCTACATTTATTTGATTAATTGTCGAAGATAATACCAGATTTTTTAAAATAAGAAAACATGTTAAAATATAGAAACTTTTTTTTTGTTATCTACCATAAATATTTTTTTATTGCGATGATATTTAACGAAAAGTCAATTAAATTCATAAACAATATAATTAATATTATTGGCGATCGAATCGGTCAAAATATGATGTGTATTGTGGAACGGCCAAATGAAGGAAACTTATACTAGAAGTGCTTCCTAGGAAATCGAGACATGTAGTAAAGACGGTTCAACATGTCTAATTCTCTAAAATATTACTTCTCTCAAAAGAGTTCGATATGAATTGTCATTTATTTTATATATAATTGTTGAGATAAAATCCACCAAATATTATTAGAGTTTATATATTATTGTTGAGATAAAATCCACCAAATATTTTGCATTTGTGAAACATACTAATGCAAAATCTAATATTTTGATGTAGTTTCATATCATGTTGGTGAATTAGGTTTATTTTATTGGGAAAAGATAAAAAAATTATATTTATTTTATATATAATATTGATAAAATAAATAAACATGACTATGTTATCCTATTAGCATATGTAAATTTAATATTTCCAAATTTTTTTTCCAATTATATTTTCTTTGTATCGTTTGCTCTTAAAATAAAATTTTGCTTTTAAAATATATCATATTAGATTCATTAAATTTTGTTGTATACATGAAATAAATGTCAGGTAATTGTGTTTTCTTTATTTTTGTATGTGTTGTAATCCATAAAGCTAATATTTAGACGATAAATAATTATGTTTTTGTAATGTTTGTCAACAAAATAATTGTCAATTTTATCTCTGATCAAATTTTGTGCAGATTTTCTTTCAATCATTTTTTTGTAACACTTGTATATGTAAACATTTTTTTTATCAATTAAATTTAAATATATTTTGTCATCTTTTCTTTAGTTTTTGTATGTGATGTTTTATAATTAAAGTGAATAAACTATAACCATGCTTTATTTTTGTGAAAATATGTCTATTTTCATTTCTTGATACATAACTATTGCTAACATATGTCTATTTTCATTTTCCATGATATTTTTTTATAAAGATCTTATATATTTTATTTTGATACTAATTTTATCTTATTACATGAGTTATCTATTATTTATGAGTTTGTGTGATGATCATTGGATGACTATACTTTCTAATCAATTTTTCTTTTTTTCCATTTATCTAAAAAAATTTCTTTTTGTCTGAATATTGTTGTATTAGATTAGTTTTTGAAATTCAGAATATTTGCATGTTGTTGAGGCTAATTTTGTGAGTCTTCAAGCAGCATCAGAAAAATACAAAATTGTGTGAATAAATGGCTATATGAGACTTCTCATCTTGGTGTACCGGTTATTATATAGTCTCACAATGATATGAGACGTTGTCTTAAAGATGCTCAAAAATGAGATTACTAGGATTGTGTTTTTATAATTTTTTTTTATCAGTTCTTATTTCTATCGATAATTTTATATTAACCAAAATGGTTGAAATAATCAAAGAAGAAAACATAAAAAATATTTTCGGATGTTCTTCTTTTTAAACTATTTTATTGATTTTAATTAATATAATATTATTGACAACTTTTATTTTGTATTTCCTAGTTTAAAACATCTGAAAATATGTTAGACTATACATTCTTTATTTATATGTGGTATAGATAAAATAAATAATTATGTTTTTATTGTGTTAATACATTAACATATGTGAATTTTATCTTCTGAATTATATTTTCTTTGTAATATTTGCCGGTATGTAAATTTTTCTTTTAAAAGTATCTAATATTATATTCGATTAAATTTTGTGGTTTGCGTAAAAACAAATAACAGGTAAAATACTTTATTTGTAACATAATTAAACAAAATAAATATAGGTTTTTATCTCATTCATACGTACTAGCTATAGTACCTTTTTTTTTTCAATTATGATTTATTTGTAACACCCAGTTAGCAAAACCAATTTTCTTTTTAACATGTAACACTAGTTTTGATTACATTTTATTTGTTTTCGTAGGTGGTGAAGTCCATACAAATAATATAAATAAACAAAAATAATTGCTTAAAATGCCACTAATCTTTGCAAAATAATTAAAAATAGTTTTTCTTCTCTAAAATGCCACAACTAGCAAGTGGTCTTTAGTCCAGTGGCAGTTGATAAGTCTACTAAAATGGCAAGACACACTTGCAACCGGGATCGAATCCCACCACCTGCATTATGCAGGAATTTGGCTAATGGACCGGCCAGTTGTGGCCCATCATATTATCTGCCGTTGACAAAAAAAAATGTCACAACTAACTAATTTATATACGAGTTGGTTTGTTTCTGATATACCTTAACAATTCGAATCCCACCCAATTTTAGTTGGAGAACTTAAGCTATAGATCAAATATTTTCAATCTAATTATTATTGACAAAAAAAAAAATCTCTCACCAATTGATTCAAATACTTTTACTATCGCCTAAAATTTTTGGACAACAAAAAGATATATATATATATATATACATATAAATATATTTTTATAACGTTAATGCCAAAATAAATATGAGGTTTATTTCTAATGACATTTGACATAAAAAGATTTATTTTGTTCTATTTTGTTAATTAAAAAAAATCAATTACAAATACATATAACAAATGTTTTTTTATATCAATATTATGTTATCATCCAAAAGCGAAATGAAGCTTTTCAGCACTGTAGTTGAAATAATTTTGTGGGTAATAGTGTGTGTACTATCCCTTGAGATATTGTCTGATTCAGAAGAATGACCGGCATTTCTCACATATATCAAAGATTTTGCAAGAGTGAAGAGTATTTTCAGATTATTTTTTCTTCGTTTTATTTCTTGTTCGATGAATCAACATTTTTTGTAAACTCTTTTTGAGTTGAGTTTTTTATAATAAAATATGATTTTGATAATAAAAAAATTTATTCACATGTGTGTCTTGACTCTTGTGATTAAAGTTTGGAAAAAAAAATCTATATTTATCAAAACATAATGTGTGTCTTCATAATTATATAATAAATATGGACTAAATAAAAGGAAAGAAATTTTAATTTAATAAATAATAAAAATTGGTAATTGACGTTTACTCCAATATAATGAGGCGCTATTCAATTTAGACAAAGAGCCAATCAGATCTTTGTTTCATCGTCTTCTCGATAAAGTAGCTCACCGTTTCTCCGCCATAGCCAAAGTAGTCGATAACACCAAGAGGATAAGGGAGGAGAAGGAAAAAGAAGAAGAAGACAAAGATGGGAGACAACCCTAACCGACCAGAAGCCGAACGTCTTCTAGGAATCGCCGAGAAGCTTCTCGGTTCTGGAGATCTGAACGGTGCAAAAGAGTTTGCAATCTTAGCTCAAGAGACAGAGCCACTTCTCGAAGGCACAGATCAAATACTCGCAGTGGTTGATGTCTTACTCGCATCAGCAGCTGATAATAGCATCAACAATCACCCAAATTGGTATCGAATCCTTCAGATCGAAGATCCAGATCAATCTTCAACAGACAACGATCTAATCAAAAGACAATACCGTCGTCTTGCTCTTCTTCTTCATCCTGATAAGAATCGTTTCCCTTACGCAGATCAAGCTTTCAGATTCGTTGTTGATGCATGGGATGTTTTATCAACAGCTTCGAAGAAATCTCAATTTGATCGAGATTTGAATCGGATCTTCACAAAAGTAGATCTCAACAGTCAAAAGAAGAAGCAAAGCTCATCAAATGAGAGAATGGCTACGTTTTGGACGGCGTGTCCTTATTGTTACAGTCTTCATGAGTATCCTAGGGTTTACCAAGAGTACTGTATTCGATGTCAACATTGTCAAAGAGCTTTTCATGCTGCTAGTATTCCTGAATTACCTCCATTGGTTCCTGGAAAAGAAGAGTATTATTGTTGTTGGGGATTTTTTCCGATGGGATTTTCCGGTGGTAAAGGAGGAGGAGAAGCAAATGGAGTTGATGCAACCAAATTCCCAAATTGGATGCCTCCGGTTTTCTCCTCCGTCCACAATGAAAACGGCGGCGTTTCAGTTCCTACAGCTCCTAATAATGTTAATGGCGGTGGATTTGCGACACCGGCACCAGTTGCTGCTCCTGTTGCTTCGTCTTCTCATAGTGTTCCGATTAGCTTTAATGGATGGAAGAGAGATAATGAAGCAATGATGGGGAATAATAACGTTGAAGTTAACTCAGATGGAGCACCGAAGAAGAAAGGAAGAGGAAGGCCAAAGAAGAATCCGGTTCTGTGATCTTTTCAAGCTCTCTGCTAATCGTGAAATATGGAGGAATTTCTTGAAGGCAAGGTTAAGACAAAAGAAAGATTAGGATCAGTGTTTGTTGTCTGAACATTAGGAGTATGTTTGTTGTCTTAACTTGATCTTCTTTTTTTTGTTTTTTTGTAGTTTGATTATTCAGTTTTAAGATTTTAAGCTTCATTATTTTTGCCTTCTTCCTCTGTAATTCGTTGTTTTTCTACCTTTATCGGCTGTGTTAGATCTTCGTGTATTATAATTTGCTTTTGTAATATGGTTTTCACTGTCCTAATCTTAACCTAGTCAGTGAGCAAAATGCAAAATGCAATCTTCCAACAGTTCATTTCAAAACAAAGAGCGTCAAATATACAACTACAAAAGGTAAAAATCGACTACCAAAATTTAGTCTTCTTATAATAAGTAACGACAGAAGCGTATTTTGTTCAAGTCTATAAGTGAAAGCGAAGGACTTATTGTGAACTCACGACTTCTTAGCGATACTGAGATCGATGTGTGCATACGCAAGAGTAGCCACAAAGACTAAGAAGAAAGCTGATACAAGCATGAATGGTTCCGCAAGCATGTATAGTGGTTTGAATGTATAGTATACCTGCAAACACCGTCACATAAAGATTAAGCAGTTTCGTAGCATTTTGACCTGTTTGTAACTCATGGACAAAAAAATGACGTCGAGTCTACTGCTAAAGATACTATTGCAACAACATTTAAGGTTCTACTAAAACACATAACAAGAAGAGTTCACTTGAGAAAAGATAATTGTAAATGTTAAGGTATTTTTACCTGGAAGGGAACGTTGTGAGTGGGAACTACATTATCCTTTTGCAACACAACCACGGTTCTACCCACAATATCAAGGTATGAGTATTTGACCTGAGACAAGACCATTTTAGATACATGTGTAATGAATATATTTTGACAAAGCAATTCATGTGTCTGTGTGGCTGATGAAGTACCTCCAAGTCTTGATTGACTGTAAAAGGCAAAACAGCAGAAGGGTCCTTTGATCCTTCAGGAAGCACGACCTGAAAAGATTTCTTCCTGTGTTAAATGTAATTTTCTAAAAGCTGAAACAAATAACTAGTAGAAGAAAATGCTAAACCCACTTTGATAGTCAACTTGTTAACAACAGTTTCAACTAGCGGGCACCCAAAGGTAAAGTTCAGATAACGTCTGCCATCAGATGCTTCAAAGAGATAGTCTTCCAATGGAACTCGATAGCCGATGATAAAAGTTGCTCTCCACCCTCCAAATAATGGGTAGCGTGGTTCGAATTCAAGTTCTGACTGCAAACACCAACATTTTTGTATAAGAATTCAGAGTCTTCAAGAGAATAACAAATTAAATCACCTTTTATTAAGTATAGCCCCCTAAGCGACACACCGTTGTACAGTTAAAGCCTTGGACGAGTTTCTTAGGGAACACATATCACTACGTAAATGACCAGAGACCAATAGAAGACGGCAACCCAACTATACCTTTCTAAAGCCAGTACGCAAATGTGAAGTTGAGATGTTTCCTATGGCATCCCTGTAATAGACAGAGTTCACTCTGGGAGGCAATACTGCAAGGAGCGCATTGAAGGAAGATCCACCACTGATAAACCGTTTAGATTGATAATCAACCCTGCCAAAATTGAGATCTCAGAAAACAATTTCAATAGAATGGCATACACAAAAATATAGCTATTCCATCGAACTCTTTCACCAGTAAAAGGTTTAGTGTTTAAGATTAGAGTAGATAGCAATTGATATGATACCTCTGCTACAATAATAGCAAAAAAAATGTGTAAAGCAACGGAAATAGCACCTTAACTATTAGCTTAATTCATGTAGCAAAATCTACTTCTTGGAGACAAAATTTCTAGACGTTAACCCATACATAAAATAAGTCATTATGTCTGATTATATACCTTGAGAAAACACCCTTATGCCGTGCTCCTCCATGAGTCAATTTATAATTTTCTGTTATCTGAAGGCTACCCCAGTGTGAAATCTCAATCTCACGCTCAAGCTCCTCAACAACGGCAAATGGACTGTTATTCTCGAAGTGAATAATAACAGGTGTGTAAGAGTATGGAGCGCGATTTTCATATGGTCCATATTTTATCTCTTTGCCAGCCTGGTTAGCAGGTTCAATGCTAGTGAAGGACTCTACTCTAGTACTAGGAGTCTTAACAAAAGTGGTTTGTTGCTTAATATGATATGGTGACAAGATCACTGCACTATCATGATAGTAAACCAACTGAGATTCTAGCTGTGTTATCTCCACTGGGAAAGGTTCCAAGGAATGAATCAATATGTATAGCACCTCAAGTGTAACAGTTTCACCCGGGCCTAAGGGGCTAAGTAAAGTAATACGAAAATACCCTGCGTCATTTGGTGCATCAGGTTTTTCAGTTGGCTTTACATCTAGAGGCAGATAGGCTTTCTTCTTCTTCTTGCCAGTAACTGCCAGGGCTTGAACCATAGCCAAATTCTTGATCTGTGTAGGTGAAAAAGCAAGAAGCATTTCTGCAGCAGGCTTTTTCCCTATATTTTCGACCTAAAGAAGAAATCCAGACAAGAACTTTCACTAAATTTCAACCTTTTCAATAAGTATCACTACAATCAACTAAATTTGACTTAAAGGAAACACATAACATATTCAAATTCCCACTTCCAGTGTATTTTCAATAGGAATAACTACTATAAACCTTTGATTAGACATACCTTGATGGTCAAGAAGGCCTTCACGATTTGGGAGCTTAAATCAATCTGTAACCAAAAACAAACACAAAGGAGTAGCATTTCAGAAACTAAATTTCAGTTTCAGGCAAGACGAATTTGCAATTACTTCAGATTATTAGACATTCAGATTACTGAAAGTAAATGTATTATCAGTATACGTACGTACAAGGAGACACATTATCTATTTATGTACATGAATTAGATGATCAATCGTGATGTGACCAAATTACACAGTAATTTTACAAACCAAGCATACTCCATAGATCGGATAAACTGTAAATCCCAACAGCACCTTAATTTATTTTGAATTCCCACAAAAGGTAGAAACAGATCGATTAAGGAAAGAAATATTTGTTACAGAAGAGATCGGAGAATCTACCCTTCGCTCGGCATTCACAATCTGGAGATCCTGAGCGGAGGCATATACAGAAATAGATAGGAATACAGCTACGAATACGGCGAGGATCCCGATACGAGCAGCCATTTTCGTCACTGCACTAATAGCAGAACTCATTAACGAAAGAGCTCGGAAATGGCGAATTGATAGGATTTAAAAGATCTAAAGACAGAACAGCGAGATCTCAGCAAAGACATATACCGACGGTGTCAGGAGCTTCGGCCGGCGAAGTCACGGGAAGAATGAAGAATGATCCGGTCAACTACAAAGTCTTCACTCCCTCACTTCCTCGTGATTTAGGGATTAGACTTTACGAACTTTTCTTCCTCTGAACCCAAACGACATGGACTATGTCGTTTCAAGTTCTAAAATTAAATGGGCCAAAACAATAAACAGTGTAGCTATTATTGGGCTTATCACTACATTAAGTTCAGTATCAGGATGATAATAAACGGTTAGATATTAGACACGTGTCTCATACAATTTGCCGCCATTCGCATTCATATTTTGTCGACGTAACTCTGTATTGTCCTTCGTCAGTTCGTCCCGTTCAAACTTTTCTCCGGTGTTTTGAAATCGTGTTCTGATTCGAACCAATACGAGAACTTCCTCCATTACAGACTTGTACAAACTCAAAAAATTTCTTAATTTTCGTTTTTCTTTTCTTCCATGGCGATTGATTGCCTCGTACTCGGTAATTATCTTTTTTGTATTTCCTTCTTTGCTTCTTCAAGTTTCACGATTGCTCTATAAGAGCTTCTTCATTTATTTTTGTTTTCAGGTGCGGGACAAGAGCTGGGAAGAGCTGCGTGGTGGTGACGATTAATGGTAAAAGGATAATGTTCGATTGTGGGATGCATATGGGCTGTGATGATCACAATCGTTACCCAGATTTTTCACTCATCTCGAAATCCAGTGATTTTGATAAAGAGATCTCTTGTATTATCATCACTCACTTGTATTGATTCTTCAAACCCAAAATATGTCCCCTCTTTGAAAGTGATTTTCTTAGTTTTTGTGGGATTGAATAGGTTTTAATTGTGTATGTTTTCGAGTTCTATAGTCATATGGATCATGATTGAGCGCTTCCTTACTTCACGGAGGTCTGTGGGTACAATGGCCCAGTTTATATGTCGGTGAGTTGTATTGTCCTTGAGGTGTTCGATGAAATGTTTGGGTGGCATGTTTTTTTAAGTTAACGGTTGCTTACTCAAATTTGTCTCTTTTGCAGTATCCCACAAAAGCTTTGTCTCCATTAATGCTTGAGGACTACCGGAGAGTAATGGTGGATAGAAGAGGTGAGGATGAGCTATTCACCACTACCGATATCGCAAACTGCATGAACAAAGGTATCTAAATCTATTATTCAATACATCTGGGTCCTGTTCATGAAGTTGTATCATTTGATTGATAAATGTGTGGTGTGGCTTGCTTCTTAAATTCAGTTGCATTGTCTATTCATTTAAGTTTTTTTTTTTCTTTTGTTTTAATATGTAGTGATCGCAATAGAATTGAAGCAAACCATTCAAGTTGATCAAGATCTTCAAATCCGTGCCTATTACGCAGGGCATGTAAGACGCTCATTGCAATTCTCGAGAGCTACTTTAACTTTTCCTAAGTTTGTTCTTTTCGGAGTTTCTGTATTTTGAAACTTCTTTTGTGATGATAATAAGGTCCTTGGAGCAGTGATGGTTTATGCAAAAGTGGGAGATGCAACAATTGTGTACACTGGTGACTACAATATGACAACAGATAGACATCTGGGAGCTGCTAAAATTGACAGGCTCCAGTTGGATCTTCTTATACCAGAGTATGAAAACATATACAGACTTGTTCACTTTTTTTATTAAAAAAAACATAAAACCTGATTTTTGGTTGATTATGCATTTTAGGTCCACATATGCCACTACCATTCGTGGCTCAAAATATCCCCGGGAGAGAGAGTTTCTTCAAGCTGTATGGCTATTGTACCTATTAAAACATGGTTTCTAAATTTGTTATGTATTATTAATAATTCCCGCATCACTTTTGGCTTGTTCCTGATCAAGATACTAAACCACCCATTTAGGAAAGGCTTAAGCTTTCATTTGGTAATTGTTTGATATCTCATAAAATTCTTCCAGGTTCATAATGTATTGCTGGCGGAGGGAAGGCGCTGATTCCTTCATTTGCTCTTGGAAGGGCTCAGGTCTGTCTTCTTACAGAAAATGCTCACTGTGACAGCTTAGAAACTTGTCTGTCCTATAATATCTCATCGACAATCTTGTTTCCTTAATCAGGAACTCTGCATGCTACTTGATGATTACTGGGAGCGCATGAATATAAAGGTTCCAATTTACTTCTCATCAGGTCTGTAAAATCATTACCATTTCTGATTTGAATTCTATTCTGCAGATTAATTAGCTCAAACAAAGTCCTGATTTTGTTGTCTAAATAGTGATTTCTTATCTTCTGAAAATTGCTTTCCTTAAAGAACAACGTGTATTTTCCAGGTTTGACCATCCAAGCAAATATGTATTACAAGATGCTCATCAGCTGGACAAGCACTCTATGCATAACCCATTTGATTTTAAGAATGGTATGCTGATTAACATTTAGAATCAACTTTAGAACTCTGAGGATGACTTTTATTTAAATGGAACTGAAACTTTGCAGATCATTGAAAAATATTTAAACTTTGTAAACTACTAGTTCTACATATGATCAATACATCTTTTGCGTCCAAATCAACTACTTTAGTTCTGCAATTCTGCTTGTTTTGTAAATACTACTTTCACACTGCAGTTAAAGATTTATATCGATCTCTTATACATGCTCCTGGGCCGTGTGTTCTCTTTGCCACACCTGGTATGCTTTGTGCTGGTTTCTCACTTGAAGTGTTCAAGCACTGTGCTCCTTCTCCCTTAAATATTGTTGCCTTGCCCGGGTACTATACCTATTATGCTCCCCTTTCGTAGAAATTCATATTTTCTTAGCATTTAACGCACAATTTGTATCTCCTTTCATCTTGCTTGTGGGTCCGTTTTGTACAGATACTCCGTGGCTGGAACCGTTGGGCACAAATTGATGTCTGGTAAACCCACTACGGTTGACCTCTATAATGGCACCAAAGTTGATGTCCAATGCAAGGTGTATATACTCTTTTCTTCTGATTCTCACAAACTTTACAAGAAA
Source organism: Lepidium didymum (assembly GCA_963920545.1). NCBI lineage: Eukaryota > Viridiplantae > Streptophyta > Magnoliopsida > Brassicales > Brassicaceae > Lepidium > Lepidium didymum. Next base: position 16,848,681 of record OY986988.1, on the reverse strand, counting down.
ATAGCAACGAAACCACCTTTTGATTCACACGTTTGAAACTATACTTAAAAGTCTTGATTCTGTTGTTATCAGATACATCAAGTGGCTTTCAGTCCTCACACAGATGCAAAAGGAATCATGGATCTCACAAAGTTTCTTTTCCCAAAGAACGTTGTACTCGTGCACGGCGAAAAACCAAGCATGATGACTCTTAAGGATAAGATAACTTCAGAGCTTGACATTCCTTGTTTCGTCCCTGCCAATGGTGAAACAGTTTCAGTCGCTTCAACGACTTTTATAAAAGCAAATGCTTCTGATATGTTCCTTAAAAGCTGCTCCAGCCCGAATTTCAAATTCTCCAACTCTCCTCACCTCCGTGTTATGGACCAGAGAACTGCAGATGGAGTTATGGTATTAGAGAAGAACAAAAAGGCGAAGATAGTTCACCAAGATGAACTTTCTGAGGTATTACATGAGAAGAACCATGTAGTCTCTATGGCTTATTGTTGTCCTGTTAAAGTTAAGGGAGAATCAGATGATGCCGATCTAATCAAACAGGTGTCAGAAAAGATCTTGAAGACAATGTCTGAAAAACTGTTTGCAGGTTGGATCTTTCAAAGGGTCATTGTGTCTGAAAGAGAAGTGTGTACATAGAAGTGAAACAAATAATAGTTGTAGTGAAGCTGTTGTGTTCTTGTGTTGCAACTGGTCTATTACAGATTTAGAGCTTGGTTGGGAAATCATCAATGTTATGAAACAAAATTTATGAAATTGAAAAAAATTTGGATCGACAAGATCAAATCCATAGTGCAAATATCCTCTCAAAACTCTCAAACTACACTATGCAAGACAATCGCACATAGTGGTACAGATTTTTTTTTGTCCAACCATTTTTTTTGGTCAGTCATTTTAAAATTATTCACAATGACATTTTTAATAATTAGTAAAATACTCTACTGTTCTGCAATTTATTATAACATTCTTTCCAAAATTATAATAATTTTCATTTTTAGGAAACTAAGAAAATTAGAAAACTAATCCGAAGGTTAACGGGGATATTACAGTGATAATTAACTTGTATGACTATGTCTAATCTTAAATATCAAACTATAAAATTTAAAAATATCATTTTTGAGTTAAAACCAATTTGATTTAAAATGTCCGCCATGGCTTAGCGTTTTCTAGAGGGGAGAGAGAAGAATCTCAAGTCTCTTCATTAGCAGAAGTAACCGATGTCATCATCTTCTTCAGATTTTACGGCGGCGCGCGATCAACGTGCGCCACTGCTTCGTTCGCGTCATGATGGTTCTTCTTCTTCAGCCAGACCTACAGCTCTTGCCGTTCTCTTGGGACGGATCACCGGCCACCGAGCTCCGTCTATGCTGGTGAGAGAGACGGCGGCGCGTGCTATTGAGGAGAGACGAATCGACTGGGGTTATTCGAAACCTGTTGTTGCTGCTGATATACTGTGGAACGCTGCTCTGGTGCTTGTGTCGGCGGTTATGCTAGTCGGTACCACCGAAGAAAGACCAAACGAGCCAATTAGGGTTTGGATCTGTGGGTATGGGTTACAGTGTTTGATACATGTGGTGTTGGTTTGGTCAGAGTATTGGAGGAGAAATATGAGGCATAGAGCTAGGGATTTGGAATCTGGAGAAACTGTTGATCATGAAGTTTACAGTGATCATGATTATGAAGAAGAAAATGACGATTTAACAACTTACAGGTTTGATTATTATCTCAATTTCGAGCATTTGTGATGATGAATTGATGTTTTGGGAATTTTGTGAGGATTTGATTGAATTGCTTTTTGTTGTATCAGTTTTGCAAAAATGTGTGAGTCCATAAACACTGTGATATCATTCATATGGTGGGTAATTGGATTCTATTGGGTAGTTGAAGGTGGAGATAAGCTTTTAGGGGAAGCTCCTAATCTTTACTGGTAACACTTTGATCACAGTGCTCATTCGATAAACAGGATTTTGTTCTGTATGTTACTAAATCTTCTGGATTTTTGCAGGTTGTCTGTGATTTTTTTGGCTATTGACGTCTTCTTCGCCATTTTTTGTGTTCTTTTGGCTTGTCTTGTTGGGATTGCTCTCTGCTGCTGTCTTCCCTGCATAATCGCCCTTCTTTACGCTGTTGCAGGAACGGTATGAGCATGGAAAGTCTCCATCTTTATTGTCTTTAAGATTACAAATTTTAAAGACTAATGAACGCCTTTTCCTGCGGATTATACAGGAAGGAGTATCAGAGGCAGAGCTCGGTGTTCTTCCCATGTACAAATTTCATGCTTTCCACAGCAATGAGAAGAACAGTACTGGAGCTGGTAAAATGGTTCCTTCTCCTGTAGATGGCTTATGCTTAGCCACTGAAAGAACATTGCTTGCCGAGGATGCGGTAAAGCCAATTCTATTACTTCAACAGTTTGTTACTTTGAAAGTTTGAAACTCTGCTTTATATAGTTTCAAAGATGTGTGTACTTGATTTTGTTTTACAGAACTGTTGCATATGTCTGAGCTCATACGAGGATGGAGCAGAGCTTCATGCTCTCCCTTGCAACCACCATTTTCATATGACCTGTATTGTTAAATGGCTTAAGATGAGAGCAACATGCCCTCTCTGCAAATACAACATTCTTAAAGGAAGCGCTGATCAATCTTTAAGACAAAACCCAACAGAGCAGAGTGAGTAAGATGATTCTGCACATATGGTAACAAGAACTCAAATACTTCTGTATATATTTATATATAACTATCAAATCATGTATCTTTCGTTAAAAGCACCCAGTTTTAAGTGTAAAAGATCACATTTTACTAATTCCCTTTACTCAATTTTTCTGATATTTGGGACTACAACAGAGATTGATATACAAATCCTCAGTATGTTCAAGTACAGCTAATTTCATTGTCACATTGTTTGCTACAATCCGCATTGCTTGCTTTTGTTGCGAGCCCTCTAGTCTGCATATCGAGAAGCAAATCCGAAGCAGCAGCCATGTTTCCTTCCTTTTCATAAGCTCTGATCAAGAGATCCAAAACAGCCAAATCAGGACTTATTCCACTTCTTAACATTTCGTCAAAAACTTGTCTTGCCTCAATCATCAAACCTTTGGTAGCTAACCCGTAAATCAATGTTGTATAAGCTAACAAGTCGAGCTCGAGGCCTTCTTGAACCATTTTGGTTTTTAACTTAAATGCATCCAACAAATTCCCTTGCTTACACAAACCAGCTATCCAAGAAGTGTACATGAATTTATCAGGAACAAGTCCAGCCTCTGCAATTCTATTAAAGAGTCTCTCAACTTCTATAAAGTCTCCTTGTTTGCACAAAGCATCAATAAGCACAGTGTACATAACATCATTAGCCGTCTCTTCACAGAAATAAGCTATAGCTTCATGTAATTGTCCATTCTTCGCAAGCCCATCAATCAAAGTTGAAAGAGCTACAACATCTGGCTTAAAACCTCTCTCTATGAACTCGCGATACATGCTAATCGCAGCCTTCACACACCCGGATTTAAAATAAGCATTCATCATTGTAGTCAAAATCATCTTATCAGGAAGCAAGCCACTTTTCTCCATACCTTCTATAATCTGTGTTGCCTCAGTTAGTTTACTGTTACTGCAAAGGCCTGATATGATTACACCATAAGCTGCTATATCAAGCCTCATTCCATGATTGAGCATTTTAGCCAGAATCTTCATGGCATTGTCTGAATCTCCTCTCTGGAAATACCCATAGATTATCGTTGTGTATACAAGAGAGTTTGGCTCAACTCTATCCTCGAGCATCCGCGAATACAATCCCTCAGCTCTCTGCATTTCCCCTTTCTTGCAGAAACCGTCTATCAAAGCAGTATAAGTAACAACATTCAAAGACATCCGTACGCGTCTCATTTCTTCATATAACGAAACTGCAACCTCCAAATCATCAGCTTTACAATATCCATCAATCAAACAAGTGAAAGTAACCACATTTGGAGATAAACCATCTCCCTTCATGCAGTTAAAACTCTTCGAAGCCATTTGTAATTGTCCAGATTTGCAAAGCGTGTCGATCCAAATACTATAAGTAACAACACTCGGCGAACAATACTTTAACATAACACCCATATACACAAAAACCTCATTTAATATCTTCATCTTGCTAAACCCGTTAAACAAAGAGTTGAAGCTAACAATGTCAGGTTTGCATAGAAACCCATGTGAAGCTCTTAACCTCTCTAATAGCAAACTAGCCTTTCTAATATCTCCATTTCTACAATGGCCATCAATCAGAGAGTTATAAGATACAACATCTGGTAAACACCCATATCTAGGCATTGATTGGACGATATCTTCAGCAAATTTAATCTGCCCTAATTTGCAAACAAATGATACGACTGAATTGAATGAAGAACGATGAGGAATGTGACCTCTGGAGACTAAGTAAGCTAGGAATTTGAGAGAAAGGATGCCGCAATTCGTATTGATGAGCTGATGAATATACTTGTTGCAGGTTATTGGGTCCGGCAAATTCACGGCTTTTCTTAGCCGAGAAATGAATTGAAGAGCTTCTCTGACCATTCATGGACATGGGATTCTTCAGATGATTCGAAAGGTAACAACTTTAAACAAACCTAAAGTGATTAATTTGAACATCAAACCTAAAATCTAACGGAGTGGCTTAAACCCTAAAATGTTAACCAACCGATTCGGTTCTAACGACAGCGTTTCAATATTGTTCTCTTCCTAGATTAATTTATGTGCTAAACAAATTATAAATATCAAAATAGGAAAAAATGTCAAAAACAAATCAAACCTTTGGTTAAGAAAAAACTACTAGCTTTATTAATTAAATTTTGATTTCAAACTAATATGGTCAATTTGGTAAATTAAATCAATCAACAATGTAGTAAATTCAATTACTTTTTTGAAAAATTGTGATTAAAATCGGAAAACAATAAAAGTTAAAAGTATAAAGTTTGCTACTAAAACTGGTATTTTTTTTTAATTTGACAAAGTTCTATTTATAACTCATCGCCTTTAACAATATTAGGTGGTGAACAATGCAAATTCTTGAATCAAACTCTATTGAAAAACACCGCACATAAATTAGTAGGATTTTCAATTTTTTTTTTGTCAACTTTATTCAACTTCTAAACAAGAAAAAGATTCAAGAAAATGTACATTGTTCACGACGGCTTAATTTATAGATAAACCTCTAACATTGCACGCTAGGTAATAAGTCTTGTGATTTAATGCGCGTAGAATCAAAACTAAAAAGCATTGACTGAAAGAGCCTCATAGTCTTGAGAAGTCATCTAAATAAGGTTAGAATACTGGTCAGGCGTGAGGATTCTCTATCATCTTGACAAATTCGGAACAATCTACTAGAAATTCTATCTTCATAATTCATAATTTGTTAAAGGTAATTGTTTCGACCATTTCTAAAGGTGATTTTTTCTTTTCTTGTATGGTTAAAAACAAAGTAATGAATAATTAAAGTAAAATATATGATTGACCTGCAGAAGCTGTATTAAATTCGTTAGGTAACACATACGTTGATTGCTTACTAATAAAGTGTAAGAACAACCACAACTATTGGATTGTTCTAAATACTAAATTGGTCTAACTTCAAACCATGATACAATTTTAGAAAACTGACAATGTGAATGTTATTGTTATATATATAACGTATGAAGTAAGATTTGTGACTTGCGAACATACATATAAGTTGTGAAGACAAGATTAAAAACAATTTGGAATCATGAGGTTGTGATTTGTAGTGTTTTCCATTCTTACATGTGGACAGATTGGATGGTGAATAATAATGAAATCTAAAGAATGGCCTGATTGATGTTTACTTGTTATAACAATATGTTAATGAATATATTATAAGGATTTAATTTTGAATAATGGCTTGATATATTCACAAGTTTCTCTTTGTCTTTGTTTCTAAAATCGTTAAATTACAAAATTATTTTCTGGCTTGAAATGTTGGAAAACTTTTGAAAGATTTTTCTTTTGTAAAAGTTTCCAAAATTGGATTCTACTTTTTTTAATATATAAGTTAAGTTGGGAAAAAAGCTTTGCCCAATTACATCAAACTCCAATAAATAAAAAATAATAAAATATAATTTAAACACATAATTTTTTTTTTTTTTATCTTTATAGAATTATTTATTTGACAAATTCTTCTTAATCAAGTATTTATGATGATCCAACTAATCATTCCAAATATTAGAGATCTAATTCTTCCTTATTAGAATATATAGTAGATTAAAAAAAATATTAAGATGTTGGTTTGAAGCAATATAGATAATATATATAGAGTTTTGTTGATTATTTGTCTGAAAAAATAGAATAATCTATTTAATGTATGGATAAACATGTTTATACTTAATTGGCGGCAGTTTTTTTTATATCTCAAAAAAAAAGTTTAAAGGTTTCTTATTTAATGTTTTTTTTAATATTCATGATTTTAAAACCTCAAACAAGGTTTTTTCCCTTTTTAATGTTATTTTGGCGAAGTTCCGGGGTTTCTTACTCATTTTTCCTCTTTAAGCGACTGAGCGCCGGTGAAGTGGAATTCAAACCCTAGCCCTTTGGATCATGAGGACTACTCTCCTTGATTCCTCTTGATGATTGTATAGTGTAATCGTTTCTTATCTCTACATTTGTTGCTTTTCGCTTTCTGCTCGATTTTCATTTCTTCGAGAATGTGCTGATTTATGTACGCTCGTTTCTTCTGTAGTGTTCTTATTGATTTTTTTTTCTGCTGAATTTGGGATTCAGTAGTTGGATTTCGTTTTGTAGATTAGAATTAAGGTTTATCGATCGGAGTAAATGGAGGAAGGAGGATTTTCGTATGAGGTTAACAATGAACGACTGACGGAGAATGAGTTTGGGACGACGGCGAGAACTTCTTCGCCGCAACTTCCGTCATTGCATATGTCATCGTCTTTTCGTGAAGGAGGAGGAGGAGGAAGTAAGAGTCTATCACGACGGAGGTCAATGAAGCCAAGTTTTGACGCGGATAATGAGTTCATTACTTTACTCCATGGCTCAGATCCGATTAAAATTGAGCTCAATAGGCTTGAAAACGATGTCAAGGGTACAATATGACACTCGATCTGTTTATTTTATTGTTCGATTTCAAGTTTCCGTTGACATTTGATTTTGCTATTTGGAAAATTGGGTTTGGAGATATTTTCACTTTCCTTACGTGCATGAGTGTCATTTATTGATTTAAACATTGACTTTGGTTCAGATAAAGATCGGGAATTATCTGAAGCTCAAGCTGAGATTAAAGCATTGAGGTTGTCTGAACGCCAAAGAGAGAAGGCTGTTGAAGAGGTTAGTCCTTAATACTAATGCTGATTATATATATGAGTTGTGGAGATATCTCTTTTGGGGTTCATTTCAATGGTTAGGAAGAGGTTGAATTTCATGGGTTCTTTACAAGTGCTATCCTTAAGCTTCTAGTTTTTGCTCTAGTTCTATTGGATCTTTGTTATGTAGTACAGGTAGTTGAAAGTGGTCTTCTTAATCTTTCTTAGTTTTTCGATACATGGTCGTTGTACCTTAATCCTTGTTCATTAAGAGACCTGCTATGTTTTGGCTCACTCTTTTTGATAGCTTTGCGAGCAAAAAAAGTTCTGTTATCTTGCCAATGTTAATCACATGTATATGTAGTTTATTTATTGTCGTAGAAATCATCTCTTTTTTTCCCATATTAGTGTACATTGACGTTTTGGTGGTTTTTTATTGCTTAAGCTTACCGAAGAGCTGGGAAAGATGTCGGAGAAACTCAAACTAACTGAAAACCTTCTCGACACTAAAGTATGCTTGCATTTTTTCCTCAATTGCTTTTTTATTTTCATTTTTTTTTCTCCGGATTCTGTATTTGATGATATTACATATTGTCACAGAACCTTGAAATCAAAAAAATTAATGAAGAGAAAAGAGCTTCCATGGCAGCTCAATTTGCTGCGGAAGCCACTCTTCGAAGGGTTCATGCTGCTCAAAAGGATGACGATATGCCTCCTATTGAAGCCATTCTCGCCCCTTTAGAGGCTGAACTCAAGTTGGCAAGAAATGAAGTACGTTACATCCTTTTAATCAATTATATTATATCTTGGCTTAATGAGTCTTAAACTTAAAAAAAAAAACTGGCAATTGAGGTTTGTATCCTTCATGTTTAGATTGTTAAACTTCAAGAAGACAACAGAGCATTAGATCGCCTAACTAAATCGAAGGAAGCAGCTTTGCTTGATGCTGAAAGAACTGTTCAGATCGCTCTTGCTAAAGCTTCAATGGTTGATGATCTCCAAAATAAAAACCAAGAGTTAATGAAACAGATTGAAATTTGTCAGGTATTGCTTTCATCCTTTACTCGATAGAACTTCAAATTTCAAGATGTCCTTCCTTCGACTTTTTTGAGCATGCCTGGTTTTTCATTTTCTTAAAATAGGAAGAGAACAGAATTTTGGACAAATTGCACAGACAGAAGGTTGCAGAAGTTGAAAAGTATACCCAGACTGTGCGAGAGCTAGAAGAAGCTGTTCTTGCTGGTGGTGCGGCTGCAAATGCAGTGAGAGATTACCAAAGAAAATTCCAAGAAATGAATGTAATTATTATTTTATACGTATACTGCCTCTGTATGTTAAATTTACCCTAGTTTCCTAGAATTCAATTCCTTTGCTAATCATACTGTGGCTATTAATCTTTTCCTTAGGAGGAGAGGAGAGTCCTTGATCGGGAATTGGCCCGTGCCAAAGTAAGTGCAAGCAGGGTTGCAACTGTGGTGGCAAATGAGTGGAAAGATGGAAGCGACAAAGTGATGCCTGTGAAGCAATGGCTTGAAGAACGAAGATTTCTGCAGGTCACTTTTTGATTTTGTTTTTCTTTTTGGGCTCACTATTCAAGAAACCATTATTACTCAAGTCAGGGCACTCTTGAACCATTAAGCTGTTTCTTTTGGACAGGGAGAAATGCAACAACTACGTGACAAACTTGCCATAGCTGATCGAGCTGCAAAATCTGAAGCTCAGCTGAAGGTAAGAATCTTAGATAGGATCAATGCTTTGGTCTTCTATATGTCCTTAAGCGTCAAGGCTTTAATAAAAACTGCTGCTTTTACCTTTTTCAGGAGAAATTTCAACTAAGACTTAGAGTCTTAGAAGAAAGTTTAAGAGGGCCTTCAAGCAGTGGAAACCGAACGATGCCTGAGGGAAGAAGTATTAGCAACGGGCCTTCCCGTAGACAATCCCTTGGCGGAGCTGATATAATTCCAAAACTGACGTCAAATGGGTTTTTCTCCAAGAGAACACCAAGCTCTCAATTTAGATCTTTGAATGCTAGTACAAGCACAATATTGAAGCATGCAAAAGGAACATCCAGATCATTTGACGGAGGCTGCAGATCTTTAGATAGGAGTAAACTACTAACAAACGAACCTGAGTTGAAGTTTCCATTGAACCAGTCTTCTGAAGGAACGAGTGAAGGCGAGGCACCTAATTCAACAAAACAAGGAGATTCGGAGAAAGCAGCAGCGACAAATAATGACAGTGTCCCAGGAGTGTTACATGATTTGCTTCAGAAGGAAGTGATAACTTTAAGGAAAGCTGCTCGTGATAAAGATCAAAGCCTAAGAGATAAAGACGAGGCTATCGAGGTTCAGTCATTACATTTACACCTTTTCATGTCACGTTTGCTTCTATTATAATCTCTGATCAAAATACTCGGTTTTGTATTTGCTTTTAGATGTTGGCCAAGAAGGTTGAAACACTAACAAAGGCTATGGAAGTAGAAGCAAAGAAGATGCGTAGAGAAGTAGCTTCAATGGAGAAAGAGGTTGCAGCCATGCGTGTGGATAATAAAGGAACAGATAGTAGATCGAGACGTCCCTCTAGTAACTCAAAGGGACCTTCAACAACTGCACAGTTGCTTTCTCGAAGGTACTTAATAGTTTCTAATTATAATGATCCAATGTAATGACTTCAACCTGGTTAGTTTTCCTACTTTATTACTTTGTTTTAGCAGAGGCTCAGGACGAATGGGGATGACGAGGAGCACACAGTGATCAAAGAGAGTCGATTCCACGAACAAAAGTTGGATCTGAATGAATGGTTAATAGATTGAAGGAATGATTAAAGCATGCAAATGTATAAATCCAATCTCTGGGAGGTTTGTGTGGTTCTCTAACGTAGTAAAATTTCAAGGTTCCAGAAAACAAAGAGAGAGAGATAAACTGAATTTTATTATCATGTATTCATGTTTATTGGTTTTTTCTTATATATATATATATATTTAGAGAAGAATTAGGCTTTGTGTTTAAATCTTACCCTTTTGAGCTCACTCTGCGGTTTGTTTTATCTCTCTTACCTTTCTCCAATTTCATTAGATTCATTGACCACAATATAGATTGTGATACTGCCAACACTAGTCAGATGGTGGTAATATGCTACTTGAGTTCGAACTAACATTGTGCATCATTTAAGAATTATTATCCAGGTTTCTGGTATAACTGTACTTAGGACACCAGTAATATGTTACATACTTTATCTGAGCTCGAACCTTTCGGATTAAGAAAAAGGGAATTGTGAAATAGTAATGTGAATGTGTATCATGACATTAGTTGAGTCTGGTCTCTTTGAATTCTTGAAAAGAGATTCCTTTTTGAATGTAATCAATCTGTGAAGGATCAAACGGACCTCTCACTCTATCAATTGTCTTGATCACTGCTCTTTCCGGCAACACACTCTTCGCCGGATCCACCACCGTTTCTCCGCTCAGGCACGATGACATTCCTTTAAAGATCATAACTTCAACTTCTTCATCGTCTACAATGGCCGTCACAATCAAAGCTTCTTCTCTACATGTTTGGCTATATATCTCCAGCTTCGCTATCTCTTCATTATATCCACATGATTCATCTTCATCGTCATCTCCTCCATCGTCTCTCACTCTCCTCCGAGCACCGCACCGGAACGTCTTCCAAGCTCTTCTCGCCGTCAATGGAGGCACGGTGAAAAGAGTGTTTGGGTAGTTATTTGAGTTTGTCAGCGAGGGTATTTTGGTCATTTGAACTCTCTGCCGGGAAACGTAACATCCGGCTAAGCCACCGCATGGATTCGCCGGCGTGAGAAGCATTGTGTGAGGTCCGGTGACCAATTTTTGTTGTTGTTGTTCAACTTCGTTGTTTTGGATAAGGAAAGAGTATTTATAGTGTGTGTATTATTTGACATATAAGGGTAGTAACAGTTGGATTAATTACGTCTATGTGCCACTAAAGAGAATCTTTAAACCAGTGGCTTTGGATGCCTCTTCACTTACTTTAAACCACTGACTACTTTACTTACTTACTTAACGTTAAGCTTAGGACAAGTCATGCATTTGTAATTGTTACTTTATATTAATGAGTAATGTTGATGCCAAAATTCAACAATATCGATCTAAGTCTAATGCTTGATTGGAACCAGTTCATCTTTAGTAAGGAAATAGGTGATTTTATTGATACTAAACTGATATTGAAAATGAAGATTCTTTTATTTCATTTTGGTGGACATGACTTAGCGTGATCGATATTTATTAGTTACATGGCATGCAAACAAACAAGTCTCAAACTAAAGGCAACATCAGTTTGGTTACTGTTAATGTTGCAGTTGCACTAACTTAGCAAAACAAAAAGCAGCGGCTGAGGCAATCGCTCCAATAAAAGCGGTTTCAAACGCACTTTTAATGGGTTTGCTGCCAGTGAAATATCCTTTTGCATAGCCAAATATGAAGAGAGCAAACAGAGTTATAACCACAGACGCCACAACCGCATCTATAGCTTGCGGTATGAACATGTAGGGAAATAGCGGTATTAAACCGCCAAGAACATAAGCGATTGCAATCGTGAACGCACTTTGTAACGCTCTTTTTGGATCAGGCTTCTCTAATCCTAGCTCAAACCTGTGTGAGTGAAACAATCAATTATTAGCTTTCAAATTTTCATGAATGTTTAAAGTCTTCATTATATCTTAATTTTTAGAGTTGACCCAAAAAAAACCTTTGCTAAACAAAAATGACCTTGTTTTATGAAATATGAAATCAATATAGTTTTTAACTTCATAAACCCAGTGATAGATTGTGAACCAAACCAAGTTCGTATATAAATTTAAATGAAAAGCAAAATCTTTTTCTTTTTGATGAAAATTAAAACTTTTTTGATTGAAAACTTGACGTAGTTACTTAAACCTAATAAAAATAATAATATAATATAAGTTCAAATTTTATCAATTTAATCGATAAAATCAATCTATAACTCAAAATCTACTGATTTACGAAAAAAATACTTGAATATTTTTCAATATCATCTCATTTTTAACTATACCAAAAATATATAACAAAAAAAAAACTCATAAAATTTCATACAGAATCAAAATTGATGAGTTTTGCTCATTCTTTTTACAGTTAAAACATAAAATGTTAAGACTTGACAACAACAAAAAAACATAAAATGTTGGAAAAAATATTGAAATATTGGATGTTGGACCATATAGAATCTTGTCCACACCTGGAAAGTGTAAAACTCAGCTTTTGCGGAAATCTAAAAGTATCCCTCGATTATCTCCCTAATTAAACTAATAAAAATTAATTATGAAATTAATACTAATAAGATTAGTGGAACTTAATAATAACTGACCTCATCATAAAATCAAGCCATGCTTTGGGATTATTACGGAGAGCATTCACAACAGGTGAATATTCATGTGGCTCTATTCCATATTGCGCCAGTATTTCTGCCACCTCAGCTGCTTCTGTTTTATTATCATACACTGCGTTACACCTGATCATTCCAATCTACGGCTTAGATATAACTCAAGCAGTTCTTACCAGTCTCAGGAACGGCCACGATCTCTTCTTGTTCTCGTTTCATTTCCCTCGCGTAATGATCCTCTTCACTCTTTGCCGCTAAATACCTTATTATTACATTTTAATCCAATTTTTGCATTAAACTCCATAGTCAAAACATGATTTTAATACAACTATATATTAATAAATATATCAGAAATCAAAACTAATTACATATGAATACATGCATGTACTTAGCTTTCTAGGGTCGCTCAATTCCAATTGGCTTCAAACTTTTCGGGTAAAAGATTTTGGACACATATTCATACAATTTTGGTTTTGGTTTAGATCGGTTAAGATGATATTTAATACAAAAGAATCAGAATTTAAATTAATTACATATGAGTACATGCATGCATATTTGTAATAATAAACTTAAATTTTAGCTATTATTCTAAAGAATTTTCATAAAATCTAGTATAAATTTAAAAAATGGTAGGTTTAAATATATTTTTTGTCGTCGGAAAAAAAAATTGTATAACACATCGAAATTTAATCTCAAGAGTTGTGTATACCTACGTAATATTTCATTTTGAATATGGAATTTAAAATGGTTAAATACACTTATGTTGTGTTATCGGAATTCAACTCCAAAAAGTGGTATGTAATAATTTATTTTACGCGTAATTTAAAACGAAATGAATTATTAAAAAAATAAAATTACCCGCCGAGTCCCATGGAGATAGCACCGGCGGCGACTTCAGCGATACCGGCGGTGAGAACAATAGAAGAAGAAGCTTTAGCACCGGAAAGTCCAGCAGCAAGTGCAAAAGGAACCGTTAAACCATCAGAAACACCGATGATGATGTCCCGCATGATTTCTCCGGCGGTGAAGTGTTTTTCAGTGTGATGATCTAGAAGTAATTGCTTCTCTGGTTCAATACAAATTCTTGTAATCTTATCTTCTTCAAACGACATTGATGATCGATTCTCTTTATCTCTCTCTCTCTTTCTTTTTGAAGTGTGGAAACATAAAATATGAGTATATGTATAGAAGCAGACCACGAGTTGTAGTTTGGTCTTTATAATATAAATTAATTTCATTTTATAGTAAGAATTAACTTTTAATATCCAAGTCAATAAGAGATGTATATATATATGTATATTTTTCTTTTCTTACATTTTTCCATTTCTTTTTGTTAAGATAATTTCCTTTTTTTTAGTAGAATTACATCTTATGACTTATTCTATAGACAGATATTTAGGTCGATTTAGAAACCACATCTTTGACTCATAATCTCCTTATTGACTTGCAAATAACTACACTTAATATTAATTCAAACACATCTTTGAACAAAAAATTTGCTTTGTAAGTAAAATTATTTATTATAAATATTATTCCAAGTCTCAATAAAACAAGATCTGAATGTCATTTTCCAATAATTTAATGTCGAGAGAACATACATTAGTGTTAAGAAACAAATATTATGTAAATAAACTAATAGTTTTAAAGAGTTAAATTGTTTTTAAATCTTGACTTTTCGAAATTCCATTAAACTTATATGTTCTTGTACCTAAATTGTAGTGTTATTATTTTCATATTTTAATCATACCATTTGGTTTTGCAGTCCTTTCCACCAAATTGTCTATATAAGCATACCAAAATTCAACTCTAATTTCTAAATAGATATGTAACTTGGCAAAATAAGAATTACGGTTTGAGTTATAGATAACAACTTATCAATCTAATAGTTAAAAAAAATTAAATCATCTCATTTCTTTTCTTTTACTTTTTCAGTATTTTCTTTTTTGATGAGTACTTTTTCAGTATTGAACCATCGATCTCATCATATGAGTTAAATCTGACTGCTACAGTCTTGTGAGCTCATCTGGTATAAACTTATTCACTCATTAGATTCACACAAGTTCTATAAGACAAGAAGAAATAGTTCAAGTTTTGAACTTTTGATTTGATATGAACTCAGATAAAATTGCGCGTGTTTGCCACATGCTTCTCTACAACATGAAGCCACGTACTTATTCATCTTTTTACGTGTGAGAGACACAAAATATTTCCGTAAAATATAAAGAAGTTATATAAGAAAGCAACAAATCTTACAGATATTTACTGTATGAGTCTGCAAAAGCATAAACGCATGAGAAAAAAGCTTATTTACATGAATCCATATACAACACTCCAATTCACATCCACTACTCATGCATGCAATTTCTTCTGTGACCATCTTTGAGATTATTATTAGCATTCAATTAAAGCCCCATGCTAATTATGACATATTACTTATAAGAAGAATTTCTTCTTTGAGATTATTGTTGCTTTGCATCGATATTCACAAGCAGCTAGTCTTTGATCATCGATCCTCTGCCAAGAACCATTATATGGTCGGGTTTTTGTCTATAAGTTCGAATTCCTTACTTCAAAACACATCTATGACTTAGGTTTCTTAGAAATATGTTTGGTTAAGTGCTTAAATTCACCTATAATGTTCTACCCATATTAGAGTTCGATTATATGGAGTTTTAAAAGTGTATTTGAGATATAAATTAGATTTTATCGAAGAAAAAAAAAGTTCTGTGAAATATGATGTCGAGTTACTTGAGGGCTATGATTATACTAATCATGTTGAATAATAATTTTCATAATTTCATTCAATTGCCCACTAATGGACAGTGATTTTTAAGTGGACCATACTGGGCCGGACTTAGGAGGAGACTTATGAGCCCAAAATGTTGAAGGCCACAAAGAGATCGGCCCGAACGGTCCACAATCATTAATTTTTCCTTATTCATCAGCCATAAGCATTCCTAACGAATATATTGAACCAAACAAAAACCATACAAAACCGGAAATTCCACACTTGCTTTAACAACAAACCACTAAAACCAAAATCACAAAATCGCCGCCAAAAGGGCAAATCCGTCATTTTACAGAAAAAGCGTTCTATAGCAACAAATCGTACCAATGTCACGTGATCCCAATGATAAAACAAAACCTTTTTCTCTTCCCCTCTCTCTCGTCTCGCAGTCCTTTTCAGTCATGGCGATAACCGTTTGCAAAGAGGAGACAAAATCCCCCAAAATCCTTATTATTAACGATTTTGCCACTCCTTTTTCCTCTTCCTTCGTTAACCTCTCCGCAACTTTTCGCGATAACATCAGATCGTTCCTCCGTGACTACGCCGAGATTGAAGATTACACCATCGATGGAAACACCGTCTCTTGCGTTTTACTTGGTAGCCAAGCAAACGGCGTCGTTTTTCCTCTCTTCATCATTGAAGAACAAATCTCTAATTCTTCTCCAAATCCTCTTTGCGACTTCTGTAGATGCGTTGGTATATTATCAAAATCCCTAAATCGCGTGATGTTCTAATTGTTTTCTAGGTTTTTTGTTTTGTTTTTGGGAAATTTTGGTTTTGATTTTTGAGTTTGTTTGATCTTTTACGTATAGGTTGGGGTCATCATTATGTATCAAAGAGGAAATATCATCTGATAATCCAAACGATTAGTAAACGAAAAAAGCCATTGACGAAAGATAGCTTGGAGCTGACTTCACATTTATTGCATGGTGTGATTCACTGCAATGGCTTTGGTCACTTACTCTCTATCAACACTGATAATGATTCTCATCAGCTCTCTGGCAACCAAATCATGGACTTTTGGGACCATCTTTGCTCTATTCTCCACACTCGGTACGACCAAAAATCTTCTCTACATCACTACTTGATTAGCTGTTTAATTATATGTTTACAAGAATGTGATATTTCAAGATATTTTTGGCCAATTATTGGACAGATTATGACATTAATTATCGAATGAATTTGTGCTAATCCTAAGTTTATGACATTAATTTGATGTTAGAAAAATTCCACGTTGGACTGAATTTGTACCTGCGCACTATTTGCCAAATTATGTTAGAAACTCAATGTCAGACAATAAATTTAATTGCATGAATAGATTTTTGCTAATAGTAGTGACCATGGCATTGATATTCGTTATTTTACATCAACAATAAATTGAGTCTTAGTCTAATATATAATGAAACTAATATGTTTTTGGCTGCAGGAAGATTTCCTTGGATGATATATCAAGGAAGAGGACAATGGATCTGAGGCTACTCCATGGTGTTGCATATGGTCGATCATGGTTTGGTAAATGGGATTATGTGTTTTCTCATGGAAGCTTTGGGGTCAGAAAAGAACAGTATTGGCGAGCTATTCTCACTCTTAGCTCCATAGAAGTTGACAAGATAATAGAAGACTTTACTGGAACAGAAAAAGAAGAAGCAATGACGATGATCATCAGCTTCTACAGAGAATCCAGTGAAACCTCATTGTCCACTCTCTCTGATTTGCTTCAGTTCATGCTTACTTTCAGATCAAAAACTCCCATTGAGAGAAAGACTGCAATGGCACTAGTAGCAATGTCTTTGGGTCCTGTTTCAAATCCAATTCTAGGAGATGAAGAGAACACTGAGGTTTGCTCATCCCCTGATCAGGAATCAGATGATAACAGATATGAATCTGGCAAAGACACTGTCTTTGTTAATCATGTTACTACAATGGCGGACATAAAATACCCTGAGTATGACTCATTTGATGATATGGGCAGGGGAGAAAACTCTAGATGGTCGGGAAGAAGGTTGAAAGAGGCAGCTCAAGCGGTTCTAAATGTGTTTGAAGAGCGAAAGGGAACCATTACTCGGCAAGACCTTCGGGAGGCTGTCAGAAATAGGATTGGTGATACAGGATTGATTGATTTCTTGCTCAAACACATTGACAAAGTTCTGATAGGTGATCAAATTGTGCATAGGTTTACAGACCCGAAGAGCCGGATGTTACAATTCTCCCTCCGGACAATCAATTCCCGTTCTATAGAACAAGAACTCAAAAAGAAAAGGAAACTGAAACCGCAGGAGACCAATAAGTGGACATCTACCACTCCTGGACAGAATCCATACAAAGACATTCTCTATTTGTATCAGAATCTCTTGTTTACTTACTCAAACATATACACAGAAGCCTCTGAGGTTATTTTGAACTGCAAGAGCTTTGTGAAAGAATGGTCTTACCAGGAACATAACCCTTCAACAGTTAGCTGCCAAGTTCTGCCTAATCATGAAGAACTACTCAGTGCCTTCACAAGGATATTACCACCTGGTGAACTTGTAATTGTTCCTGAAAATGCAACCATCAGAGAACTGAAATCTGCAGCAGAGAAAGCTCTTAGGGACACATACTGCATAATGGAGACATTTGAAGTGATGGAGATAAATAACAGTTATCTTGAGAAGTTTGACGACAACTCCAGTCTAAAATCACAAGGGACAACAGAGTTTCTAGTGAGAGGGTTTGGTATGGACACAAGCACAGAGTTAAGGTATGAAGGTGGTTATGATGACTGGACCGTTGATTGCAAATGTGGAGCTAGAGATGATGATGGTGAGAGAATGGTAGCTTGTGATGATTGCAAAGTTTGGCATCACACACTCTGCAATTCCATTGAAGACGATGAAGCTGTGCCTTCTGTTTTTCTCTGTAATAAGTGTTATGGAGATAGCTTGAGACCCAAGAAACGTAACCTAATCTTTCGGTAGCCCTAGTTTGGGCCACGAGTCACATCGTGTCGCAGGTTTGTATGGTTGAATATTCTCTAACCATATATATTTATCCATATAACCAAATTTTTATATAATTAAGGAAATTAATCATTTTTATTTTTCCAAATGATTTTTGGTTTTTTGTCTGCTAAGAGAAACTTGTATATTTTCAACGTTTATTATCTGCATGCAATGCAAGTAGCTTTTAATCTAGTGGCATGCGGTAAGTCCATATAAGACATGCGTATTTGCACAATCAGGGATCGAGTTCCACCGACTATATTATGTAGGAACTTAGCTAATAGGCCGACTTGTTGTGGTTCAATATTGAAAAAAAAAAAAAAAACTTCACTATTATAATCTAGTCTAATGTAGCAATAAATCTATATATATATATATATTCCCCACTAAAATTTCGAAATTTTGTAACTCCACATTAATGTTTGGAATTTAGAGATTGAATTATAGATCTAACTATTTTACAAAAAGAATAAACTTCAAAAATAATAGCACAAACACTTAATTTAAGATATAACAAGTAAAAGAAACTCAAAATAGAGTAATCCCAACCTTGTTACTCGAAGCCACCACAAAATCCCAAGAGTCGAAATGACATACGAAATCTGTTATGGCAAATAAATATATCTCACAAGTAGGAAATTAGGGTTCTGAAACAGACAAAAATGCCCCACAATTCTACCAGATTAAGATATTGATAACAATCGACCGGAATAAGCCTAGCAGAAACAATAAGAGGATGGAGATATGAGTTTATTTTTCAACTTTTTATTTTAATTGTACTAAGGTGATATGAGTTTTAAATGGTTATAACGGTGAGGATGTTTAGTACAAAAGTGCAAACACATGACATGTGGAACATGCATAACATTGAGATTAAAAAGCAGACCACATGCATTATTAATTTAGCTCCAAACGCTCTTTCTATTCTTCCTTCAGTTAAATCAAAGTCATATCCAATTGGTTCATAACATTCCTCTTTTATTCTTTACTTTTTGTCTGCCATAATCATAATTCCCAATTATTATTATTATTTTCTGCATTATTCTATTTTTCTAAAGTGGATTTTGCTGCCAAAACATTATGACCATCATTCTTCTTTCTTTATCATTCATTTTTAAAATTTTTATTATACTAATACGAGTCAATAATTATCAATAACAGTGATCCAGCCATAAGATAAGGGTGCTATATGATTATAATGCCTAATTATCTTTATAATTATTAAAATATGTGTATTTGTTGAGTCGGTTTAAGAGATTATTATACTTTGATTATATCTTTTATTTCGATCACGACAAAAGTCACTCGCCTGATAAAACGCGCCATGTTGACTAGTGTGGCTAGGTATGGGTATTTAGGTATCCAAATTCAATTGGGTTAGGTCTTTCAAATTTCAGATATTTTGGATTTAGGTAGGAAGGACCGATCGTGTATTTTAAAAATTCAGATTGGGTTTGGATCGGATTTAGTAATTTACAGAAAACCCGATTAATATTCGAACATATATAAATTTTGAGTCCGGTTCGGATCCGGCTCGGGTCTAATTGGGGTATTTTCAAAACTCAAACCAAAAAAGACAGTAATTTACATGTATTAAGACCTAAAATCAAGTTTTTAATTTCATTAATAAAAACTAACTGAAACCAAAGTATCCAACATCACATGAAATCTAAACACATAAGATTGAGAGTTCCAAAAGCATATAAAGTCTTTGCAAAAACAAAAAAAAGAATCAAAACATTGATTTTGACTGGTAGCTCTTTGATTGCATTGATACCTTGTTTTGGAGAGCATTGATTGTTTAATTTTCTATTGTAATTGGATTTTCAAACTCTACAACAACAAACAAGTGTTAAAATTACATAATCTGTACATATTAAACCAAGAATTAAATCGTAAATAGTTTACATATCTCAAGCATGTCAGCCTCTTCAACCTCAGCAAGAATTTGTGCAATGGTTAACTGTTTTGATTCACCTTTGATGTCTTGTTTTATCCATTTCTCTGTGCACATTAACACCTCAATGGTAAAGTGAGAAAGACTACTTCTGGCTGGAGTGATAATACGACCACTTGTGCTAAAAGCACTCTCAGAAGCAACCGATGACACTTGCATAGCAAATACATCCCTAGCAATTTGTGAGAGTATATGGAACTTAAAGTTGTTCGTTTTTCATAACTCTTAACATCATCTTTTAAATATGTATCCAGCTCATCTTACGTTTCCCTTGCTCCTTTCTCACTCATTATCTCTTTATACCAAATGTCAATCCGCCTATACCACAATCCATCATCAAATAGATCCATCTTATCACTAGATTGTTCACGACCAGAAGCAGAAGACATAGCTTGAGAATACTGAGATTGTGAAGACTACGATTGGACATTCTCATTCCCATTATGTATATCACTATACTTAGCAAACATAGATCTCAAAATTAACAAGATTAACTCATTCATCTCCTTAGCTTCCATAGAATCATTCCCATGTAATGTTTCAAAACATAATTTTGCATACTGTATTTTCTTCCTAGGATCAAACATTGTCGCTACAATAAACATCTTGTTGATATTTTTCAGCCCATCCCAATACTTTCAAACTTCTTAATCAGTTTACTAGCCTTTCTACTCGGCTAGCTATCATTTTCAATAATAAGTCCACTCATATTTGATGCTATGGTCACTATCTCACCATAGCATTCATGTGAGTTCAATGATGTAGAGGCTGAGACAATCATAGTTGAGTTATAGAAAATAACTAGAAAACGATGAAGTCTCTCAACCTCATCTCAATCATGACACTTAAGAGGTCTTTTTCTTGTTTCCCCATTTTCTAACTCTAAGAAATAATCACAGTAAACCAAGTACTCAGCTAACATTTTCTCAAATGCAACCCGAAACTTAAGAGCTTGTTTCAACATAAGATATGTTGAATTCCACCTAGTCCTCACATCAAGTGGTAAACTACCTCTTGTCATCTTCCCGGACTCAACCTTTAGCTCAAATGATTTCAGCCTATTAGTAGATGATCTAAGATAAGTGATAGCATTGCGGATTGCACATATATTATCATCTACTTCAGCTAAACCATCCTTGACAATCAAATTAATGATATGTCCACTACATCTCATATGTAGCATCTCACCATCTAAGACAAATGCATCATCTGAACCTAGTTTAAAACTGCTTTCAAACTTCCTTAGAGTTGAAGTTTTAGTTGTTGCATTGTCGACAGTAATGCAAAAAAAACTCTCTTGATTCCCCACTCAGCTAAGTAGTCTAAAAGTATAGTTGCAATAGTCTGACCTTTGTGATCGGTTACAAGTTTGAAACCGATAATCATTTTCTTAAGTGCCCAAGTGGGATCAATGTAGTGGATTGTGACAACCATGTAAGAAGCACATGTGATTTAAAAAAGATAAAAACAGAAACTAATCAGTTTATAATCAATGTAAAGCACCTGTGTTTTCAAAAAGTAAAAACAGAAACTAATCAGTTTACAAAACCAGTTGGTTGACACTTCCAAATGTTTGTTGTAACAGATACTCTTTGAATATTGCATAAAAACCACTTCCTAAGAGTAGTCTTTATCTCCTTATACATTTTGACAATGTCCCTTTGAGCAGTCCTTCTTGAATGAGGCCTATAGAGATTCATCTGACATAGAAAAACAAACAACAAATCACAGTCAGTCGACACGTCAATGTAACATGAAATAATCATAAACTTAAATGAAAAAGATTTAACCTTGCTGCAGAACTGTCTCCAGGCTGCACATTCGATGAATGACAATGGTAACTCTGCTGCTACAAGCAACTCATTTGACGCTTGTCTAAACACAGACTCAAGTACTTTAGCTATCTTCTCACCTTCATCCATGCTTAAAACCGGCTGCTGATTGGCTTGGGATTCCAACCAAGCCTTGTACTGTTTACACACACCGGTATGCTTCTATAAATTGGATGTCCCTGACTTGGTTGGACATGCGAATTCCTTCTAGCAGTAGTTACAAATGCACTTGTCTCAGTTTTCTTTAAGTCTTGTAAAATATGACCAAACATTAGATCTTGTGGCCAGTGTCTTCTTATCTTTATTTGGCTGAGATGTTGCTCTCATTCCTCAGGATTTTCTTTACATTTCCCTCGAGATCCTCCACTTCCACCACTTGGTATCTTAGTCTCTGTATTATTATTGCCAGCACTATTTGTATTCAACCTCTCTTCAGGCGGAGAGACTAATGAACCCATCTAAAACAGAAAACAGAAAATAAAAGAATCAATGTCTAAATTAATTTACAACAATCAGATCCCATTCTAAATTCACAAAACCTATAATTTAAAACCATTAATAATTCATCGATCTAGTGTCTGTATAAGAGCATCTAATAAGAAGCCATAGATTGATACATCATTAATTGATATGAACTCGATCGTTTTTCTTTAAGTAACTGTTAGCACTATGAGCTAAATCCCCTTCAAATAGCACTTGAATCCTAATGCTCATAAAAAGAAAGAATAAAGTATAAAATGGGATCAATGAATGCAGTATTAATACAATGTAGAGATGCATCATCCTAACAAAGGTCATTGCAATTTCAACTTCATAACAGCCAAAATCCTGCAAAACTCGTTCAAGCAGAATGCAGAAATGCTAAAGCAAAAAAGTAGACATGAATCGAGATTACAAAAACCAAATCTACAAGGACAATCAACATATTTCAGAATCAAAACCATCAAAACTCTTGACTTTAGCTTAGTTCTGAGTGCTAAACTACAACAAACCCACATGCAAAACTCTCAAACCCAAAATTAGAAACAAAATTCAAAGACTAACCGAAAATTATTAGATGAATCCTACTCAAATTCATAATTAAAAGAAAACTCAAAATCAACATATAACTTAGCCAAAATCTCTAACCTTAAACAGAAACAATACAAAAAAACTAATCAATTGAAGAACATAGATTCAAAATCAAAGTCTAAAACAAACCCTAAATTTCAGAGCAAAACTCCAAATCCCACAAACAAAGGGATTTATCAAAATCAAGTTATATAATCGATAAAATCCCAAAATTTGGCCAACAGTAGAAGCTCGCGAGCAGTTACAACTAAGTAATAGCTTTGAATCGTTGTTTTTTCGAACAACAATGGTGATTTTTTTAGATTCATTACCCAACAACAATGAGTAGAGGGAAGGAATCAAACTTTATATGTCATAGTCATTAGCTGGATCATTCTAACCACTAGACTCAGAAGAACTCAACTATTTAAACATATTCAGAATCACGTTTTTACTAGTTAGTTTTGAATATACATAAATTGGTAATTAACAAAGAAATATTGTAGAGAAAGGAGTATATATCTTGATTTTAAAATGAATACATGTTGATCATATATATCTTGATTATTTTTATTGTGGTTGTTAAACTTTATATCATTAGTGGAAAATATTGTAATGTTGTCCTCAAGTTGTATATATATATATTAATAATAGCATGCAAAATATTGAATTAATCTATATTATGTGTTAGATAATTAGTAAATTCAAACGTTTTAGCATAACAATAAAGAGAAGAAATGATAATGATGGGTAATACTATTAAATTTGGAAAAAAGTTGTCTGATATAATAAAAACATAACATGTTTCGGTAGACCCATTCTCATGATCATTTGTTATAATGCTCTCATATATCTTCGTAAGTTTGCTGATAAATATTTGATATATATATCACTAAAAAAAATTTGAGTGATATTTGAGCTATTATGACAATTGTATTGTGACTATAAATATTAGTAATAATTTGTAACGTTTTATATACAATTTTGTTACAAATTATATTTGTTATGAATCATTGTCACTCTATTCCATAACAATTTGTGACAAAATTGTTACTAGATTTTTTTGTTATGAGTATATTGTAACGTTTTTTGTTACCAAAATGCATTTGTGATACTTGTATTGTAATCATTTACAAATCGTCACAACTTCGTAACAATATCTTCGTATTATGACAAAATATATGCTATTGTAACGAAATATTACGTATCAATACAAATTTTTTCTTATAGTATATATATAGTTTGTCTAATATACATCCAATCATTATGTTAATTTTTTTCTCAACATATAAATTAGCTTCGTGAGCCAAAAAAATTGATCTGAAAAGTATGTTTAAGAAAGTAATATCTCGCACTACACACCAGAATATCAGCCTTATAATTGAAAGTACGAGAAATTAAATTGATGTAAATAAATAAAAGAAACTATTTATCCTTGAGAATTAGTCTATGTACATTGAGAAAACGAGTCATTCCTCTTGATGTATCACACTATCTTTATCGACTTAGAACTATTAGCCGCAAAATCTACTTCTATATTTAGTTGCGCGATGATTTTTTTTTTTGTTAACATTGAGCCACAACTGCCATGCCCATTAGCCAAGTTCCTATATAATATAGACGATGGGATTCGATCCCTGGTTGTGCAAGTGCGCTATCTTTAGTAGATTTACCACCTGCCACTAAAATAAAGACAATTTGCGTTACGCGATGATAGATACACCAATATCTATAATAGTTATTCGATTTCAATATATAACGGCAATACAAAACTATCTTAAGTGTTAAATATATATATATATATATATGGTAAATTTATTATTAAAAGAAAATTTTATTATAAAAAATGAAAATTTATATGTGCAATGCTTTCAAATTCCTAGTGAACTTTTTTTTTGTCAACAATTGGATCGACAAGTCTCGATCCATAGTCTAAAACTCATCCAT
Organism: Lepidium didymum; assembly: GCA_963920545.1. Taxonomy (NCBI): domain Eukaryota; kingdom Viridiplantae; phylum Streptophyta; class Magnoliopsida; order Brassicales; family Brassicaceae; genus Lepidium; species Lepidium didymum. The sequence continues at coordinate 16,823,457 of OY986988.1, read as the reverse complement.
ATAATTTTCTTTTAAACTACTATAATACAGTTGATAGAAATCAAACTCTGGTGCCAAATTATTAGTTGGATCATCCTAACCACCAAACTGATAGGAACTCTTTCTTATATATTTGATAGGTTACAATTACTTTCTTTTTGGACAGAAAATGACTCATTCACTAAAAACCCTAAAGTAGGCACGATAACAACTATGGGCCATGGCTCTAACTTGTAACAGTGTCAATTTGACAAATTCTTAAGTCCTTAATTTAAACAAAACTACTATTACATAAAACTGTTTACTCATTAGCTAAATCAAAGAGTCCTTTATAAATTTGCTAGATTTCATTGTCTTTTTTTTTGGAATCCAAAGATGTATATTCACAATTTTATTATTGAGTCTAAAGATGAATATTTACAAAATTCCAAGGAATTGATAAGAGTATTGTACTTGGTTAATTTCTGAATATATATTTTTTTGTGAACCAGTTTCTTAATATTTAACATATGTAAACTTGGTCTAGTTGATTAAAAATGACAATTACGTAGAAAATAGATTAATTCCATAATTGGTCTTGATAAGCTGTATCTATCAATTAATCCTATAAAGTGTTAAGAATATTACATAATATTCACTTTTCATAATATTTTATTTCATAAAAATGTGTGGGTTCCAGTAAATCGACACACAATCTCATGAACACCATAACTTTGATAACTTTTTGGGCCCATATCTCTCTTTTCTCCGTGATATATAATTAATTAACTAATTATTCACTCATACACCAAAACAACACATCACTATATCTCTCTTATAAATTATTAACTTTTAAACATAATATTAATACCAAATATAAAATCCTTTTCATAAAAAAAAACATAATAATGTATAGATTTAAAACAAAAAAAAATCAAAAAAGAGGAGATCTCCTTGAAATTCCTTTCCTCTTGAGTAATCTCATGAATGGTCTCAATGAAAAATTACTCAATAAAATTTCAGAATCTTCAGAAACATCTGTGATTGAAGATGATGTGCTTGATTTCTTCTCTTCTATGCTTCCTTCTTCATTACACATCACTTCTTTCTCCATTACCAATCTTGAAGATAAACTGTATTTTTGTTTTTTTGAAACACCTGTTGAAATCTACAAAATAAGATTAAAAAATAATATAAATATTATAATTATAGTAAAATATATATAAAAACATATGTGCTTCAAATACATTCCCATATTTGACTTAGTTTAACGTTTTTCAAGCGTGTTTGACGTGAATACAACTCATATAATAAATACAAAATAATTTTATATATAATACAAAATAATTTTTGTATTTTTGTTTAAATTTTTTTGAGCATCTTTTAACTGAAAGTAATTGACTTTATTTGAGTGTGAACATTATATAATGTACTGCTTAAAATGTGTAAAAATTGAATTCATCATATCATTATCCTAGCTATAAATTTATGTCGAAAGATTAAACTTTACTATTCAAAATTGAAACTTTAAACAAAAATAGAAACTTAAATAAGAAAATAATTACCTTGCAAGAGATAGAGCAAAATTTATTAGGATGATCTTGAATATATCTTTTGCAAGTAACACATGAAGCTCCATTTTTGGATTTTGTTGAAGGTCTTGCATCTTTTGCTTGTGGCCTTGAATTCAAATGTATTGCTTTTTCTCCATTTATTTTATATGTCTATTTCCAAAAAAAAAACAATTAAAATTTGGAATTTATAGACTCTAAAAACTCAGACAAAATGTGATAAATTTGAATGTTTGAATTATATTAAATATAAATAAAAAACCTGAATCTCGGAGCAGTCAAAGTAATGTTGAATATCGAGAAGACGAAGAACATCTTGATAAACATATTTGCAGATCTGAAGACGACGATGAAGATAATGAGCTTCTGTGTTGCAACAATGTCTGCAGATTTCGATATTACAATCAATGCAAAACACATTCTTCTCATTCTTTCGAAGATACTTATGATTCATACATATCCCAAAGAACTCTGAGTTCAATAATCTGTTAATCCAATCTTCATCACTTCTTCTCTTCTCATTCTGCAATAAATTAATTATTAAATATTTGATTTCAGATACTTAAGTTAGATTTATAATGAATATATATATTTAATAGCTTGAAAAAAAAACTAAAAAAAACTTGGTCTCTCTTTTCCATATAAATTCTGTAGAAATTTTGGAATTTTATTGACTTTGTGTGTAAAGTTATATATGAATAAATTTAAAACTTAAATTAGATGAATATGTGACAAAAACAAAATTAGATGAATAATCTTGCACCAATAAAAAACAAAAATTCATATAAAAAAGCTTGAAGGTATATAATCTACAGAAATTTCGATTTTTATCAATTTTTTATGGATTCTTTTGCGTTAAATTTGTAAAAAACAAAACTTGAATTTAAGGGATTTATTTAGAGGAAAAAATCTGTAGAAATTATGAAACGTTTTGAGAATGATGAATTGATATGAACAAATTAAAAAACAGAGAGATATACAAATAAAAAAATAATCGGAAAAAAATATAAAAGAATTTGTACCAGATTCATTTTGGTTGGAGAAACTGAGTTCTTTGAATCGATTAGATGAAGGAGATTTATTAAGAACTTTGATCAAAAATCATATGAATATGAAAATATAATTAGGGTTCTTGGGGAAGAAGCCGAAGCAGAAGAAAGCGAAAAGCAAAAAGAAGAAGAGAGAAGCGATTGTAGTGTGAATTAATAGTAGAAGAAGGCTAAGGAAATATTATGAAATAAAATAAAATAAAATGTGGAATGTTTCAATTAATTGTAAATTGTGTTTAGTGAAGAAAAATAAAATAAAAATGGAAAATAAATAACAAAAATTAAGGGAAATATCAAAAGTCATAAGAGTCAACAATAACTGTGGCTCTTTTATACCTAAAATTGATTAGCAGGCGGGAATGTGAAAGATTTTTAACTTTTAAGTTTTTGTAAAATGTATTTTTTTTATTTTGAAAATATAAATCTATATAAGTTGCTCTAATAAATACAAAATGAAAAGCCACTAATATGGAGATTAATATTAATAAAAGTGGGTGGACATAATTTGACTTTGATGGGCAAAAAGAAAATGTTAATAATTGAGATTGGTGCTATAAAGGTAAGCAAAGGTTCCTATATTTACTCCGAAATTTCCAAGGAAACCAACTTCTCTTCTTTGGAATTATATCATTTCCACATTTACATTCTCAGAAACTTTAGATTTCGATATATACATATATATATATATATAGTTCGTATTGCATATAATATCTAATTCAAAAAATCAATCTGTTGTACACAAAAAATGGCTATATTGTTTTATTGAGCTATGTAGTCCATTGATTTTGAACAAAAATAAGTTTTTAGACTCATAAATTTTACATCTATAAATTTTAAAATAAGATAGTGTATGTGCAATACGAACATAATAAGATAGTATTTGATTATTCATTACCTATTTACTCATGTTTGCATTAAAGAATCAACTTGATGACGTCTTTTAAGGTTAAAAACTAGAAAGATTAAAGGGAAAGAATAATTTTTGTAACCATTCTTTTGTATGTCTGGGAGTGGGACAGTCGCATTTGTCGTCACATTGAGCGTACTATGAAAACCTGTATCTTTGCCTTAAGCCAAACATAAGATTTTCTTACCATTTAGAGAAGCAGAACATCAAATATCATCATATCAAACGAATAAACAAAAAGCAAAGAAATCAGAGTAACTACAAACCTAAGACTATGAGGATCAGAGAACAACAACTTGGCATGAGGTAGAAAGTCTTGGAATGGTAAGGAGTTCTTTCAGGATTGCAGATTCTTCTTTTCTCTTCATGTAAGCATCCAAGCGGACGGTTAGTTTCTTAAGGATTGCTGAGTTCTCAAGAAAGTAACTCACTAGCTTCATCTCCATGACTTCCCTTCTCAGAGGTCTTTCTATATCCACATACTCTAGAGATGATTGTAAACATCCTGGTCTTGATAAAATACTAATTTCCCCATTGTATGGATATCGATAAAATGCCTGAAAGTAGAATCGAACAAAAGAAACTACGTGAGTATATAATACTTTCATCATTGGCAATATAAAAAAAGTGTTTTAAGTAAACAATCCGAACCACGACAAGAGATTTTAGGTTTGGACAGCTTTCAAGAAAGACTGGCAACAATTCCCATTCGTAGTTGAGTAAGAATCTAACACGCAAGAAAGATAAGCTACGGAATAAGGGTAGCTGTTCACATTTTGAGTAATGATAGATGACCTGCAAGGAGAACAAGAAAACATATGAGGAAAAACTTATAGATAGAGTTAAGCATTAACATAGGTTTACCTCAAGAGTTTTGGAAGTGATGGTCATATCTTTGACACAAGAGATTCCCTCAAGCAAACTACGAATCATCTTTCTCTTTTCTAGATCGTTTTCAAACGTCTATATGAAACTAACTTCAATATTGATATCAGCCTCTACGAGAGAACTCGTTTTATTTAGTATGAAGCTTGTAATGCGATTATCATGGAGCCTCAGATATTGAAGCTTACGAGCATTAATTGCAACTACACGATCATCTTCATCCGAACCCTCATAAACATGAGTGAATCTCAACAGAGATTGAGAACACACACGTAAAACTTCAATAGAATTACAGTAAGCCCTCTATATATACAAGCTTTCAAGAACTGGGCAGCGTGAGATGAGAGTTTCAAAATCCAAATAGTTGACAAAGTCAACTAGAATTAGATCCATAACTCTGAGAGAAGGTACAGATACACACTTGAGACTAGCCAAGGTTACTCGATCAAGCTCTAAGGATACCAAGCTCTCACAAGTGTAAAGATTTGGAGGCATCTGAATTTCATCCCCGCTGCCAGAATTGTGGCAAACATGGAGATCTTTAACCCTCCGATCAACAACAGTGTTTATCCAACGACTGATAATACCAAAACCAGGCTCATAATCTTCATCGTAACAATAGTATCTCAACTTAAAACTTTCCAAGTCTGACTCACTGTTGAAACCCAAGAAGGCATCGACAAAACTGACGAATGTTATGTAGTCTGGAAAATCATCAATGTCCAAGTCCAGCCCTGGTACGTATCTCCATAGATTTCTCCAAGTTTTGGACAATACACTACTTTTAACCACATCCCTTGTAGGAAGATTCAAGAGAACCTTACATAGCAATGATTCTGGCAAATTGCTTAGCCAGTCAACTTTACTCGATCCTTCCACACCAACACGTTTCTGTCCATCTCCATCCATTTAATCTGCATAGCAAACAGTGAACCATAAGAAATCCTTACAATACCTATACTCAGATAACGAATCGAATAAATCTTCACAAAACTTTGAATGAGAGATAAGCGATCGTTATTAGAATCCAGATGACAGAAATCTGTACCCACAAATGATCGAATTAGCATTCAATCACGAAATAGATCAAAATGGAAACCATGACTAAGGTGTATCGTGACTGCGAAACTGAGGGTATACGTGGAATTCGCTAGACAAAATGAAATTTGGTGAAGATTTCAAACGCAGAGGACGAGTGCGTTATTGGAGTGGCTTCTAAAGAGGAAACGAACCCAGATCTGGTGGAGGTATTGGAGTGTGGGCCAAAGGTAAAGATTTATAGAGTCTTGACCCAACTCCAAAGTTATTGGGCTTCATGGGCCCAACAGCAAAAGATATCACACAAATGGGGCTTTGAGGACACATATATACATGCTAACATATGAGATTGTTGGGAAGGAATGAGGCAAGACAGCTCTTAGAGGAAGAGAGACAAGAAGAAAACCTGAGCGTTTTGTTCTCTTTTCAAGTGTTGTTTTTCCTTTAGCTTTTTTTGTGAATTTTTGTTACCTAAGAAAACAGAGCAAGAGAGTATGTGTGTGGTGTGTGCTTGGTATCCATTGTAACCTCTTGGTCCAGTGAATTTGGGAGTAGTTCGAAAATAAGTTTCGAAGCCAAAAAATTGGAAATCTAAAAGTTACCAAAATCTAAGTGAAACGTGACTTTGCTATAAAAAATTAGTCCCACTATCAAAAATAAGTTTTCTGGCCCAAAAATTTGAAATCCATAAATTACCAAAATCCATTAGTTTTGATTAAAATCTCTAATTTATCAAAAATTGAATGAAATGACTTTGTAAATGTTATAGAGTTCATTGATTTTGATTAAAAAAAAATAGTCCAAAATATTAAATCTACAATTTTCCAAAATTTTAATGAAAAAGGACTTATTGAATGCTATATAGTCTATTGGTTTTGATAAAAAAAATAAGTTTTTCTGCCTAAGAATTTAAAATGTGTTGACAAAAAAAGTTTAAATGTATAATTTACAAATTTGAGTGGAAAATAATTTTGTGAAGGTTATAATACATAGACTTTGATTAAAAATAAGTTTTGGGAACATTTATAGTTGATTAAAATCTTACGTGTGTTCTAGAGCAAGGTATCCGAAATTTCCAGCATGTCGAGTCTCAATACAGTTAATTTGGCATATATCAAATATTTTTATGTAGCATATTTGGAAATTAATTTGTTTATATATATTTATGCATAGTGTTATGTGTGAAAACTCATAAAGCTGATAGCTTAGCTTAAAATAAACTATTTACATATAGTTTATTTATTTAATAAATGATTTTAGGCGAATATATATGAACAAAAACGTTTTATATGACATCTCAAACATCGAATTGAAAAGGTATTATGATTCATAGTGAATTAAATCTTTGTTTTTAGGTTCCAAGTCAAATATGCTTAATATATAAGTTCCAACATCTATTAGAAATCTAAACAAACTAGAAGTCATGGGTCTTGGCCATAACATATCAAGTGGCAATAATCTTATTTTACTTTCCAATTTAACGAAACTTTTCGTGATTAGGCTCAACTCTAATAACTTCACATCCCCACTTCCCATCTGACATGAGTGGCTTCCACGACCTGGAACATTTTGATGTTAATGATAACTCATTTCACGAGCCTTTTCCTAAATCGTTATTCTTCCTTCCTTCGTTACTAGAGGTTGACTTGGGTGGAACCAATTTACGGGACCTATAGAATTTGCGAATACATCTTCATCATCTAAGCTTCAAATTCTACACCTTGACCGTAACAGATTCAATGGGCCGATCCCGGAATCTATATTTGGATTTTCCAGCCTTAGTGAATTAGATCTTAGTCACAACAATTTCAGTGGACCAATCCCTACATTTATATCAAAGTTAGTAAACCTCATTGTTATTCGTCTTTCTAATAACATATTAGAAGGTACAATACCAGGTTGCCTATGGATCGAGAATGAAGTGATGCTTTCTCACAATTCTTTCAGCAAATTTGAAAAACCTTCGGATGGAGTACTAATAGGCATACTGGATATAAGTTCAAATTCATTCCAAGAACGGTTTCCTCTTTGGATCTACAACCTTAAATGTTTATATGTCTTAGATTTGTCCAACAATCTCTTTAGTGGGTCGCTTCCTCCATGTTTAAGGAATCTAACTGATTCCATTAAGGAGCTATTTCTGCATAACAACAACTTTAGTGGGACTCTTCCAGAATTATTCGCCAATGATTCCAAGTTACAATGCTTGGATGTTAGTCGCAACCAGCTAGAAGGTAAACTTCCAAAGTCCTTGATTCATTGCAAATCTCTACGACTTGTGAATATGGAAGGCAACAAAATCAAGGATACATTCCCATCATGGTTGGGATCTCTACCAGAGTTTAAGAATCATTGATATATCACATAATGGCTTCATTGGAACTCTCCCATCTCATTATTTCTCCAACTGGCGTGAAATGACCACATCAACAGAAGAACCTGACGAGTACATGATGACTTACTATATTGGTGAGACCTATCCCTCGATGGAAATGGTGAATAAAGGTGTAGAAATCAGTTTTGAGCGAATCCAAAGAGAGTCAAATTCCTTAATCAGTTGGTCTTTTAAAGAACTTGCGTCTTCCCAACTTGTCAGGTAACGCTTTCACAAGCGATATCCAATAGTCATTGGCAAATTTGAAAAAGCTTGAGACATTAGACCTATCCCGTAATAAGCTCACAGCTTAAATCCCTCAAGATCTTGGTAAACTCTCTTTTCTCTCATACATGAACTTCTCCCATAACCTTCTCCAAGGTTTTGTGCCACGAGGTACACAGTTTCAAAGGCAGAATTGTTCTTCATTCTCGGACAATCCTGGACTTCAAGGTCTCGAAGAAATCTGTGGAGAAACTCATTCCCTGAATCCCACGTTCCAACAACCCGAGGAAATCTCAGAGACAAAGGAGCACATCATCAGTTGGATAGCAGCTGCTATAGCATATGTACCTGGTGTGTTCTGTGGATTGGTGATCGGACACATTTTTACATCACACAATCATGAGTGGTTCGCTGAAACGTTTGGTCGAAGAAAATTCACAAGTGTTTGTTAAGCCGATCTCTTGCAAACTTTCTTTGCATTTGTGAAGAACATGTTGTGTAAACTTTTCTAGTTCGTATTTGCACTTAGTTTATCACGTGTATTATTCTCCAGAAAACTTGTTTTTGTTTGTTTGTAATTTTCTATTTACTAGTTTTGTAATAAAAATCTTTGATGTTATTCGATATATATATTCAGGCTTGAAAACGTATTCTTTATGTGCTTAATAGGCTTATGAAATCAAACTACGTGTTGTTTTTCGCCGAACAAAAGCTGAGAATCACTACAAAGATCGGTACCTTTGCATAAACACTACAAAGTAGAGATAAATACATACACTAACCAAAAGCTTGCAGTAGAGAAAAAAAGAAGTCATAAGAAATTATGCTTCTCATGACAAAAAAAAGAAAGTAATTATGCTTCAGATACAATAAAGGCAAAAATAAGTTTTTAAAAAGACAGAGAGAGAGAGAGGATTATCACACAATGATGCTTCATCGTCTTCAGCTAGTAAATCATTTTTTTGACTGTTCCAACGAAATTGGAAAACGTGACCTTTGATTTCTTCAACGTCCATCAACAGAAGTGAAGGAATCAGCAAATCCAGAAGGACGAGTTGGGATACTTGTTTGTGTATTGTCTTTGCTTCCAATAAAAGAAGACGAAGATCCTGAGTCATCACCAGTCTGGCTAAGTCCCTCAAGAGCTTGCCATTTCTGAACCTTTTGAGGTAGAGGCATATCGTAGTCTATCCCATAGACATCATCAGGGTCTGTCTCAGTGGGTTTCCATTGGACAGTTAGTGAAGATAAGACGTTAACGATGTGAGACATGTCTGGTCTTTGGTAAGGCTCACGGGCACAGCAATGACCTGCAAGCTCCCAAACTTTTTCAATGCTGGCTAAAGTATCTTCATCAGGGTTGATGTTTGGGTCGATTGCGTTTTTAAAAGCATTTTCGTCTTTGTCTTTGCTGGCTGCTATTCGACGGAACCATGTGACTAGATGGACGCTGTCTTCAGGTTGAGTCTCGTCTAGAGCTTTACGTCCTGTGATTAGCTCCATAAGTATGACCCCTAAGCTGAAAATGTCAACTTTCGTCGTCACTCTTCCTGTCACTGCCAACATCAAAGAAGATAGCAATAGCAAAACGGTCAAAAGATGATACTTTAAAGCATTAGAGTATAACATTTTGGGTAAATTCTCGATGATTTAAAAACCTGCATATTCTGGTGCAAGGTATCCGAAAGTCCCAGCAACTCGAGTCTCGATGGAGTATTTGCCATCAGGAGCTAAACGAACTAGCCCAAAGTCAGAAACTTTGGCACGCATGTCATCACCAAGAAGGATGTTTGATGGCTTTAGATCCCTATGGATGAAACTCTGATGCGCAAGTGTATGCAGATACTCAACACCTCGAGCTACATCCAATGCAATCGCCAACCGTCTAGTCCAGTCAAGCGGTTTTAGCCCTTCTTCTTTCCAATGAAACAAATGTTGACTCAGTGTCCCCTGTGGCATGTATTCATAGACAAGAAGCCTCTCGCTTCCATCAAGGCAGTACCCGAGAAGTGCAACTAGATGTCGATGACGCATTTTAGTCAGAACAGTGATCTCAGATTTGAACTCAGCAAGTCCCTTATCAGTCACAACCGAAGACTCCATTCTCTTCACAGCTATCTTCGTTCCATCGTGGAGTTCACCTTTGTAAACAGTACCGAAACCGCCTCTCCCTAGGATATTCTCTTCGCTGAAGTTATTCGTCACATTCCTCAAGACCTGTATCGATATAACTAAGTTCCCAGCTTCCACAACATGAATATCGCTAGCTGCACTTCCACTGTGACTGTAGCTATCACTTCCTCCACCACTGTTAAGACTAGAAGCTGCAACAGTAAGTTTAATGTCATCGTTGTCACCTGAATAATGCGGATGAATCACCATGTTGCTGGTTGGACTCTGGACTCTAGCGGGACTCTTTCTTTTCTTCACGTATAGACACACACCGAGCCCGGCCAGACATAACGCACCAACAACTCCACCAATCACAGGAGCAATAATCTTGACATTACTTGATTTCTTAGAAGTTTCACTGCCACCATTTCCTCCTGAAGTTGAAGATCCACTTCCTTTTGGAGCTCCGGGAGAGCCATTCGGTTTGCTTGGTCCATCCTTTCCCATGTTAGTGTTCCCATTAGTTATCACATTCACAGTTTCCCGAAACTTTGGCAGTTCTCCAAATATATCGTTGTTAGACACATCGAGAGTCCTAAGCTTAGGCAATGTGGTAAGCTCAGTCGGTATAGTCCCAGACAGTTGATTATCAGAAAGATTGATAGTCTCCAATGAAGTAAGCTTGGCTAAGCTCGGAGATATTGTACCCGAGAGATCCTGTTTCCTCAAATTAACAACTGTAATGTTGCTTCCAGAACAAGTAATCCCAACCCAGTCAACACACGGATCATTTCCCTTCCAACTCTTTGCAAGCTTTTCTGGATATCCAAATGATTCAGCTACAGAGAGAAAAATTTCGACACGAGGATCACATGGAACACCAGGTGTGTCAAGACAAAAACTATTTGTCTTTGTGGATAATATATCAGTACCAACGGACTTTCCGAATAACGGAGTTGGACCTTGAAGCAAATTATTGGTTAAATTCACAGTCGTAAGCGACTTAAGACCAATTAAAGACTGTGGAACAACACCAGTAAGCTGATTCTCTCTTACATTAAACACGCGGAGAGACTGTAAACCAGAGAGATCAGGAATTGGACCTGAGAAATCGTTTCCTTGCAGAGAAACCTCAACGAGCGAAGTCATGTTCTGCAATATCGAGATCGAGCCGTTTAGTTTCGTCTCACCTGATTGACCATTTAAGAAGAGAGACTGAAGAGAAGAACCAGCAAAGCTCGCCGGTAACTCTCCTTCTAGATGATTTGCAGACAATTTCAGATTCGTCAGGCTTGGAAGTGACTGAGAGCCGAAGAAATCTGGAATTTTCCCAAAAATGCTGCAATTGGAGAGAGTAAGATTCTGCAGAGACGTCGCTTCTTTAATGGTTTCTGGAATTTCCCAAGGACTAAACGGATTATCCTCCAGAAACACTTGTTGAAGAGAATTCATACCAGAGAAGAGATTCTTTGGTACTGAATCGAAGAGATTACCGTGCAGATTCAGCGTCTGTAAATGAGAGAGACCAGAGAGATCAGGAATCGGACCTGAAATTCGATTGAGAAAGAGCTCAAGAACAGTCAATTCAGAGAGCTTCTGAAGATTGGTAGGAAGAGTTCCACTAATCCCTTTCTGTTTAAGTTGAATCCTAACAACACGATTACTCGCATCGCATTGAACAGTTTCCCATTTACAAGGATTAGGGTCAGACCAATCGACGTCCGATGTAAGATTGAGACTTGATTTAAGAGCTTGCATAGTCAGATCATCAAGACCACTCTGCGAAACTGAAAAACCAGCGAAACCCAGTAAAAAAGAAACGAAGAAACAGAGAATACTCAAATGAGATTCCACCATTTTGTCGGTGAAATTCTGCTTCAAAAATCCTCACTCGGTTGTAAAGCAGCCGCCTTTAAGACTGAGAATTGTGATAATTTCTAGGGTTTTAAGGAGGCATTGAAGAAGAAGAAAGGTTTTGCCGAAAGGGAAAGACAAATTAAGGCAATGGAATCGGCGGAGATCGAGGAAGATAAATTGGAAGAGAAGAGAGAATACAGATAACAAAATTAAAGTAAGGATCATAAAAGCAAACCTTTTTTATTCCAAAAAACAAAATATTTATTCTTCTGAAGAAAATTGGATGAACCATAATTAAAAAGGCAGAACTCGTGTTGAGTGTGAGAAAGAGAAAGTGTCTTATTATTTTTTACTATTTCTTATTTTATTTTATGTCTCAATTTCTATCTTATTACAGCTGGCAAGTCGGCATAATTCACTAGTAAAACAAAAATATATCCATAATTAAATAATTGAGATTATCTACTATGTTTATATGTAACTTTACATACAAGTTAAGATCTAAAAGTATCAATTTAATATTTTTTCGTTTTAAGAAGATTGATTGATTTCAATTTGGTAATGAAATAGAAAAAATCTACTAAAGATAAGAAAATTATATGGTCTTGATTTGTTATTTTATTTGTTCACATGTTATATCCCTATGATTGATTTTTTTGGCATATTTCGGCTAACTACTAATAATTTTGATTATATTTATATTTCCTATTTTAAAAATATAGTTTCTATAGATCTTGGATTTTTCTTCACATTATTTCCATTTGCTTCTATAAAAAAAATATTAATTTTCTTCTATGAACATTTGTGACAATGCGTGAAACTTATCTGTATATTAATAACAAAAAAAACCATTTAATACGGTGACGGTGGTATCTATTAATTAAGTTCTGATTAGTGGAAATAAATCACAATAACGTGTTATAACAGTGTCTATCTATTTAATTATTTATTTATTCAAATGTCACAACTTTATGAATTCATTCGTAGTAGTATTTCTTTCTATTTTGTCTAATAAATAAACTGAGATTTATATTAAAGAGTCTTTAAATCTTCTCATGAACGAATTTGACCAAGAAGATAAATGCGATTTGCAGTCCCGACAAAAGAAAAAAAAACAGTAAAGACCAACGCCGTGAAGTACTGAAGCTATTAACCACGCATTATCTTGAAATTCGACTGATTCAATAACGGTCGTTAATTGACGCCGCTTACTTTTACATCTTTTTTGTCATTTAACGCCGTTTACTTTTCTTTTCTTTTTTATTACTTACTAGTTTTCACGGCAGTCTAGGCTATTCTCTGCTCATAGTTTTGAATGTTTGTTATATAAAGTCAATGTGTAGATATATTTTAATATTTTATAATCATTTATTAATAAACATAGTACGATATTTGTGAATTTTGTTCATATTTTTGTAATAAGAGTAGATAAAATGGGTGTATTAAAACGTACCAAACATAGATAATATATATGTTAGGAAGAAGAACATTAAACAGGCACGAAATGTAGGTCGAACACTTGTATAGAGTACGTGGCAAAATTACGTTAGAGCAACAACTAGTCCACATTGTGTTCCTTACAGTGACACATCAACCACTTTTGTTGCACCTCCTTCATTTTCAATCATTTAAATTCTCTACGTATATATAAACATTTTCTCGTTGAAATAGAAAAAATAAACAAGCACCTTTTATTATTTTCTTGAATTACTATCTATTAAGAAGTCGGAAGATGGTACCAGTGTACAATACTCGGTCCTATTAAATGATGTATTTCGAGAGAAAATAATCCCAAAACATGGATTTTGTCACGGTGATCTTCTGTCACCCTATATATTTATTTTGTATACTGAGGTTTTTATCGCAAAATTGCGGAAGACTGAGCAAGATAAACTCATTTCTGATATCTCTATCACAAGAGATAGTCCAACTATTTCTCATCTCTTATTTGCTAATGATAATCTTTTTTATGTAAAATTACTTTAGAATAAGCTACTGACATTTTAAAGATTCTAAAGGATTATGAGATGATGTCGGGTCAACAAATTAATTTTGATAAATCATCGATTCAATTTCATCACTCTTTTCTAGAGGTGGAGAAAAAGGATTATCCATCATACGTTGGGGATTGGTATGGGTTCTTATTTAGGTCTCCCCGAAAACATTGGTGGATCTAAAACAAAAGTTTTTCTTTTTGTAAGAGAAAAATTACAAGAGAGGATTAATAGTTGGTCCTCAAAGTTCTTATCAAAAGCATCTAAGGAAGTGCTTATCAAGTATGTCCTTACGACTTTACCAACATATGTGATGTCATGTATAGGTTACCAAAAACTATTGTACTGAACTTAAATTCAACCATAGCAAATTTTTTGTGGTCAAATTCAAAATCTTCTAAAGGTATACATTGGAAAAAATGGAAGCATTTATGCCGACCAAAGATGGAAGGCGGATTGGGTTTCAGAGCGCTAAAGAAGTTTAACTTTGTGTTTCTTGCGAAACAATTATCGCGATTAATAGATTTCCCATATTCTCTTTTTGCACGCGTCATGAAAAGATGGTATTATAAGAATCAATGTTTATTATCTTCGAGGACAAATTAGAATCCTTCTTATGGTTGGCGAAGCATTTCCTCTGCTCGATCTTTGGTCAGCAAAGGAATTATTCGTAAGACTGGAGATGGAAGATCAATAAGGGTATGGGTGGACCCGTGGATCTCTGATGTTCTTCCAAGGGCGGCCAACGGCATTGGTTCAAATATTTATCCAAACCTTACTGTTGATCAATTCATTGATACTCATACCAGGACATGGCGGGAGGTTATATTACGTCAATATTTTATCGCATCTGATGTCCAGCTTATTCTGGGTCTACTTATACCTCAAAGGGCGATGTCTGATTGTTGGGGATGATATTTTACAAAGACTGGTCGGTACACAATTAAATCAGGGTATCAGACCGAGGAACAACATTCATTGCTAGATGTGGGAAGATTTGGACCAAATTTAAAGGTTCTCCAAGCCAAAATTTGGAAGATTGATTGTCCTAATAAGATTAGACACTTTTTGTGGCAGACATTATCATGATGTAGTGCGGTCAAGCAAAATCTTAATCACCGTGGTATTAACTGCGATCCACGATGTAGTCGTTGTGGTTCGGATGAGGAGACAATTAACCATGTCTTATTTCAATGTCCACCAGCAATTCAAACTTGGGCACTCTCAAGTATCCCCTCTACTGTTGACATTTTTCCTAGTGATTTTATTTGGTATAATCTAGACTATCTTTTTTTGGCGCATTCCTGACCAAATAAATGGTAAGATTTTCCCACTGATCATATGATATACTTGGAAAGCACGAAATGACAACTGCTTTTCAAATACTAATAAGGACCCACGAGATATTATTATTCAAGCGTAAACTGATATGTCTGAATGGTCAAATGCCATAAGTGTTTCAAACATCTCACATCAACATGTGTCACCGTCACCATTACTGATGCACCCGGATTGGGCTTATCCTTCTTCGAGTGACCTGAGTTTTACAAGTTATAGAGGCTTTGTGGATGGGTCTTGGAAAAGCTCTGATTTTCATTCAGGTCTAGGTTGGATCGGCTTCCTAAACTCTATAGAGGGGGTATGTAGGGGAGCGCGTGGTGTCCGGAAGAATCTTTCAGCGTTGCACTCTGAAATGGAAGCTCTAGCTCTGCTTTGGGCTATGGAATTTTTGCTGTCATTACAAATTTTAGAAGTGGAGTTCGCGACAGATTGTGCATACGGCTGCAACCAGAGGGGTGGTCGGCTTTCCAACCTTACCAAGAGGATTTTTAAATCATACGGCTAATACTCTCGCTTGTAGCATTAGAGAGCCAACCACTAATTTAATGTTTGTAATTTTTTCTTTAACCTTGGTAAGTTTTATAATATTATTTGAATTGACAAAAAAAAGAATTATGAAGATAATTGAGTTACAAAAAAAAAGTCGGAAGGTCTTCGTGTAATTTTCAAAGAGATTTTTAAGCTTAGGAATAGATAAACCTACACTAAATCGAAATTGGCTAAATGATTGGAACCTCGATTTGATGTGATGTAAATGAAAATAGATTTAGTCAAATGATTTATATAATAATTTGACAATAAAAGATAGAATTGACAGAATAAGATCAACTTGAATGAGGCCTAGTCTTTTAACGGTTTTATCTAGGTGTTAAACGGTTGGTTATGTTTCGACTTCGTAATTTATGCAAGTTGTGTGGAATTTCATGCTTGTCGGATTAGAAGCATATTTTTTATTATTTACTATAGGATATAGGATGTCTCGTCAGCTACTTTGGATTCGTGTTTGTATAATGTTGGTTTTAATCTTCGTATTAATCATACTTTGAATCTTAACTTAGTTTTTTCTGAGATTTATTTATGAAAATATCTGTTAGACTTTAGAGATATTTCTTCTTCTTTTTCCTGGCTTTTGTATTTCACCTTCATATTCTACCTTGGCTTATTAATATACAAACTTTCAAGTGAAAAGAAAAATCAACTTGAATGAGGTAAACTTTAACAAAGAGACCAGTAAAATCTATGAGGTGATTTATAAGATATCTACCTTTGTCAGATTTGTGATCGGGGTCAATGAGTTTTGGGTAAAAGGTGATCAATTTTGTAGAATGTGGTTGGTGAGATTTCAATAAAACAAATTATGTTCGTGTTGGTGAACGTAATTTACGTCACAGAGGCATGCACAGTCACTTAGTAGGTTCGATAAGTAGCGACATAAATCTATGAGATTTGTGTTTGTTGGTCATTCAACATTTACATTAACATTTAATGCTTTCATTACCATGGTGAGTAGGCTCGAGAACACATACATATGATGTTTTATATTACTGTTCATGGTCTTTGCTTTGACTTTTGAGTCTTTCAATGAGTCAGAGACTTAGACTTTGTTATTGAGTCGTTATTACAAGTGATTATTAGATAAATACATGAAATTGTTGCTTAAGTGGCTAATGAAATCTGTCAAGAGAAGGAACCATTCTCATGAAAATCATTACTTACGACGTCAAGATCAGTACTTAACCATCAATTAACAACATAGTGGTCGAAAGCAAAAGCTATGGTAGGAAACAAAGGAAAAAAACTCAAAAAGGAAAATCTATATGTACACACTGAACCATATGTATATTGCAGATTCATCATGCCAACCAATGAGCAGATTGCAGGTTGGTCATTCTCCGGCTGCAAAGGAGAAAAAAGAGAGAAAACTCGCCGGAAAAATGGATTATGAAGAAGAAGAATCAGATGAGATAGGATTAGTTTTGAATGATTTAGCAACAGATTTATAAAGATTCTCTTCTTCAAATGGTTTGGAGACATAACCATCCATGCCGCTTTTCAGACATTCTTCATAAGTGGCATGAATCACATCAGCTGTCATTGCTAGTATTGGTAAATGCCATTCGAGCTTTGTCTTCTCTTTTGCCTCTTTCTCCATCATTCTTATCTGACGAGTCGCTTCAAATCTGATATGAAATCACCAAACTTTATTAGTTCTGCTGCAAGTAAACATCAAAACGCAATGGAATGATTCTAATACTTGTTTCGCTTACCCGTCCATCTGTGGCATTTGTATATCCATGAAGCAAGCATCGAAAGTATGTGGAATTTGAAGCAAACCAAGAGCAACTTGTCCACTCTCTGCACAAACTACTTCTGCTCCAAATTTCTTTAGTGCTCCTGCTGCTACTCTGCGGTTGACTATATTATCATCCACCACTAGAATCTTCTTCCCTGTAAGCAAGCTTTTGAGTGTTGCAGGTGATGATCCTTCCGGATGTTGTTGTCTTGTCTTTCTTAGCTCGAGGGCTTGTTGCAGACAGGCGCCAATCATGCTTGCTCTTAGTGGTTTCATTATTACAGTATCTGCAAAACCTGCCGTTTTAGCTCTGTCGAATTCTGAATTTGTAATATTTGTTGCAAAAAGAACAAGTTTTGGAGACTTTTGATGAACGTTTCCATTGGTTCTTGAAATTAATAGGCGTATCTCTTGGTCAGTGATATCTTCGGTTGAAATCCATGAGTCTTTCTCTACTAAGATCATATCCAGTTGCGGTTTGGTTGTTCTGCAGATGGCAAATAAAAATTAAGTTGTTTCTAATCATATCAAAATTCAGCTAACTAACAAATATGAAAGAAAAGATTGAAGCTTTCAATGTTTTACCCGGATGGGAGAGTAGAACCGTTTTTTCCAAATGCAGCAGCTATAGCAACCGCAGTTTTGAGGCTTTTCACAATATCAACATTGATACCAAGTCTTTTCATATGGTATCTAGTAACTGCTGCTCTAACTGGCTTAGCATCAACAACTATAGCTCTCATTCCTCTGAAAGTGGAAGGCAGATGCTCCACATTAGGTTTCTTCGAATGGTTTATCGCACTGCATTTATCGCATTTCTCTAAAACTGCTGTGAACCAGAACGTGCTTCCACTATGAGGCCGGCTTATGAAATTTATTTGACCGCGCATAAGTTCGACAAGACACTTGCTTATACTCAAACCAATCCCGGTACCTCCATAATTTCTTGAGGTCGAGCTATCTGCTTGCATAAATGGCATAAAAACCCGCCCTTGCGCAACTAAAGGGATTCCAATACCCGTGTCTTCAATTGAAACCATAAGCCTAACATTACTGGAATTGTCAAAGTCTGATAACAACTCCTCCTCAGAGACCAAATGCTTGAATGAATCCCAGCTATTCCGACCATCAGCGGCTTCGTAACCACTCAAAGTGTTGTAACTCGATGGTTTGGTGGCAACAATCATCTCTTCAGATACACCTCCATTCAATGCAGTTTTCTGTTCAGCTTCAACTTTTGATTGTTCTGCGAGATGGACTTTAACAAAGATATGTCCTTTTTCCGTGAACTGTCAAAATCACAACATATTTATCAAACAAAATTCCAAGTTTCACGAGAGAACAAAAACATGGGAAAAAGGAACTTACTTTAACCGAATTTCCCACAAGGTTTATGATTATCTGTCTGAACCTCCCAGAATCTCCTTTGACTATCGCAGGTACTTTGTCTGAAACAAAAACCGCAAGCTGCCAAATTCGAAATCAAGAAATCAGCAGCAACAACTCCAAAAGGACTTATCTTTATTTCTAAGAAAACTTACCTCAATGCCTTTGTTCCTCGACTCCTCAGAGAATAGAGAAAGGACATCATCTAATATTGAACGGATATCAAAAGGTACAGATTCCAATTCTAGCTTTCCAGCTTCGATCTTGGCACGATCGAGAACCTCATTTATCAATGCAATCAATGCTTTACCGCATACTTGGGCGGTTTGAGCGTAATCTCTTTGTGTTGAGCTAAGTTCTGTATCTAGAAGCATAGCAAGCATTCCTGCAGAAAAAATGAAAACCAAAATCAGTGAGGCAGATTGAGAAACCAAAGATGAAAGCAATACTACTGATTCTTGTTTGAAGGTATAGTACCGAGAATGCCATTCATTGGTGTCCTGATCTCGTGAGACACAGTGGCAAGAAACTGTGATTTGGCAACATCAGCAGCTTCTGCTCGGCCTTTAAGCTCTTGCATTTCATGGAAATCATCTTCGACTTTTACTATGTGCATAGCTGCACCATACAGTATATAACCCACCAAGACACCAATCATAAAGAACAATGGCACAGTTGTGAGCACATTATACGGGATTGGTGCTTTTTGGAGGTACCTACACTCAGAATATGTTCAAACCAGAAATCAGTTATTAAATATCAGAAACTGTATTAACTTAAAGATGTTACGTGTGGTACCTGCATATCATCTTATGTTTCCTGAAAGGGTCTCCGAAATCGAGCTTGCTCTCATGAGAGAGAGAAGTATCCCCTTCTTCATCTTGATTGCCATACATGACAAGTGGATCTGATGCATTGGTAATATCATAGACGTGCACAACTATTGCTTGGTTACCAGCAAGCTGACCAAGTAAATTCTCAACAAGAGACTCCACATCAAATGCACCACCAAGATACCTGCATTTCCAATTTAAGCATCAATTTTTACATGACTGCACTTATAACTTGAAGTCTCTAAAAGCTCTTTCTATTTTACATGATCACATAAGCATAAACCAATCTTGAAATCTCAAAAGGCAGTTTCTTTGCTCAAATGGAGATTTGAGAACTTTACCCTGCTGTGGCTGCAATACGCTCTTCCACAGTCGGATTTTCAGGAAGAGATGATTTATAGACAGGAAATGTCAACACAACTCCAAGATGGTGAGAACCCAACAACCTAAAAGGGCTTGTCAAGACAGCTTTTCCAGTTTCTCTAGCTCTTAAAATGTTCTCGCGATCCTCCTGCACCAAACAAAAGCTAATTTTCAGAAGCTGCGTAGGTAGATACAGAACCAAAATATTGAAACCAGAAGTGAATATTACATTACCTCGCCTGACATCATATCGAGTGACTCAAGGTAAGAGACACTATCTTGAGAGAATATGACAGGAGCATACTCATCCCTAACCGGTGAAGGCTCTCTCTCCATTGTCTTTATACCCCAATTGTGCTGACGCTCAAACATATCCCTCTCAAAATTCACAACTTTTTCTGCATAAGCTACTCCACTTAGCAATGGTCTTTCAAATGCTGTTCTTGCTGTGTATTCCGCAAATGTATCCTGCAAAATATAGCCACAAACCTCAACAGCTAAACCTGCGTCTCTCCTATTCCCTTCACTTTCGTTTAAAACCGAACATGAAAGATTGAAATTTCGAAAATTTCTGGTTCCAAAAAAGTCAACTTTTCAGTAATGAATCTAGCAGCTCCAATTTTTCCCCCAAAAGCTTTAGGCCTTAAAAATCCACGTACTAACCTGATCAATTGCAGATGGATTCTTGTGGTAATGAAAAGTGGAGACGAGAATAGCCAAAGCATGAACATGATTAACACTAACACTAAACTGATCTTGCAACATTCTAGCTCTTTGATCACACATGCTCACCAAAACCTCTTCTCTTCTAATCTTATTAGCATCATCCATCCAATGATAAATCCAACTGCTCAAAAACCCGACAACTATGATCCACAGAATCAAAGCTTTTGGTAACAAAGCTCGATGTTCCTGTATGAAAGTTGACCCTTTTTTATTACTCATCTGATCATTATTACTCTTCATTTTCACCGCCACTGAATGTTGCTGCTGCTGCATCTTCGCAAAACCCATTAAACCCGAGCGCCAAAAATCAATTTTCCTAGGTTTTTCTGTCGAATTCAAACCACGTATTTGATAAAAATCACTGCTTTTCACTTTTTCCAGTGACTCAGAATCAGAAATTCCAGTTTTCCGTTCTTCTTCTGGGATTTCTAATCCTTGATGATTGTTTAGTGCCCAGTTCATATCTGAGCTACACAACAATGAAGAAAAACAAATGTTAGTTTTTGGTTTGTTACAGTCATATAAACATATAAGCATGCGTAGTGATATGATTAGAAATTTCACCATAAACATTGTTTTGCGTGATTATAAAACAAACCCTAGAAACCTGTACAGAAAAAAGTACAGATTTTTGCAAATTCAAGGAAAAAAAGAAACCCAGAAGAAAAGAAAAAACAAGATTTTTCTCAACGCATGGTTCTCGAAAGAAGCAAACTTTGCTCAGTTTCCGAAGGTTTCTGCAGAGAAGAATTAAAAACCAATTTAAAATTTGTTCACTTATTAATGTCAGATTAAATTAATTAAAAACAACACTAATCATAAGTTTCTTTACAGGCGTGAATGTTATTGTTGTTTCTTCTAGGAACAAAGAACACAGCTATGTTCACTGTCTCAAATCCAACAAAAAAATTAATAAAAGTTGAAGCTTTGACTAAACTAAGAAACAACACAGAAGAAGAACAACAACGAAGCATATAAAAAAACAATAACCGAAACTTTCGAGAATCGCACATGGAGAAATTTTAAATGATTTTTCAATTACCTGTAATGAGTTGTGAAAGGATTGAACATTGCATTATTAAACTCAAAATCTCTTCTCATAACTTTTTTAACAGATTCAAATGTATTCCATTTTAAGCTCTTCTCTTCTTCTTCTTCTTCTTCTCTTCTTTATTTGTTTATGTTTTGTTTTGATGAGATTTATTGCTTTAAAAAGTAAAAAATTGAATCGAATTTTTTAGATTTTCCTGAGATACGTTTTGTTCTCTCTCTCCATCTATATCAATGTTTTTGCTCTGAACATCCTTTTTTACTCGCTCTCTGTAGCTATTTTTCTCTCTCTAACTTGAGTCCAACTTTGAAGATGAAAAGTTATGGACTTTTTTCTTAATGGCTAATGATATGATCCATTCATCCAACAAAAGTTATTTCACTCAAATCTCCACAATATTAACATTATTTTATCGAAAATAGATGTAATTATTACAACACTAGCTTTGTCTTATTAATTAAACTATCTTAATTAAACACTTAATCTAACTTCATTAAATGTCTTTTTTTTGTTTCATTAATTACAGTTTAAACTTTAGGTATTTAAACACACCAATTAAATGCAACCACTTTGGTTTTTCATATAATTGATTTGTCAACTGATTAATAATTAAGTAAAATGATTAACTAAAAATTTAAAGTAACATGTAACATGTTGAGAGAAGTTAGAAATTTTATCCAAAAAAAAAAATTTAAGTAATTGTCGCTGTCTTTACAAATTTAGTATTTATTTTAGAGTGTTTTAAATAATTTTAGAAATAAAACGTTGAGAATAAAAAAAGAACAGAAAACAAAAAAAAAAAGGTGAGTGAGAGACTCTGTACGAAGTCGCTATCGCATATCTTGGCGATAATGACATCGCGACAAAGCGCAGATCTGGCCCATAACCGTTTTCCTTAAATACCCTTATTCTAGGTAAGTAATTACCAAACTACCCTGTATTATATGGGCCTGACTCATAAGCCCATGATAAATTCACGTGTAATCTATTGCATGACTTGGGACAGAGATTATACAATATTGAGATTTAAGAATATGTAAAGAAATTTTTTTTTGATATTTTATGTGAAAAAAATCAAAACGAGCAAAAAACACCATTAGTCACACGATTATATAATTTTTTTGTTAGTGGGATTGTAAACTTCAAAAGATATATAACTTTTGTTGCCTAATGCTAAAAATAAAGATTAAGTTTTATAAGCATGTTTAACACCTAACAAAGAAAACAAAAATATAGTGTGAATATATAATATAAGTCAATGCATTGAAAATTCTTGTTTGCAAATTGGAAAAATAGATCGATAAGAAAACATAATTTATATTAGTAATTGTAAATTTATATTTTTATTTACAAAATGTCATTAAAAAGATGATGGGTTTGGCATTGACATACATATGTATATATATATACATATATACATATATAACTTTTAAAGTTTTCGACTAATTCTTTTATTTTAAATCTTTCACAAAAAAATGTAAAAATGAGAATATTCGGATTTAGTAGTAATATACACAAAGAGGGAAAAGAAAAGGTCGTAGAAAGAGGAAGTGGTGCTAACAAAATGTCTGTCGGCCATGTGAGATTATTTATGTTGACTTTATATCTTTAAATTATTTTGTGGTTAAAATTTAATCTTCTTTTTTTTGTCACAAAAAATTAATCTTCTTTTATTTAGATTTTATAAGATTTTGTAACATATTCTATAGCTAAATGTTTGTATTACTCTCGAATTATGAATTGCTCACATGCTCAACAAATAATCACTTCATAAAACTAATTAAGCTAAATACATAATACCAAAACCAATCTCATGTATAATAATAATTAATTTGGTTATTATTAAATTTTTTAATAATTTGACAGAAAATGGTCGACAATTTGTCTTTTATTAGCTTCTCTTATTAGTTCTCTCTTAATCTTTTCCGATAATATGTTTTTTTATCATCGGCTTATGTAATCTAGCGTTGTATTTCTCCAATAATTTGACACAAAGTGTTTCACTATTTGTCTTTGTTCACTATTACTACAAAGTGATCACTTATCAAGAGTCAAAAAAGCAGACTAGTGTTTATCGTCTTTAATTTCACAAAGGCTTTTATATAAACAATCAAGATTTAATAATTACTATCTCAATCAATCGTAATTCAAAAGTCCAAATAGAATATTCTATAGAGATAAGATCAACTACATTCATTTAATATGATATCTTATGTTTTATACTATAATTATCACTCATAAATCAACATCGATCAATGATTCTTTGACCCACAAAAGTTATTTGTTATTAGGTGAAAGAATACAAATATTTCACTCTTGTCCATAATATTAAACAACATAGAAGAATGCTCAACGTTTACATACATTTATACCAAGATATTGTTACAAATGTTAAAAAAATTAGATAATGTATTATATGTAACAAATACATTATGACTAATGTTGGAATGATCCATTATAAGTAGAAATTTACTAAGAATAATTTTTCTATTTTTATTTTTATTAAATACTAAAAATATTGAGTAACCAAATAAAACACACATAACTATAAAATCACATAATACTGACAAATTAATTCTTAACACAATTTCAATAAATGTCCTCTTCTGCAATCTATAAATGATAAAGTGGCCATCTTGAATTTTCATTGACTTTAAGGATTAATTTGAATTTCTAATTAAGATATTTTTGTTGTTTTTGTAAGGTTTATTTTCCACTTATTAAAATATTTCTTAAACTGCATATTTTTCATAGCCATAAATCAAGAGCAATATAGATTAGTATGTTTTCTAAAAAAGTTTACGATTTTTTAACATCAATTAACAAAAAATCTAAAAATCATTATTTATTAGCATAAATATAAAATAAGATATATGGGCTTTTCTGTGAGGCTCCATAATTGGGCGGGTATTTTTTCTTGGGGTTGGATAATTATATATCAAAAGTCTTATTGGGCTGAGCCACTAGAGCATATTAAAGGCTTTATTGGGCTCTAGTGGGCTAAGTAAATTGGGGCTATGTATCTCCTTTATTTATATGGTGGCCTGCCAGTTTTAATCTACATGGGTCTCCAATTTGGCAATTCCAATGTAATGCATAAAACAAGACATCATAAGTTTGTTCTATTTGGTTTGTCAATTTTTCAAAAGTCCATGTTAGTTAATATGTGTATATATATATATATATATGTGTGTTGCCAGAGAAATAAATAAGAGATTTCAAATATGTAATATATATTCTAATTCATTTATGTAATCAACCAATAAAACGTATTAAGATATATTAAAGATGTATGTGTATATATATTAAATTTATTTATGTTGTCTTTGTCACCAGAGTTTGTGATCATAATATCGCGTAATTTCTACATTATATTATTTTAAATTTTAGATAATGAATTTCATGTATAGATTAAACATTGTCGATTTTAATTTTGACAAAAATATACTATGCATATAGAAAAAAAAAGAGTAAAATACATATTGTTGTTGTTGAAAAAGGAAAAAAAAATTATATATATATATATATATTGTTTAATAATTCTTACGACTAACTAGTGACAAGGAAGTAAATATAATATATGGTTATAATTGTGACTAATATACCAAATATAATGTTAATTACAAGATAATGGTTCATAGTGGTTCATACACTAGTGACTCAAGAGTGGTTGTCACTATATTTGCCACAATTCACAAAGCACTCTTATCAATTCTTCAATCTGAAATTATTTCTACAGATTATTTAACAGAAATAACTTTTATTGATGATATTAAGTAATCATTTGTGGTTTGATAATTTTTTTTGTTTACATAATCATCCACTAATGCCACAACGACATTATTTTTTATCAATATTGAACTATAATTGACCGGCCTATTAATCAAGTTTCTACATAATGTAAGCAGTAGAACTCGATCTTTGAGTGTAAGATAGTGTATGTCTTCAGTGAACTTAACACCTACCACTAGACCAAATTCACTTCACAACAACATTAATTAGTAATCTTTTATCATCTTTAATACGAAAATATTAATGAAATTAGATCATCTGCCTAATACTTTGGTCCACAGCTGTCAATAAGCTCCATCTAATTTTTTCATTTTTTTCCTTGATGGATTTTTTTTTTCTTTTTTTCTCAACTCCTCAATCTAATATATGAAATGAAACAAAATATCTATAAATAGACATAAAGAAAATTGTGTTACTACAATTTTTACCATTAGCTAATAAAAATAGAAACCTATTTGCCTTATGAATAAATGAGATACTCTCGTCGACTAATTGAAAACATGTTTTATCGAAAATCCGTTAAAAAAATTACCGAAAAATATTGTTCTTTCTGTATATCATCAAATCCTTAAATTTTTTTGACGATATATCGATCAATTATTATTATACTATTACCAATCAATTGTAGTTACTACTACAAGTTTATTTCAATTGAGTACTTTATATAATTTGTAAGTATATTTTCAAACTTTCTTTTTCCTTTTGTTAGGTTGCACGGACCCATCGTCACCACAGGTGTTGCCCTATTTAAGAAGTTACTTGATTAATCACGATGACATAAAATCAGCATTAAATATAACTGAAAACCATTACCATATTGATATATAATATTCGTACTCAAAACAATTTATATTTTGTAAGATGCAAATTCGAACTTTGAGGATTGATGTTTTGACTCTTAGGACATACAATGGACCCATTAGTGTTTTTGGTCCACACGAGCTACATTTCAAGCTATGGATAAGATAAATATATAAATATTTATTTAAATAAAAAGAAAGCTTCATTGATTATATATTGGAATCGATTTTATGGCTTTGCTCTTCTCTATTTTTTTTTTTTGTTTTCTCAAAATCAAAATCGTCACGGAGCTTGTCATGCACAATGGATCGAAAGTGATGACTTAGCAATTTGACATTGAGACAAATTCACATCCACAAAACAAAAATAAACAGTCTTCTCTTATTTAAATAAAAAATAAAAACAAAATAAACAGTGTTATCTATAACACGACTTCACACTTATCTTTAGCTGTCTATATGGATCTCATCTCTACCAAAGATTTTATTTCATTAAAGTTACTTGCACATAACTCTAACTACATACAACGCCATTATATATATCATGTCAATTGACGATCAATTATTTATACTGATTTATAAATTAACAAATTAATAAAAATATCTATCAAACTGTAAAATAGTGATTAACTTACAATTTCTGTTTATTCCAAATTGTTTCTAGTTTCTACTACTACTGCTTGATTGGATAGGATCATATTGATGATGGAAAAGTTATTATGAACGTTTTCAAATTATAATTTGGGAGATAAAAAGCTAATGATTTGGTATGAAATCATCCAATATTAATGTGATGAATCATAAGTATTCATCCACTAGTACTCAGCCACTCACGTAAAGAAACAAATAAAGGAACTACAAAAAAGTCACTGTTATTATGTTTTATCAAATATACTTATTTCCAAATACTAGCATCTAAAATATATACCAACATATGGAGCTCAAAACAAAAACTAAAATCTATGTCTAATATTAAAATTTACCAAATTAACTATATATATATATATATAGAGTAGATGATTTTCACATACATGCGTGCGGGCATAAATTTTTTAATTAATTTATTTATTTTTCAGATCTTATATATTAGTCATCAATTTTTTAATAATCGATATATTTAATATACAATAAATAAAATCAATTTAATATGTGAAAAATAAATTTTTTATAAACTATTTTTTTTGTTAACCTTATAAACCCAAATTTCTAAGACATTAAACACAATAACATCAATTTTTCGAAAATAATATATTGATAATTGCTTTCACTTGATTCTATTATGGAAACTAAAATAATAAATATTTCATACTAATTTCTATTATTATTTTCATTCACATGTATATTCTAATATTTAGGGAAAAACAAACAGAAAAGAGAATTCAAATCTTTAGAAAATTTTCTTATTAATTTTTTTTATAAGCATATGGATTTAAAAGCAGAAACATAAACAAATTTTTTATTTATTTTGTATATTATTTATATATATAATATTAATATTAATTGAAATATTTTAGTGAATATTTAACTAAATTAATAATTTGATGGGAACAAAAATTTTGGTAGGGGGTAAAAAATATTTAATGACACCAGTATAAATATTAATCAACAAATAAAAAATAAAAATTCAACAAAAATATAAATCAGTTCAAGAAATTATATTTTTTAATTTTAACTTTGTATGATTTTAAATAAAAAAATATATTTACAATTTTTATAAAATAAATATAAATAATATAATATTGTTATCATAAAATATTAACTCATAATGGTAAGATGTATTTTTAATTTAATATATGCCAGCGCAAATACTCATCCAATTTATTTTTGTCTTATATTCGTATAACGTTGTAGAGATGATTATATTTCCTTAAAAATAAATGTTTTAATTTTAAAAAATTATTAAACTAAAATAAACATAAAAGTATAACTTTTTAACTTTTTAAAAATATATAATTATTTTCATCAAAACAGAAAATAGAAAAATAATAATGCAAAATTTATATTAAGGATTAATTATAATTTTAGTAATACTTGAAAATTTTGTAATTATCTTTATTTTTTAAAATAAACGATATCTTTTTAATTTTATAAAACTATTTTTATTTTTGGGAAATTATGTAAATAATTGTATAAAGTTTAGAAAAAGAAGATGATAAATTAAATCTAAGCAACAAATAGATATTTTGATATAATCAGATAATATAAAATTTATGTAAATTATTTATATAATTATATACGCAAAAGATTGTACACAAAAAAAAATTAATAAGGCAACTTTGTAATCAACCACACTAATATTAAGCATGCGGTTGATACATCAATTTTTTCAACAAAATCACTCCTCTAATAATATAATATATATATATATATATATAATTTATAAATTAATTATCACATTTAACAAATACATGCGAAACTGTTATAACAAAAACTTTGAAATATTATCATTGGAGATATATTATGTCACTGAAATTCCAAAGCTGATTATGTGGTTGTAATATACGCTTATTGTCTCGAGAAACCTTTTATATAAATTTTGTAATTTTTTCTTTGGCTTCAAACCGTTTTGAGCAATATAATTTTGTTAACAAAATAAAAGGTTTCAAACCATAAAATGATATATACAAAAATTTGTTAGAGATGCAGTGGTTGGAAGGAAGATTTGCATTGTATGTATGTGATCGATGTCGGGAATATATGATGAGAAACGGACCTACGAAGAAACAACCAAAATTCTTTAGACACAAAATAAAATAATAACATTTCATAATTAATCTGCTATATACATATGCATATACTCATTTGTTATTAAAGAAATTGCACCCCACCACACTACATACTCTTTGGTCTCATTGCCCATTGGTTCGGCGGAATCTGATGATTTTAAATCCATCCACTTGCATACTATATGAATAATAATTACTATAACCCAAATTAAAATGAAACTCGAGTTACGTGAGAGAATACTGAGTTTGTAAGCTATTCTATTACTGTTCATAATAAAATAACAACTTACGAGGATGCTTAACTTTATTATATCACATACTTAGGAGTGGGCATTCATTAATCAGTTCGTTTTAAATTATTCGGATTTCCAGTTTTTTGAGTTTTAAAATATTTGTCTATTTGGGATTAAATTATAAGCCGGTTTGATTCAGTTTGGTTTTAGATTCGAATTCGATTTTTGTAACTTCTTAAAAACAAGTTATATTCATGATCAAATTAGGTGTTTGTCAAATAAATAAAACAAATAAGTAATTTTAATTCAGATTGTATACTTTCCATATATCAAAAACATATTTCTATATATTTAGTTACAATATTAATTATTTTCATTAATTTTGTTTAGTTTATTTGGGTTGATATATTTGTGATCGGTTTATTCGGTTACATTCATTTTTGTTATTATTTTTTGGCATATCCAAAATTCGAGTTAAAGATAAAACCTTTTGAGAGAAACCAATGATGATTCTATTGCAGTTTATAACAATTTTTTTTTTTGTCAAACATATAACAATTTGTTTAAGATATGATTATATGGGTATATATGACCAGGAACATGTTAGCTAGATACAAAGCAATAATTATTCACATGATGCATTGCATATATAACACTATTGATCTAAATTATAACGATTTGTAATCACATGCTTATTGCTTTATCAGTTGTCGTTTGTGTCACGAATTATTATTTAATATTTACACACCACATTAGGAATGGTTCTTAACCGGCTATGTCAGAACTATTATTAAAGTTTCTCAAAATATACTCACTCATAAAAGAAATGTTAAATATTAACAAATCATATATCCCAAATACAGATAAGAAAATATATTTTGAATAAAAACATTTCTCTTAAATGAATATTATATACAATATCATAGATGGCAAATGAATATTTTACAGAAATATATTATGTTATTGTTATAACTAAAAATGAACAAAATACTTACTAATTTTACTACCTTAAATATGATCAATTAGCAGGGTACAAAGAAATTAAAAGGGTTTGTTTAAACATAATTTATAAGAAATTTTAATGACTAATCTCTAAAACTCAGTATAGAATTAAAAAAATTTGTAGACTCTATTATATTTTTCATCAAAATTTAATACACATTCTTACATACAATCATATACTCTTACATACTTTTTTTTGTCAATCAATATATTAATTAAATAGACATCCAAAGATGTACGAAAAGTTTACAACACTAAACCATTAACTGACTCTCTAATAGAACGAGCGAGAGCATCAGCTTTATGGTTTAGAGATCTGAGAATTACATAGAGGAAGAAAGCGCATAAAAGAGATTTTAACATGCAGTTTGTGGTCATCTCCACCTCAAGATATTGAATTAAAATCAAGGATTTCATAACCCAAAGCATAGTTTCCACCTCTCAATGTAGTGCATACATACTCCGTTATATTCGCCTTGCCCCCTTACATCCTCCGGAAACAACGTCCGGAAAACAAAACCAACCAATTCTAAAATGCATATAAGTATTTTTCCACAACGCATCAACAAAACAATGAAAATCCGTAAAAGCCGGGTTAGTGCTCAAAGGGCTAGACACCCCTGGCGAAAGTGTAGCAGACGTGATCGATCCTGATTGGCTAGCATATCTATTTTTCCGCCTAATATTTGACCATTCCTTCACATCTTGCTTTGCTACTTTTACATACTCTTAACAAATGATTTTTAATAATTTTAAACAGAATTTTAAAATACCAAAATCAAGATTGAATAACAAGAAGTTTTAAAGATTTTTAAGTTATTATAAATCATAGAAGCAATAAGCCCCTAAAAATATGATAAAGTAATTAAAGAAGATATTTTAATATCGCTGGACACCGTTGTAGTCATGTCATATGAAATTTTTTCAAAAGTGTCATCCAGGAAGAAAACTAAGGTTGTGAATTTTCTACTAGTCAAGAAGGCTTTAGTTTCTTCACGGCCAGGTGTAGAATTCCTAAAATAAGCTTTGATAGAGCGTTTTAAGGCTTCCAAAATAATTACATCAAGATTCTGAACTTTTAGCTCAATAGTTATATCGTGTGTCTCATTATGAATATACTCATATATATATATTCACCAATATGTTTGCTAGGAGGCATCAATGACGCAATAGGTACATCCAGTGGCGGATCCAAAAAATTATTTTACTGGATTTATAATATATATTAGAAAATAATAAATTATATTTTATAAAAAGTAAACTAACTATCCAATAAAATAATAAGAAGTTAAATGTGATATAGAAAGTTATTAATAATAAAGAAATTTATAAAACCACCATGCGATCTTTCATATCCTGAAATCTCTTTATTACAACCTCATTTGTAATTGACTCGAACAAATCCTTATCGACAAAATAAACTAAACAATCAAAAATTGATCTCTAATCTGATTGCCTCGTTTTGTCTTCACAATTTTTATTGCTGAAAAACATCTCTTTAAAGTTGCAGTGACAACATATAAAATCAAAATCAAGTTCAAATGCCTAAATACAATTAGGTTAATTTCAATTGAGAGATATAATATTGTGTTCCTTGATTAAAAAGAAAATTTTCTAAAAAAATAATATATGATTCGTTAAAAAATGAAAGGAATTGTGAGTGATATAACTTTTTGGGTTCTTATTGGACCATAAATTTTCAAACAAGTTAAAAAGTTATTTGGATTTTAATTACACTAATGGGTGTCAAAATAAAACAAAAAGAATCTTAAGGTAAAAAACACACATATGAATGAATGAATCTCTATATAAAATTTCGCCGAGTTGCTCTCAGTCTGGTGGTTAGGATGATCCAGCTAAAGACTTGACACCATGTTCGATTCCTACCCGCTGCATTATAGTAGCTTAAAAAATAGATTATTGGGAGTAAACTTTAGGTTATAGATCGGACCTTGTCAATCTAATATTGACAAAAAAAATAAAAAATTCTAGATTTTAGGGAGTTCCTTCACTAAACTCCGTCTCTGGGTACATCAATTCCCAAACTCTTATCAACTATTGCCTGAAAATTCGATTTACTTTTGGACTAAACTTTATAGTATTTGTTATAAAAAGTTAGTTTAAAAAAAAACCCATTTAGATATGAAAATTTACACCAATAATATTACAATATCATCAAAGACATTCAAAATGTAAATGCTGTACAAACTATGTTTGAATTTTAACTTTTTTTTGTTTAATATTTCTTTTCCCGATGTAATGCATATATAAACCCTTGTTTGACGTTAGTATTAACTGACTATATCAGAACTATTATTAAAGTTTCTCCAAATATACTAACTCGATCATAAAAAAATGTTAAATATTAACAAATCATATATTGTCAAATATAATATAATTTTAATAAAAAAATATCTCTTAAATGAACATTATATACTATATTATAGACGGCAACGGAATCTTTTATAGAATTTGGTGGCAAAATATATATATTTATATATATAACTTTACGGCAATTTTTTTTTTTTTGAAAGACAAATAAAAGATTATAACCTAATGTAATTGGGATAAAATATGAATTGGTTTGGTATGCAATAAGACAAAAGAGGTTGGTTTTGTAAGCAGTAGGAGAATCCAACGGAGACAGGTAATATGACTTCACTGACAAGGGCATTTACGTCATTTTAGCTTCTTGACAAAACACAAGTGGCACTCTGATTCGTTCACTTCATTTGGTTAAGATATTATTAAAAAATCTACAAGTGGATTGAGTTTCACTGATCGATCAACCTATGTATTTATTTTTTTATTTTATGTTTTACTTAATTAATCTGTCCTCGTGTATGTAAATTACGCGCACACATATTTTTGTATATCAGTTTTATTTCCCAAAACAATCTACAATATGTTTGACTCGTACTGTGACTAATATAATATACAAACTCAATTGTGGACTAAATTGAGTTTGGAGTACTATTATTATTTTATAACTTTGAAGGGTAGGTGTCACATTCACAACTAATTTGTAAAATATTTTGTGGCTCATAAATACAACTGCGTTTCAGATATAGAAAACATATGGACATGCTAAAGATTTTAATTAACTATGCTCACCTATTAGTATAAACATATAAATGAATTATTTCAAATATGCAAGATATTAATATATACTAATTTTATTTTATTTAGACTACAAATCCAAAAGTTAGAACTTCAATGTACTAGCTCATGGTTAAAAACAGGATATGAATTGTGTATTAGGTAACTTTTCTTGGTTAAAAACATAAGAAAGAAATATACTCCATCGTAGATTAAAACATATTATTGCCAGAAAAGGAAAAAAGATCCCCATGCAGAAATCAACGGCTGTGATTGGTTCTGAGTCCGTGGGGATTGATTAGACCCATGCAAAAGTATCACGTGAATATTCCACATTGGGATCTTTACATATATTTTAGATTCACATGCTAAACCCTGTACACGTATGCCTTTTATACTTTTCTTTCCACTAAATCGCTCCTAGCTTACTAGTTGAGACGATGACCGTTGTAACCTTATGAATCAATACATGAACATTAATAATACTTGATTTTTCAAAAAAGTTAATAATACTGAATTAGGTAATAATCCGTAATTATTATGGCCGATTGGTAACTGCTATAACTTTGAATTTTTTGTTGTAAGATTTAAACAATATTTTTTTGGCTGTCAATTTTTTTGGTTTTAAACTTTTTTTTGATAGGATTTTATTTTTGTTAAACTTATAAATTTTGGTTCTAGAAATATAGTTTTCTATCATCAAAAATATTCTATAATTAAAAAGTTATTTTTTACAACAATGAGAATGAGAAAAAAATAAATCTAGAATATAATTGATTTAATTTTAGTGTTTTGAAAGATTCTTATATCGCTGAGAAAAGAAGAATTATTATATATATTTACGCATGAAAAATATTGGTCCCATTATGACATTGTTAACCTAAAAAAAGAAGAAGAAACGAACGGTATCAACGTTGCCGTTAATTACGTTGCAGACTTAGTGCGTATTCGTGTCTGTTTATTGGACGTCTTATACAGATCCAACGATTGTTATATGCTGACGTGGAAGACATGTGTATGTCCTTGTCATCTTTGATATATACTTTATGTATTTTATAAATTCACCTTTTTATGTCAACACTGTTTCAAAATACTAGTATAATATTTTCAATTCAATATACACACATATTACTAAACTGATTTGTTTTCTTTTCAAAAAGTTTAATAGTTTAACTAAATATTCTCTAATTTAAAACAAAAAACTAGTATTAAATACGTTGAAAAATACTTCCAAACTTTAATCATATTATTCATTAGAAATTAATAATTTTATTTAATTTTAGTTTTATATAGTAAAGTATATATATAACATAAATAAATTTAGAATATTTTTATATGTTTTTAAAAGGAGAATGAATATGATTGCTAGAAGCATTAATACTTGTAACAATTTTTCTTCTTTAGGCAATTGCTTTTTTTATTTGGTTAAGAACATTTCTTACTTCTTACGGCAATTGTTTTGCTTTCCCAAAATATTTTTCTATTACAACGAAACTTGTGTTTGACCTTTCACAAACTCAATTTAGTCCACAATATGTTTGTTAATTAACGGGAAACAGTAACCAATACGACATCGTTTAGAGGGTGCATTAATTGGCACAGAGCCGCGGCGCCAAACGTTACGTTTCAGTCCACGTGTCAACCATTAATACCCGCGTTTCCTTCACACGGTTCTCATTCGATGGAGCTGCGTTTTTTAAAAAATTTATATATTTATGTATTGTAACGTTACAAATGTCTTACTGTCCTCTTAATGTCAGACTTATTTACGAAAATACCACTCACTACACGGTGTGGCAAATCCGTTAATTAATTCAACTACAAAGGGTAGTTTGGAGAATTAACATAAGGGACGGCGTATTGGGGCGGCTAACCCAATCCGACCTCCGTTATGTGCTTTATGGGAAATTTCAATTTATTTATTTATTTTAAAAACTAGAAAATATTAATTAAAAATTGAAAATTCAATGATACGCTTTTTATTTTTGACCCCGAAAGTCTCCAAAAAATTTATAATTTAATCCCTAATGATTCACCTTTCCTTAAAAT
Organism: Lepidium didymum; assembly: GCA_963920545.1. Classification (NCBI taxonomy): domain Eukaryota; kingdom Viridiplantae; phylum Streptophyta; class Magnoliopsida; order Brassicales; family Brassicaceae; genus Lepidium; species Lepidium didymum. Next base: position 16,787,793 of record OY986988.1, on the reverse strand, counting down.
GTACACCGTTTGTCTTCGAGGTGAGATCTATGGTCCACAACTTCTTATAAACAATGTATAAAATTTATATTCGGTTTGTATTTTTTTAGTTTTATTTGTATTTTCCACTTTATCCCTTCTCAAAGAAACCTCCACAAAGCCAAACAATTTAAAATAAATTTCATACATCATTAAATATTTTATAATAATATTAAGTTTTGTTTTTTGGTTACATAATTTGTAATGTTTGAAATAAAAATTGAAGTGTTAGTTGAACAGAGCTGACACAGCACCTGTGACTAAATGTCGGGACACATGTGTAAGAAGCAAAGCCTCTCATGATTTCTTGCTTCTCTTTGTCTTTCTTTCGTCTTCTTATATTATCTATAATTTTATATCTAAACATTAATACTTTTTATGACTAGTTTTATTATTAGAGTTGAAATATAGTTGCACATTATGATATTATTCGGCTGCAAAATATAAGAAATAAATTATGATAATGATTTAGAATCATTACAAATTCACTAACTATATATTTTTGTCAAACTCATAAACATAGAGTCTTTGACATGAAATATTTAATTTAGGGAACATGTTTTGTTATTATTTTGCCATTAAAATATGGTTATTTTGAAAATATAAAATTCACAAAATTTGGAAACTTATTATACTCAGTTAACAGTATATCCAAAACAAATAATATAGGGGTGAGTTTTAGGTTAGAGATTAGATTTTGTTGATCTAACTGTTGATAAAAAAAATTAATTTACGATTTTTATAATTATTGAGAATTCGTTAAGAATCCCGTTGTCTGGTAATGACACCGCGTAAATTTTAAAAACAATTAAGAATATATTTTCAAATTATTATTTTGGAAAATCCAAAAAATTTAATCTGCCAAAAAGAAAAAAGAACTCGAAAATATAAACCACCCAAAAGCCAGATGGAAACCATATTCATCTTCTCTCATTAGCCTTTCGTCTCTCTCTCTAAACCTCTCCGCAGCTTTCATACGCAAGCCCTATTATCTTACAAATTATATACACAAACAAACGTTTTTGATACTGCAATAGGATTTAAAGATGGAAACTTTATGTCGTTTCTTAATTTTCATATCTCTGTTTTCCGGTTTAGTTTCTGGATTTGCTTTGCAAAACCTTCCAATCTCATCTTTTGAAGAAAGTTACACTCAACTTTTTGGTGATAAGAATTTGTTTGTTCAAAAAGATGGTAAATCTGTCCGGTTAACTCTCGATGAAAGAACCGGTATGGTCTCTAAACTTTCCTCTGTTTTCTCCTTTTCTGATCTTTTTATCATTTTCCGGTTTAGTGATGAGTTTTGATTTGTTTCAGGTTCTGGTTTTGCTTCAAATGATCTTTACTTACATGGATTCTTCAGTGCTTCAATCAAATTACCTTCTGATTATTCAGCTGGTGTTGTTGTTGCCTTTTATGTAAGTTCGCTATCCAGATTTCATCTTCTATATAGCTTAAATTCACTGTTTTGAGCTGGTGATTATGGTTTAGAACTAATCAATTTAAGAATTTTTTTCTTGTTTTGATGATTTCAGATGTCAAATGGAGATATGTATGAGAAGAATCATGATGAGATAGATTTTGAGTTTCTAGGTAACATAAGAGGAAAAGAATGGAGGATTCAGACAAATATTTACGGTAATGGAAGTACTCATTTAGGAAGAGAAGAGAGATATAATCTCTGGTTTGATCCAACTGAAGACTATCATCAATATAGTATCCTCTGGTCTGATTCTCACATCATGTAAGTTAACAAAATCAATCTGTTGTAATCTCTGTGTGTATGTTTTGAAAGATGGTTAGGCTATTGACCCCATTTTGAATTTAAGATTCAATCATGTCAATCTTCTATTTAAGGAAACCAGAGTGGGGTTTAATGTTTTGGTGGGTTCATGTTTAATGAACAAATTTCTTGGTGAATGTTTATTTTTCTTTTCTTCTTATGGAGGCTTGTGACATTATTAGCTTTTGGTTGTATTGTTCCTGTCAATTTCATGTGTGTGCGCCCTTAAATGGTTTCCAGCTTTCGATTTTTTGGAATCATGAAAGATCCAATTGGGTCCAATTCTCAGGCTGAGAATCTTTGCTTAATTCATCAAAAGCTCGAATTTATGCCGAAGTGTATTTGGTCAAGTGGTTGTGTTCGAGTTCGATTTCAGTAGTATCTTTGTAAGCTTATAATTTCAGGGTTTTGATCAAAATTGTATCTTTACTAATCAGAAATGATATTCTTGTTTATTATGCAGATTCTATGTAGACAATGTTCCAATCAGAGAGGTCAAGCGTACGGCTGCAATGGGTGGTGATTTTCCTTCAAAGCCAATGTCTCTTTACACAACAATATGGGATGGTTCTAAATGGGCAACAAATGGTGGCAAGTATGGTGTGAACTACAAGTATGCTCCTTACATTGCACACTTCTCTGATCTAGTCCTACACGGTTGTCCTGTGGACCCGATTGAGCAGTTTCCGAGGTGCGATGAAGGAGCTGTCGAGAGTGTTCGTGCAGCGCAGGTGATTACTCCGTCGCAGAGGAGTAAAATGGGAGCTTTCAGACAGAGACACATGACTTACTCGTATTGCTATGATCGGACAAGGTACAAGGTTGCTTTATCCGAATGTGTTTTGAATCTGGCCGAGGCTCAACGGCTTAAGGTTCATGATCCGGTCACATTTGGTGGTATTCCGAGACGTCACCGTAATGGAAAGCACCGGAGCAAGAGAAGCAGAGTTGATGGAACAAACTCGATATAATAGCACAACAAGTTCAATAAGATTGGTGTTTATGATTTTATAATAAGTTCCATATATTGGTATTTATGATTTAATGCATTTTCACAGTTAGAGGGAGCATTTTTGTCATTTGTTGCTTGTATATGAATATGAAATGAAAAAAAAGTATAGTTGATTTTTTATTTGAGAGATTTGGAGTTTGAAAATTTATATATTTCTTTATTTTTTTAATTTTCTTTTGTGAATGTTGTTGTCGTTTACGAATATTTGCGTTGTAATTTCAGATATTTTTATCTTCATTTTACATATTTGGTTTATTGATTCAGTTTATATTTGTATTCGATTTGGAAACTTTTTGTGACTAAAGTTTTGTCTCTCATGTACTTGTTTTATTCAATGGGTCCAAACGAATATTGTTTGATGTAATCTTGTGTGGCCATGTTCATCCACATATATATGTAGATAATTAATGAAAAAGCTTATGTTTATTTCATATTTATAAATCATCAATAAACTTTTGTAATATAACAAAATCTTGTTGACAATTTTAGTTGCTTTTCGCATTTTCAGTTAGATAGATAATTAATGGTCGCAGTTGAAGTTTGATCTTTAATAAACTATATTAAAGCAGTCTGCTGTGGTTTTGGTTCGACTTGGAAGATGTGTAGGATTTGTTCTCACCAGTTTAGATGCATGTTTTTTTAATTTAGGAGGTACTTTCATTTGCTATACGAAGTCTCAAAATCTGTTTTAGTTTAGTATGTATGGTGAGATCTACGAGTTCAAAGGTATATGTTTATTTTCCGCTAGATTATGCATCTTGAATTTGTATTCGGTATGTGTTTTTATATGAATCTGGAAGAAAGGAAAAATGTATTAATGGTTAATTTGAAGTTTAGCTGCAAATGTTTTTTTTTTTTTTTTTGGTATCCAGTTAGCTGCAAAGTTTATAAAAACTTTTGTTTTAAAAATCAAAAGGAAAAAATAGAAACTTAATATTGAAGAATTTGTTTCCTTATATACAAATAGGTAGGATTTGGTAATTTCAGGGACCATTCTAAGAGATAGACATTGTGAAATTCGGACAAAATTGGCTTTAGCTCATACTCGTCTTGTTTAGTCGTTTTGAGGTCGATGTTTTGCATTTGCCAGCTATTTCCCCACTGGATAAACCTTCTATATGCTTCCAAAGGTTCTGCCACGTGTCTAGTTCTTATCTCCATTACAACCCGTTTTCTCGGGTTGAGTCGGGTCGGGTTTATTCTGGTCGTATTTAGTGGTTCGGGTTTTTATGTATTGGGCTCAAGGCCCATTAGCGGATCGGGTTTATTCTGGTCGTATTTAGCGGGTCGGGTTTATTCGGGCCGGGTTAAATGTACTTGTCTTCTTCCTTGTGTTCACTATCTCAATCTCAAACTCGCTCATACTGTCGATTGATGCCACACAAGGAGGCAAGCTTCTTCAGATTTCATCTTTGGATTGATATTGTGCTTCTGAATTCTTCATATAGTTTTGTTTCTCGAATTGAAGCTTATTCCTTTACTAAGGTTTGTGTTTAATCTCTAAAACCCTAGTTTTTTTTCTGATTCAATTGTAGAACTGTTTCTCAGAATTTAATCGGAATTGGTATTGAATTCGACTTTATAGGAATGATACTGCATTCTCCTGTCTCTTCGTCACTTAGCTTCTACCTGAATCTTCGAACCAGCAGAATCGGGAACATAGGATTACCAAGAGTCAATGCTAGTCAAAGGAATCACTCTAAGAAACTCACTAAGAATCTCCGTAATCCACGCCGCACAAAGCTTCCTCCTGATTTTGGTGTTAATTTGTTTCTAAGGAAACCCATTACTAAACCAGTAGTTGATGATGATGATGTGGAAGATGAAGAACCAGAGGCTGATAATGTTATATGGGAACCAAACGAAATTGAAGCGATTTCAGCTCTATTCCGGAAAAGAATTCCTCAAAGACCAGATAAACCGATTCGAGTTAGGCCTTTACCACTTCCTCGACCTCACAAGTTAAGACCTTTGGGTCTTCCAACTCCAAAGAACAACATCAAATCAGTTGCATCATCTTCTGTATCCAAGCAAGTGTTTAAAGATCCAAGCTTTCTCATCGGTTTAGCTAGAGATATCAAAAGCTTGCCTTCTAATGCACATGTCTCTCTTGTTCTCAATAAATGGGTTAGCTTCTTGCGGAAAGGGTCACTCTCTACTACGATTCGAGAATTAGGTCATATGGGATTGCCTGAGAGAGCTTTACAGACTTATCATTGGGCAGAAAAGCATGATCATTTAGTCCCAGATAATCGCATTCTAGCATCCACTATCCAGGTCTTGGCTAAGCACCATGAGCTAAAATTGCTTAAATTCGACAATAGCTTGGCTAGCAAGAACGTAATCGAAGCAATGATCAAAGGATGCATTGAAGGCGGATGGTTGAGTCTAGCCCGGAAGCTTATACTGATATCTAAGAGAAACAATCGAATACTTGACTCGAGTGTTTACGTGAAGATGATTCTTGAAATAGCTAAAAACCCTGACAAATACTATCTTGTTGGTGCTCTTCTAGATGAACTGAAAGATAGGGAAGATTTGAGATTGAGTCAACAGGATTGCACAGGGCTTATGAAGATCTGCGTAAAACTGGGAGAATTTGAGCTCGTTGAATCTCTCTTTGACTGGTTCAAAGAATCAAACAGAGAACCAAGCGTTGTGATGTACACTACGATGATACATAGCCGATATTCAGAACAGAAATACAGAGAAGCGATGAATGTAGTTTGGGAGATGGAGGAGTCAAACTGTCTTCTTGATCTTCCAGCTTACAGAGTAGCCATTAAACTATTTGTGGCTTTAGATGATATAGCTAGGGCAATGAGATATTACTCCAAACTCAAGGAAGCTGGATTCTCTCCAACGTATGATATTTATCGCGATATGAGTAGTGTTTATACTGCTTCCGGTCGATTGGCAAAGTGTAAAGAGATATGCAAGGAGGTTGAAGATGCTGGATTGAGGTTAGATAAAGATACTTCATTTAGGTTGTTGCAGCTCGAAAAGCAAACAATGTCTATTTAAGTAAAGAAGACTATTTGCACTTAAATAGAAGCTCCAATTTTGTTATTACTATCAGTCTCATTGTGTTTTTCGAAGACAATGAAGATGTAATATACAAGAAATATGTAAAGATAGGTATAACTTTATTGTTTGAATGTGTTTTCTGGCAAATATGAGAGTGGAAACTTTACAATGTCATTATCAGACATAGCTACTCTATTTTCTTCTGGAACTGATTCAGATCCATCCATCGATGGTTTTATCACTGTAATGAACAAAATGTTGTAGAACAAGGTAAGAGCTAAGAGAACAAAAGCTGAAGTTGTGAGAAACGATCCAGAGATTTCAGGTGGTTCTTCAAAAGTGAATGAATCAGTGGTTCTGAGAACATCTTCTGATGTCTTGATGATGATTCTTTGTTTCTTTTCATCGCCTTGAGATTCAATTTGTTGATCAAGCTGTTTTAGAGCTTCTCTAGCTTTATCTACATCGTAATCGAATCTCTGTGACTCATCTCTTTCTTTGGCTTGGACAATACGTATCAAATGTCTCTTCTTCTTTTTCTCTATAATTCTTCTATGTCCATACCATTTAAGAGACTGTATCCCCAACACCTCCATTATCAGTTTCCTCTGTTTCTTCTGTTACTCTTCTCTGAAAAAGATTAATTTCTGTGTGGACGATGTTGATGGCAAAGTTGTAGATAACACGACTTCTGAGGTTTTCTATGATAAAAAAATTGTCAACACAATCTGACATCTGTGAACTTAAGTGTTGGGCCTTTTCATGTAGCCTTAGTATAAGAAGTTTAAGTATAATACTTAAAAGGCCTATTTGGCCCAACTAAAACTATTACTATATCACATATCATTTTTTTTTGATGAACAAGTCGACAAAGCCCGATCACATATCATATCTAGGACTTGACATCTATATTTTAAATTCTAAAATTTATGATGGAAAATTACACAATTATTTAAAGTCAAAATTCAATAAGAAAAAATGAATGTTTATCCACGTGACTCAAGATAATAATATTTTAAGTATTACAGTTACAATTAAAATACAAAGTAAGAACCTTAAAAGAAAAATTTAGATTAAAAATGCCGAATCTATATGAATCTCAAGTCACATATTTGGATAATCATATATCACATAAATAAGAAGCATATGTGATCACACAATTCTGCAATTGCAGAGAATTTTGTATAGAACTACAATTATATGATGCATAAAGAGATCAATGATATGCATGCACATCAAGGAGACTCACATATTCCTGTTTGACAATCAAAACTAGATTGTATTCAACGTTTATTACGAAAATTTTCTTAGTAGAGACCAGTTTCTTTCGAATTTTTGGACAATGTGGATTGGTGGAGAACATTGCCGTGAACATCATAGAAAATGAACTTGGCTTGAGATTATGTAATGTGAAGAGACATGAAACCTTGTCCGTCATAATACAGTTTGAGTTCTTTTGGATCCCATGGTTGAATATCTCCTCTCCATGCTTTTGATCCTCCTCCACTTGTAAGATATTGTGTCTCACTTCCAAAATCCAAAAAAAAATGTTTAACTTAAGTAAATAAAAAATGTATTTTTTTCATAAATTATTTCATTTCATCGATACTATGATCTAGCCACAGAAAACTAGAATTTATCAAATAGGAATGATTATAACCACAATTTTTCTGTTTATATGGTTATGGCTAGAAAAACCGTGACTATAATTAGTAGCTATTTGATGATTTTTCGTGATTGTTTGATGAATTTGATTTTTACAGTTTTTTTAGCTTCGATTTAAGTTGAATCAAAAGAAAAGGTGAGTAAAATAAGTTAGTACCCATCAGCTCCAATGTGTTGCAAGCAGTGATCATGTCCATTTATGTACAAGTCCACTTTATTCTCCTAGAATAAATAAATATATAGTTATGAACAATATAATAAGTAAAATATATATTAAATCTCATATAGATTAAAAACAGTTAAACAAATGAATTGTAAACATAGAAATTTAGGAAAAAATTATATATTTAAATGATTATTATAATTACCTCTAGAATAGGAACAAGTTGATCAATGAGCTCTTGTGTCACACCATGATTACCTGCTGTTTTGATTCCGTGATGTCCCACCACAAATTTCCACGTTGCATGAGTCTTTTTAATCTCTATATCTAAATCCTAGTATTTTAATAACCATAATGTTAAAATATATGTAAAAATAGTAAAGAAAGATGGACATATTAAAACAATTATTATAGAAAAAAATGAATTACATGTAAGAGGTTAGAGATATATTTATCTATTGGTACGACTCCACTCCAATCATAAGTAGTCATGTCCAATTAGGGTTATTCGAACCGACCTAAATCGATCTAAACCGAAATAATATAATATAGTAATATTTTTTTGGATAATTTTAAATATCCGATTAGATATAATTTTGAAGAATCCAATAAATTTGGATTCGGATTGGGTTTTACCCGTATAGTCCAAACAACCCGAATAACCCGATTATATATGTAGTTATAAATAATTATATCTATTTTATTATTTATTAGTATATTGTATATAATATATTTTTTATATATATTTAAACCAATTAATTGTATGTAATCTTATTGTTGACTAATATAATTAAACTTTACGGGTTGAATTCTATAATATCTAATTTATCAACTTAAAAAAATTAAAAATTTTAATCAATATAATTTGTTCGGGTTTAAACCGAAAAATTCGAAACCGACTAAAATCCGATCCAACCCAATCTGATATAGATTCAGATTTAATTTGGTAAATAAATTATTTTAGCGAATAACCTGTAATCTAAATAATTTAAACTAAACCTGATTCGATATTCGAATTGGAGAAGGCTAATAATAAGTGTGATCTTTTGACCCTGTGAAGTATTTTTCTACAAATGGATTTGTGTCCACAAAGAAAAACTTCACCATTCCTTTAACCACAAAAATAAATAAAATGACAATCACTAATTAGCTTAAAATAATTGAATTCTATGTACTATACTAATCTAAGTGCATATAAAATGCTTTGTTTTATCAAAGAACCTGAGGATATATAAGACAAAAGATCTACGACAAAACCATCTCCAATCTTTTTGAGTAAGAGCTTGGCTAAGTTGTGCTTCAACATTTCCTCTGTAGTCATGGTTACCCAAAACTGCAATAACATTTTGGGTGTTTAATCTCACAACTTACATCATTGTGATCAGGCATTTTAATTAATTAAAAAGATGTAAAAATTTTGATAAGAAGGAAGTGTAATTACTTGAATACCACTGTTTTTGGAGACTAGGATGAGTGTAGATATTAGAGAAAGATGCTTCAAAGGCAGGATCATTCTCTTCTTTTAATCCATCATCATAGAAATTATTTCCTACTAATACCACTCTTTATTTATTTTTTGTGTCAATAATTAGATTAATAAAATTCAATATATAATTCAAATTTTTCTCTAGAATTCTAAACAATACTACGTGAAGATTACGTGATTTCTTGGAATCTGAAGTCAATGACTATATATAAATAAAATAATTAAGTCCATCATTTTCTTAAATTAAAACCAAAAAAAGGTTGATGTGTTGGATTGAAAACTCTATTCACTTAGGTTATTGTTTGTAAATTTAGTAATCTTTTAGGTTATATTATCTATATATATATATATATATATTTTAAAACTATTAGATGAATGAATGATTGAATCTAAATTTAAACTTCATTTTCATAACTTTTGTTTTGTGCGCGGAATATACTCTTATAACGTTTACGTATCAACTTGTGAATTACAAGAATACTTTCACGAATATGCTTTTTGTTAATTTCAATTACTTTAATTAAAATCTAAGTATTGCTTAGAGTGAATGACGTCTTCCCATATGGACGCAACATACGACTTCATATATGCTCATAAACTAATATTTTGATGATTTTACTTTCTTACAAAATCGCGTAATAAGTACACTTCCTCCACCAGAAATCAAACCTAATTTATTAGGTGGTAGTATCTACAAATACATATATCTATTATATAATATTTAGCTACATGCCAAACACATATATGAACATAAGTTTCTTTTTTATATGAACAGAAGTTCCAAAAAAATCATCAATATTTTATCGTCATTTGATGTATATATATATATTTCTTTTGAATGTTCAAAAATAGCATTTTTTTACACATCAAAAGAAAAGAGTAATTACTATTAGATATCAAACGGTAAAACTAGTGTAAAATGATTTCTACAAATATTTAACACATAAATGCCACTAACATATATTTTTTCGGTAATTACCATAACGAAAATATATTAATTTTAAAAAATAACAAATTCTAATTACCTGATGAGCAACGAGATTTTGATTAAAGGCTCCTTGACGACCCCAATCTCCGACGACCAGAAAACTCAGAGATCCATCAGATTTCCTCACCGGATGTTCCAACCGTTCAAGCTCCGACAAAGAACCATTGACGAAGAAGAAGATGCATACAAACATCAAACTCACACTAAACTTCACACTCATCTTCATTTTCTTCTTAATTATTAGATTTGGTCTGCGACAAATCAGCCAAATAAATGCATATATATAGACGGAGATGAAATGGCAAAAATTAATAAAGAAAAATCCTAACGAAAAACATGGATAATAAATTGTTGAAAGATTTTTGTGTTGGTCAATATTTGAAGGAAACATATGATCATCAAGATTACTTTAACAGGTCCTTACACGTTTAATTAAAGGAAATTTCTTTTTAATATTTGTTCTACTTTATTTTGTAATTGTTATATTTTCTTATGAATGGTTAGAATAATAAATCCGGGATATTTAATAATAAATATACATTTATTAGTTTTTGTCATATACATTTATTAGTTTACCATTAAACTAGTAAGAAAATAAATTATTTGTGTTTTATTGTTTTTAAATTTAATCATACATGATTTCTTCCTTTATTTGAAACTAGCAGAAGGAGAAATGGATTTGCTCAAATTGTTAAGTCCAATCCTCCTTCATTTTCTACTAAAAACCGATTATAAAAAATTGCATAATTTTTACATGATATTGTTTGAAGTTTTAGAGGTGGAATTGGATATGGGTTGGTCCAACCCGGTCGGGTGTCAATTTGACAAAAAAAATACAAAATAATTTTTTAATATTTACTTTTTATCAACCGTTAAACTTAGTGACAAAACTCTATTCATAATTTCAAATCCTTTTATGATCTACCAACTATAGTGGGAAGAAGTGAAACTCTTGATGTCAGACTTATTAACTGAATTATCCTAAATTTCTAACCACTATACTAAGAAAAAATCGGCATATATATATATATATATATATATAATATTGAAATATCTTTTATCAATTCTCATACTCTTAAAATTCGAAAATAGTCACAATACATTGAGAATATTTACATAAAATATCAACATAATAAAACATTGGATTACTAATAGAGATCATATATTCTTAACTTCTTCATTTTCTTATGAGACTATCCATTTAGATATCGGAATAAATCCTGTTATCAAAGGTACTCCACCGATGCAAAACGCGACCAAAACCATCGTAAAAAACGACAAGTAGTTCGGGTTGGGAAATGGAAACCGACATGAAACCTTGTCCATCATAATAAAACTTCATCTCTTGTGGGTCTAACTCATTCACATCTCCTTTCCACGCCTTCGATCCACCGCCACTTGTCATAAATTGTATTCTACTAAATTAAGACAAACACTTACGTTACAAATCCATAATTAATTAAATTAATCACTTATTATTATTTTATTACTTTATTCACCTGTTCATGCTGCTAATGTGCTCCAAGCAATGATCATGCCCGTTTATATAAAGGTCCACTTCATTTACCTATATGTTTCAAGAATATATATATTATTTAAATATATGTGGCTACGTCGCAAGTACGAAAAAGTTACCAAAAATCATCAAAATAGCAACAATCTAAACTATTTGATAATTTTTGGTGGATTTCTTTGTAGCTGTGATGGTAATTTTGTGGTTATAGAGAATTTTTTTTAAACTATATAACAACAATTAACAATTAATTTTAACGAAGAAACAATTAAAAATTTACCTCGAGGATAGGTAAAAGTTGTTTTTCAAGTTCTTTGGTAATTCCATGGTGACCTGCACTTTTAATTGTATGATGACCAACCACTATTTTCCATTTTGCCACTGATTCTTGTAACGCCACATCCACATCCTATATATCATTATTGTAATATACAGATCACCAAATTGGGTAAAAGCTTTATCACAAACCTTTTTTAGTATTATGCACTCAACTATATATATGAATCCCAAAACTTATACCTTTAAGAGATTGTGAAGATACTTATGTCTTGGTAAAACGCCTCTCCAATCATAGACATGGTCCTTTGGTTCATCAAAATATTTATCTACGAATGGTGTTGTGTCCACAAATAATATATCCACAAGCTCTACAAATAAAATTTTTTATACATTAGAATCATAATAATTAGTGAAGATGATATTAAGTTTTTAATTTTTTCTTGGTAATTTTTACTTACCGGCATTAACAACGTAAGATCTTAAACAAATCCATCGACTGTCAAAAACCCTAAGTATGGGGCTGAGTTGTGCGTAGACGTTACCTCTATAATCATGGTTTCCTAATACTGCAAGAGAAAACAAAAAAACTTACCCAATAAATAAATGTTTAAAAAATTATTTAAAAATAAAATAAAATGCAAATGATCACTCTATCTTTGTAATTATTTACTTACTATCAAACAATTTTTTTGTCAATATTCGATTCATAACCCAAATTTCAAATGATATCATACCGAATTATACGATTTTTTAAAGTCGAACTTAACTAGTTTAAGTATTTTTTTCTACATTAGTTTTACTTACCACTATACCATGGTTTTTGTAAGCTAGAAGCTGTATAAATCTTGGTAAATGAATCTTGAAATTGAGAATCAAATGGACTGATTATTCCATCATCATAAAAATTATCTCCAGTCGATATGAGGAAATCGACATTCAAATCATTTCCAATCTTTCCCATCTGATTGCCAATACATTATTGTAAATTATTAGTAACGTTATCTGAACAAAATGTGAAAAAATAATTAATCATATCAGAAATTACGTGTGAGTATCTTCATCAATGAGAAACATGTTACATGTGGGACAACAGAAACAACCAAAGATATGAAATGGTGACGTTGAATTGAAATAGCCAAACAGTACTTTTTATGTAAGCATATGAGTTCCACACTCGTTACGTTACTTTTAATGGAATTCCCCAGTCATTAGAATAGTGCCACAAATTTTATCATTTTCACTACTCGTATTATTCTTGCAATTTTCCAAATATTATATGTTTTTTTAGATGACTAAAATGAACGTGACTAATTTCATAGATATAAAAAAATTTCGGTCTGACAATTATATCATCCAAACAAATTTAAAACTAATATTTATATTCCAAATTTCATACGAAAATTAAACTTGAACTATCGAAAACTTACGCTCTGAGAAATAGATTGTTATCCATCTACACGGTCATTATCGTTGGGGTAGAAAATTATTTTTTACGTATTTTTCTTTTTGAAAAAATTTGAATCAAAATCTTCCCAAAGTGATTAGCACAAGGGTTAAATATTATATCTGTTCACCCAATTCTGAAATGTCATTTTTCCATTCAATAATTACTGCATTATTATAATTTATTATTGTAACCTGATTATATAGTAATTTACTCAAACTATGCATTTTATGTCAAGAAAGCATAAATATTACACGCTTCTTGATTTTCTATTACAATAATAAACTAACATATGATTTGTCTTATCTTTTTCGTCTTCTTCCTTAACTCTTCTTCTAACATACATTCTAATTACTACGAAAAACTTGAAATTAAAATAAAGTTGCATATATAATATGTACCTGAAGAGCAACTTGGGACTGGTTATAAGAACCTCTTCGTCCCCAATCTCCGACGACAAGAAAACTAAGTGAACCATCGGAATTTGATGATTGGACGAATCGTGGTAACTCCGCCGTGGAATTAGAGACGAATAATCCAATAATTAAACAGAATACAGAAAATATAAATTTGATGGGCTTATCATCTCTCAATCTATCCATTTTGAGAGACTTTGAAAGAAAATGTAAATGATGATTGTGGGGTTTTGCTTTGGCTTTGGATACTTATATATAGTTAGGCTTTATGTGGACAACTTTACATATAGGAAAAAAATAAGAAAAAAACAATGTAATATCTGTCATGTTTATATTATATTGTTTTCTTGAGCATTTTCGGTTTCAAGAACATATTTTAAAATAAAATAAAAACAGCAGATTTTGTATAAAGTTATAATTTACACGTTGATTTTGCTTCCTGATTGTTTCAAAATTTTCTATTATTACAAGTTTATAGTAGTTTGCAAAATTACTCACCGTATTTTTATTATTAATTAGCTGCGAAATATAGTTATCGCTCAGAAGTAATAAAATATATTTCCTCTATTGTTTTAGCTTTTAAAAATAAATATCCATAACACTTTTAAATATTTAAGAATTGTAAAATAGAAAAGCTCTCAAAACTAAATCCTAAATTTTAAAAGAATGTCATACAAAATTTAAACGGAGTTCTAAATTTTTTGTAAAAATGATTAAAACTAAAAAGTATTTCTTATATGTAATTTTTTTTTTGTTTTTTATATTTTTTATCAACAATTGGATTAAGAAGTCTTGATCCATAACCTAAATTCTTTCTTATAGTCTACCAAATGTAGTAGGGAGATATCGAACTCCTGATACCATAAACATTAACTGGATCGTTCTAATTTTTTTTTTTTAAGTTGTGTTTTTTTTTGGTAATGTTTAAAGTTGTGTTTTATTGTATATAATAAGACGATTTTTTTACTGGAGAACCCCAATAATATAGTAAGAAATAATAATATATAACTTGAATAACTTAATGGTAGAGTTGCCGTGCATAAGATAAAATGAACTTTAGAAAATAATAAAGAATATAGCGAAAAAGGTCGTTGAATTTAGGCGTGATATGTGACGTCGCTTATATGGTTCCACATACATTAGGTGACCATTGCGTGATTTAGACTTTTTTAAAAGGATAATGAGTTAATTTGCCTTAAGTTAAAGTGAATTTAGTTTTTTTCTTTTCTTTGCTAGTTGCCTAATTATATATGAAAACCACTTGGTAAAATTTTGTTAATCAATGTGCTATATTTTATATCATTGTGAATGTGATTTATATATAATCAAAATATCTATCTTAAACTTTTCTTTTAGTTAAATACCATTTTGAACTTTTATTGCAATAATATTAGTTTTTCTTACAACTCGTCGTATCCAAATAGTAAAAACAAATATTTACATTGCATTGCATATATAAGACTTTTGCAAACTGATACGACTACGGTGTATATTACTTTACAACAAAAAATTGATCAAATATATGATACGAGAATATAGCTTAACTAAAGAAGAAACTAGGAATAAATAAAAAACAATTAGAATGAAAATTTGTATTAGTAAAGTCGGTATGAGCTGTATGATCTGGCTGCATGCGTGTTAGCCGTCAAATAGGCACAAAATTGAAAGTGAAAGCTCCAAAATGTTTGGAATCAGACCAAAGATATCAGAGAATATGTCTAATCTCAAGTTCTTCACTTGACTGGTTAATATTTGATGTAAATTCACGAAAATTACCTTTGGAAATCCCATAGTCTATACTCTTAATTTTTATTAATTAAACATATATATATATATATAGATATAGATATAGATATGTATCCATTTAACTTTTACGAATTTTATTCAGAAATATTTAGAGAAATATTTTTCGTCAAAATGGTTAAATTCACTTATACACTTTTTCTATGACTCCGAAGTTTTATACGATAAAACATATTAATTTATTAATGATGTATATTTCACCACCATATGAAATTTCATACAAGACAAAAGTGAACCCATACCATATTTAATTCGGTAGGAGTTTCAATTATTGATCTGTTTTTTTTTTCTTTTATCTTAATAAAATCCAAAAGATGTGGACAACACAAATAATCCAAGAGGCATGCATGCATGTGATCAGAGTCGAGGAAAACATCCAAAAATGTGTCAATTATTAGATCTTATACATAAAAATACATTCATATAACATTAAGATAAATAGCATCCACTTATGATCTATCCGAAATCTATATGAGATTCTTGGCTTCCGAAACGATAGATGTGAGGGTATAACTAAAGCTAAACCCAATAGCCCTTCTTAGCTTCTCCCTTAATGTCCCAAAAAAAACTCATAACGCAGTTTTAGCAATGCTATAAGAAATTTGGAAGATTGTCAAATAACCACAAAAAATTATCAGATAATCGTAATTTATCCAAAATATTTTTAGCAACCAATGTATAAACATATATTTTTTCGTGGTTATTGTTGTAGATATACTATAAAAGTATGTCATAGTTCTTTGATAATTTTTTGTGGCTTTTTTTATATTTGTAGTTTTATCCGAATTTTTTGTGGTTATAACGTGGAAAAAATTTTGTAACTTTTTTTTATCATCAGATCATATGGCATTTAAGCCATATTGAACCTCAAATGGGTGAGATGATCGAAATCTCTACTGGGTACCAGAGATCCAACCTTTTAACCATATGGCCACTCAAATCTCGGGAATTTTTTTTTTTTTTCACAAAAGTACTTTGTATACTTCTTTATAATTATTTTTGTTTGATGGTTTTTAATGGAATTGAGACTGAAATATAGGCCTAATAATGAAATTGCTATCAAAGCCCATTGGCCAATATATAAGTCCATGGTCTTTTGGGTCTAGATGTATTTGGACATAATCTTACAAATGCAGAAATAATTCGATAGATAAAGTCAAAATTTACTTGGACCATTACCATTAATTAAGTAATGTGGTACATTACAAGAAAATACTTGCAGATGATTGGTTAGGAGGCTAATCAAAGACAAACATACTTTCTTAAACTCCATATGTTGTTCAAGATTAGGTAAGTGATGAAGACCAATTACACAAACACCTCCATGAATATGGGGACGATGATGAAATTTGGGATGCCTCTTTTTGTTTTACGATTCTTTATTTATTTAAAATTATTCCACAATCCAAAAACATAAAAAACGTCTCAAAAATATGCAGGAAAAAAAGGAATAATCATCTAGTTTAATTAATTAAAAAAATAATCCTACCTAAAAAAGGTATGGTCCAAATGGTCCCATTTAATAATGTAGTGTCGTTAGCTTAACCACTAATAGCCTTTTTATGCAAATTTATCAACTTCTTAATTGTAATTATTATTTTTAATAATACTAATTAAGAGCTAATGAAGATATTTAAAATATCTCTCGTAGAAAAGTAGTAATAAGTAATGCCATATATATATATATATCTTCGATATTTTTTTCATATGTTCGAGCATTGTTTATTGTTAATCTTTTAGACTAATAATTTATCAATCACATATAATAAGAATTGCCGTACGACTGAGATATTTCTCAACCAATATATTAATTTGTAGTATGTGTAAGACTCAGCCCATTTTTATTTCTTAAAGGAGAAATACAAAAGTGAGAATCTTTGACCTTAGACCCCAACAGTTTTTACAATTATATCGAGAGAATTGTGTAGTCCCATAAGACTATGTACAATGGTTAATTATATTTTAATGTTTCTAATATTTTCTCTCTCTTTAGTTCACCAATTTTACTGATGTGACTTAGTATCTTCACCCATTTTATTATTCAACATGTTGAGTTTATTCAACATGTATGAATCCATATCATCTTTTTAATTTTTTCAACAGTTCCATTACAAGCATTCAACTGTTGAATCTTTAGTTCAACACCCTCATTGTAAATAGTCTAATAAATGTTTGACGTTTGTTGAGTGGATTTGGGTTTTTAAAGTATCTTATAATTAATTAATAATCATTTGATTAAATATGAAATGCTGCAAAAATAAATCCGACTTGCGAAGTTGCAATTTTTTAATTAATCACGTCATTCCGTGTGGATCTTTCTTTTTTTCGTGTTTCCAGTAAGATTATAACTTTAGTCTTTAGCATTTGATTTAATGTAAAAGATTTTTATTTCAGAAAATTTTTTTAAGAGATCGAGACATTTCAATAAGATCCAAATCCCTCGACCAAAAAAAATATTTTAATTCAAATCCAATAAGCATGCTATAATATATCATTGAACTCAATGCACGAAATAATTGACAATTGTCTAGTTGTAACCAAAACATTTTAAAAAATGAACTATATAAAAATAATGTTATATATTTCAATAGAAACAACTAGTAAGAGGACACGTGCTTTGAAGATAATGAAAAATATTTTTTTATTTTCTTATACGACAAGAAACATATAATTCACTAAAAAGTTATGCAACTTAAATTTGTAGATAGATTTTGCTTTAAAATATTTAATTTGCTTGTCTATCTATAATGTGTATATAAGTATAGCTAAGATCAAAGGCAAAACTAGTAATACACAACGTGAAAGTTATTTAGACACAGTTTTTTTGGTCATCAGTAAAATTCGATTTATAGTCTAACTCACCCTAAATTTTTTTTTTAATCTATTATAATGTAGTGGAGATAAAAATCAAATTTCAATGACAAATCCTTAGCTGAATTATCCTAACCATCATATTAAGAAAAAATCGGTAAATTTTACGGTTCTAAATGTTATTTTTGTTAAGAATTATTTTAGTTTATTATTACTCAAATAAAGTTATAAATAAGAGAATTTGTTGAAGAAGCTCTTACTTATATCATCCCTATAATCTGAGTTAAAGCAAGTGTTATCGAGACCGAGACCAAATTAGCCTATTTATTGTCAGCAACCTTATTATTTGTTTTTTTGTTGTTTTTATATATAGTACTGCCACGTGTCGCATTATTTCTTGTTTACAAAGATTCGTTTTATGTCCTAAACAATATAATTTGCTCACACCTCTTCATTTATTTTTTCTCTCATTATAGTTTTTCTTTTTTTCAGAAGGTTGAAAATGTATAATATTTCTTGAACTTATATATTCAAATAATTCAATTGGATTATAAAACAACCCAAAAAATAAGTGGTCCAGTTAATTTTACTTATAATTTAGCTAGACACTAGATTGGTGAGTTCAAATCCCACCCAATTTTACTTGAAAAATTTAGACTATGGATCAAATTATTATCGATCTAATAATTACTTGTTAATAAAAAAATAATAAAGCAGCAAGAATACAATAAAAAAAATTACATAAGCCAATGTGAAAAAAAGAAAACCAATAAGATTAAAATATAAGAAAAAGCTGAGATAGAATAAATTGTGAAAAAGGCTCATCGAAATTACAATTCCAAACCCGATGATCGAAAACTCCACCAGAAAAACCAACGTGGACGATCAAACTTTCTCGTTTGTATTTCTTCGCTACAATTTAACCAGTTTCAGATTATTGTCTATTTTTTTACCAATTTTAATGAAAAATATGTTAAAATATTATTTTTGACTAACTTTACATTCTTATAGTGGTTAAGAACTTCATGTAACAATAAAATACTTTTATAGAATTAGCTGCTACATGAAGTTCATTTTGAACAGTAAAATTCATATAGTGTTAAACTATTGGCAAGGAAACTTTGAGATTTATGTACATATATATAAAAGGATAATTAAAGTATTAAATTCAATGGTTTTTACTTTTTAGACAACCCAAATACAAATTTATTCTTGTGGGTACCATGTGTAAACATTCAAAAAATTACATATACATATAATATACATATATATATATATAAGTTTTGTGGAGACACCATTGAGAATTGTTGGATCCAGTTGGACATAAATGGGTTCTTTTTGTTGGCTGCAACAAAGTGCAGGTTCCATACCCACAACTTTGTTTTACTTGCAACTTGCTTCATAAATATGATACACTTATACATTTATTTCTTCTATAGAGTAACAATAATACAATATCTTCTTGGTCAAATTTTAAATATTTTAAAATTCTCATTCGTTAAACAAATTTGCCGTGTAGTAATGAATGTGGTTAGGAAATAAATCTTGATTCATATTGAAATCTTCATCCCTATCAACAAACAAAAAAACACTTCATTACAAACACCGTAATGATTCTTTTAACATAATTTCTTACTTAAAATAGTTCACATAGATCCTGAAATCAATTCACTGCTTGCCACCGTCAGGAATCCAAAAAACACCTTTATCGGGTTGGATATGTTGGTTTCTTTGGAAATCCCATTTTGATCTTAGTAACACTACAAGAAAAAATGTGATTTGCGAAAAAAATTTGCAATGGAAAATATTCTTTGCAAATTTGCGATGCCGTTGCGAGAAAATTGTGGAAAAACATAAAACATTGTAACTTCCTCGCAAATTTGCAGGACAAATATCTCTCGCACATTTGCGAAGAAATTGCAGTGTTTTTGCGAGGTATACATTTTTCCGGCAAATCCATAACAATCTTGCGAGGAGTTTGCGGTGGAAACCTACCTTAACAAATTTGCTAGGTCATTGCGAGGTTCTTTAAGTTAGGTGAAAGTAGGTATAACGAACGATGAATTTCAACGATTTCTCCGAATTTATTTTATCTCTAGAAATTTTTCTGTTCATTTTACTAGGTTTTTAAATTTCCAAATTTAGGGTTTTTTTTATGGAAGAAGATTTGATGGTGAAGAAGCCGAATAAGCGGAAGAGAAAACCTTCTTCGAAAAAATAAACTCATATCTCATCTTTGAATCAATAGATTGAAGGGCTTTTCAATTAATTGAACAGTAAAACCCCAAAGATTTTTTTTTTTTTGGAGATTTTGTGAGGAAATTGCTAGGGAAAACCATTTTCTTTGCAAATTCCTCGAAAATTTGCTAGAGATTTGTGAGGAAAAATGTTTTTCCCTAGAAATTTCCTACCAAAATAAATTTCTTTATCTGTAAACCGTATTTCCTATCATTACCTTAAAGTTAAGGAGAATAATCGATGATCTAGACTCAATTCTCATAATAAACGACAATTTGATGGTGAAGAAGCTGAATAAGCAGAAGAGAGAACCTTTTTCGGAGAAATGAACTCATATCTCATCTTTGAATCAAGAGATTGAAGGGTTTTACAATTAGTTGAACCGTAAAATCCGAAGATTTTTTTTGAGATTTGCAAGAAAATTGCTACAAAAAAACCATTGCTAGGGATTTGCGAGGAAAATGGTTTTTCCCTACCAATTTCCTTGCAAAATCGATGACAAATCTCGGAAACCCTAATTTTTAAATTTTTTGCAAGTGTCTCGTAATTTTGCGAGGGAATTACGATGGACCCATGTTTTAAATAAACCCAACTGCTTCTTTTCTTTCTCTCTTTTCTTTTGTCTCTTCCCTCTTCACGATTTTCGACATTGATTTTTCTCCTCTTTCCACTCCACCGCCTAGCCTCTTCTCTACGCTGCCTACCCTCCTCTTTCCACCAGAAAAGCGCCATCTTCTCCTCCTCTTTCCGCCGAAAACAAGGCCTTCTCACCATCTCTCTTTGTAAAGGTTAGATCTATCCACTCCTCCTTTGTTTCGTGGTTTATTACATGGATTTGTAGATTTAGCCATATATTTGGTAGATTATAGGATTTGTAAAATGATTTTTAAAACAATTTGTAATTTTAAAAATGATTTTTAAAACATTTTGATTTTTTTAAACAATTTTCAAAACTTTTTGAATTTTTAAACGATTTTAATAATATTTATAGGATTTCTAGAATTTAAAAATTGTTTTTAGAATTTTTAAAAGTGTTTTTAATATTTAAAAAGGTATTTATAAAAATATTAAAAGTATTTTTAGAATTTTCAAAAATACTTTTCGAATTTTAAAAAGTAATTTTAGAATTTTTGTAAGTATTTGTATTATTTTTAGAATTTTAGTTATTTTTAAAACTGGTTTTAAAATATTAAAATTTTCTTTTATAACTTTATAATTAATTATTAGAACTTGTAAATAGTTTTTAGAATTTATAATATGATTTCAAATATTGTTTAATGATATTCAGAATTCTAATGATTTCAGATATATGGATTTCGAAACGATTATACATGGGTTTTCCAACGCCTCTCAAGTCTTATCTTCTGACGTCTCCGAGTCTCATCCCGAGAATTCGAATTATTATTTTTTAATTAATTTTCAAATTGATGTAAAACAATTTAATTTTAATATATTTAATTTTAATTTTATATTTAATAATTTATTTAATATTTTTTAATTAAATAAAATTTATTTTTAATTTTTTTTTATGAAAACCCTCGCAAAAGTTCCCCCAAAAGTTTCTCGCAAAAATATTCTCGCAAGGGCTTAGCAAGGAAACTACGAATGAAATTTTACAAGAAATCTGCGGTGTTACTTTTCCCTTGCAAATTTGCAAAGAAAGTGCGATGAAAATTGATTTGCGAGTATCGATTAACAAAGCATCGATTTTTCTCGCAATTCCACTGTATATAGCGATTTGCAAGGATTTCTTTCTTCGCAAATTGCATATTTTCTTGTAGTGAACAATTTTTAGACTGATCTAAAAATTGTAACTCTATCAATTCAAGCAGCAAAAAAATGGGTCAGTGTGCAAAAGATAATACCTCAAAAGACAACCTCAGGCAATCAACCAGAAGGAGATCCGGATCCAGAAGTGATGATTTGCAATACTTATGCATCCTGGAGTAGTGACTCTCGTATGGTCGGAATAGTTTGCATCTTCTCCGATCAATCTCATCAGGTAGCAAGTTTCGCAGAACTTGACGGCGGCGGAAGCAGTTGCTATTAGAATTGGATTACAAAAAGCTATTTCGCTTGGAGTTTCAAAGCTAGAGATCTGATCAGATTCTCTCAATTTAATCTTAGTTATCAACAAAACCTTAAATATCCCGAAGATCTATGACATCCTTAAAAACTTAGCCAATCTTCCCTTATTTTTATCTCAATCTATTTTAAATTTGTTTCGAGATCGTTAAACCTCATAACTGATTCTATTGCTAAGGATGTTCTCCAATCTTATCTTTCAAACCTTGGTACTTAGTTGTTGTAGTAGCATTTAATGAAAGTATGACGTTGACAAAAAAAAATAGTTCACATAGATAATATTCTGCAACAAACATCTATTTAATCATAAATGTGATTTTTATCATTATTGTTATTTTAGAGAAGATTTCTAGTTTACTCGAAAATAAATGGTTCCGAGAGAAAGCTAGTATTTTACAACTCAATTATGTACGCTTTATGATATACAAACAAAATTTCAACGCTGCCACTTTAAATGTTTATTCAATAAATCAATTCCAAAAGTCATTAAAGTTTATGAATAATGCAAAAGTTCATTGTATTTTGGAACTTGTTTGAAGTTTAGAGTAATAACTAAAGCAATATATTTTTTAATTAATAAAGAAAGCAAACCATAAAATATAAATTTTGTGACTATATATATTTTGATCCAAATATTTGAGTTTAGGGTTTAGTTTGGTGAAGACCATATCATATGTATGAATTACATGTCCATATAACCAAAAATACCATATTGCTGCAAAATTAAATAACATTTTAAGTATCAGTTAAATAAAAAGTAAAATCGAAAATAAAAACTGTATATGATGATAAATCACACTGCTTATTTTTTATATCGCCCTTATGCCATTTAGCAATTATACTTATTATGCAAGTTGCTAATTAAACCCTATATTAATTTAGTACATTAAATTTGCGATTTGTAAAAAAAAAAACAAATTTGAGCTCTTTTTCGTTAGGTTGGATATATACTATTGCAGTGTCATATATATGCTTTTATATAATATGACTTCCAATTCATAATATATAATTGGATAATTTGAGGGACCTAGCAAAAGAGACCAACAAAATAAAACTGGTGGAATATATGACTTTATAAGTTAGTACCAAATTAATACGACGAAGATATTCCATACATTGTATACACCACTAGCAATTATTGGTGGACTATATAATTAGCTGCTCAAAATTACAATCCAAGTATCGAAATTGATTCAAACTAATATCAAAGTTGATTATATCTTCTCTTTTTGGCGGTATTAATTTAAATATCGTTAAACAAACAAAAGTAAGCCTTTGAATAAAATTATTTAGAGGTCCACCGTGATTAGACCGACCAAAAAGAAACAATTTTTATTTCCTTAACCAAAAAAAGAAACTATATTTTAATTTGCTAAAAGAAAGTTTATGACATAAAGATAAGATTCAATGACCAAATAGTAGAATTCAATAATAAGAGAGAAATTATGTTTTCTGTTTTTGACATAATACGTTGCGAGTTCATTTTGTCATTTTTGATATACTACTAATTATGTACCTTCTAAATTAATAAATACATAATATGTTTAAAATGTGAAAAATTTATGTAGCTAAAAATAATCTTGTTTTATTATCAGAAATAATATTTCATGTGCTGTTTATTCATTCTTTTGGGGGTGCTATTTATTTTCTGGTAAAAAGAAACTTATATATTTTATCACTAATTTATTTAATTACTTTTAGTTAATTTCTGAATAACCATATTAATAAAAAAAAAACAACAAAAACATACAGTATATAGTAATGAATGAAAAGATAAGATGATTACTTGTGGAGAACTTAAACTATGGATTTGATTGATAAGGTTTTTTTATAAAGCATAATGCTCAATAATTTTTTTTATCAATTAAGTCTTATATATCAGATTTAATCGATCTAATGGTTAGTTAACAAAAAAAATATTTTTTTGGTCGGCCTAGAAAAAATAAAACATAAGATGATTAAATTGAAAGTGAGTTGGTCCCTCTTCGTTATTAAGGATAAGTAAAAAAAAAAAGTAATTTCTTAATGTCTAAACATAAATGAATTACAATTCAGGACAAATTTCAAAACATTGATTGGTTTAAATATTAAATTATGTGGGATTTAAGGACGTATACAATGTGATCAAGGTGGTTTGATGTCTAACTAGTCCAACAACCAAGTAATAATAAGTGACCAATCATCAACCTTCAATTTCTTTCGAATTATAAAAATGCTTAATAATATCGACTGACTAATTATTTAATAAAAACTATATAATAAAATATATAATAATCATATTCCACGTCAGATTTTTACCTCTTTCTCTCCGGCTTTGCATGGCTCTTTCTTTCTCTTTATCTTCCTCTACATTCCAATTTCTTCTTTGATAATCTCTCTCTCTTCTTCTCTCTCTTGTTCTTCATCTCTCTCTATCTCTATGTCAATGCTTGGAAGCTATAGAGAAGTGAGTGTTTAATCATTTCAATATATAATGTCTGATTATTGAGACAAATATAACTCTTGTTGTTTATTTAAACAAATCGCTTTGTGTGGTATATATTGATTGATATAAGGTTATGTGGCCAAGACTTGTTGCCAACAAGATCCTAAGGAAAAGTGTCGGAAGCAACAACTTCGTCACCGATTTTCCTTCCGACACTGATCAGAAACTTCTAGAAGCTTCTGGATTAGCTGATGATCAACGACCTTCTTTCAATTCTAAATCTATTCTTCTTAACCAACACAAAACCACTCATCTCAACTACAAGTAATACATAAGTTTATTTATCCTTTGTTAGCATTTTGATCGTCTATCAAACTAAAAATATCATTTTTTTGTTAGAGAAAATATGTTATCTTTATTTGTATTTTCAAACCATTGAACACACTTCAGCAGATGCAGTTTTATTGGCATAACTAGTTGTTTTTCTTAAGTTGCACGGCATTTAAACCTAATTTCGAATACTACAAGAAAAACATTTTTAATTGATAGATTTTTCGACTGGTAAAACTCTTCGGTTGAGAATTAGTATGAAATTTTCGATGGAAATATGTTATTTCTGACGGATTTTAAGATATAAAAATTCGTCCAGAATGAGATTATTTTTTGGAGTGAATAAGTGTAGCGATAAAATTGAGAATCTTAAATTAGATTCTCAGGAATCTTTATTTTGATCCCTTCTTATTCCATGCGTTTAGAAAATTAGCAAATAATGTTTTATATATAATTTCCAAGTTTTTAATTATATGAAATTTTTGTTATATGTTTCTAGGGTTTTTGTAAGCACATGGAACGTTGGTGGTATCGTACCGGACGATGAGCTTGACATGGAAGATCTATTGGAAACACATAAAACACCTTGCGACATATACGTTCTTGGGTAAATATTATACTTTTATTTTATTTATTTAGATGACTAAAAAATAATTTGAATGAAAATCTAGGTTTCTAACCTTTTACCAAAAAAATAAATAAATGAAAATATAGGTTTCAAGAGGTTGTGCCACTTCGAGCTTCGAATGTTTTGGGATCAGATAACAATAAAGTCTCTGCAAAATGGAACTCTTTGATAAGAGAGACTTTGAACAAGAGAGAACCTCATAGAGACAAAGACTTGTCGGAATCAAAGGGCATAAATGGAATTTCACAAGATTTCAGATGTACCATAAGTAAACAAATGGTCGGAATATTGATCACAGTTTGGGTCCGAGGTGATCTTTGGCCGTATATTCGTCATCCGAGTGTCTCATGCGTTGGTTGTGGCATCATGGGTTGCTTGGGAAACAAGGTAACTACAATTTAGAATTTGTTATGTTATTTTTCGTTTTTTTGTTAAATAGAATCTTTCAATTAGTTTGACTAAAAAAAATCTTATTATTATAGATGTCGACTGGTTTAGGTGTTGACTGTTAATAGAAAATGATTACGTGATTTTGCATTTGTATTTGAAAATGATTAATTTAATTAGTGGTAGAAATTAAACCTATATATAGTTATATTTATATATGTAAAATGCATGTAGTGTATATTGCCAACGTATATAAATTTATGAAATTTAAAAGTTAGTGTGTATGGATTTAACTTTTTATATCTAAAAGTCAAACTTGATTTAAGTGGAGCAAAAGATTTTGTGTTATGAATCAATTCTACAAATATAAAGTTTTGTGGAGGCTTTTTCTTAGTATTTGTCAAATTGCGAAATTTCTTGTCCCATCTCGAATATTCTATCTCTTTTTTGTAGTAATTAATTCCGGTAAAAAAAACCTCAACATAATTTAACTAAGTATTCAAGTTTTTTGGTTATCATACTTAAAATCATGTATTTAGAACAGTCATTTATTCATATTAATCGAGTTTTTCAAAACAAAAAAAATGGTTTAACTGTTTTGATATTTTCTTGATAACTAGGGATCGGTATCGGTTAGGTTTCAACTGTACGAGACGAGCTTCTGTTTCGTTTGTTGCCATCTAGCTTCCGGTGGCCGCGACCGAGATGAAAGACAGAGAAATTCCGATGTCAACGAGATCTTAACTAGATCAAGTTTTCCTAAAGGCTCCTCTTTAGATTTACCCAAAAAGATTCTTGATCATGAGTAAGTTCATATTTTAATATAACGTTGATATCATAAAATAATCGTAATTCAACTTGAGTAATATTTAACTATATGCTTAAGAAGGTCATATCAAAATTAATATAAATAAAGCAAGTTGACCGGTTAATTATAATAAGACTTGATATTGTTAAGGAAAAAAGGCTAGCTAGTTTGGTAAGTACTTGTTAAGAAATTACCACTTGTGTATATATTTATATTATATATAAATTAATTAACTAAGTTTTTCTTTTTTTCTTTTTGTAAATTATACAGTCGAGTGATTTTTCTTGGAGACTTGAATTATAGAATTTCATTACCGGAAGAGAAGACAAGATTATTGGTCGAAAGCAAAGAATGGAACATCTTACTAGAAAATGATCAAGTAATTAATTGTTTAATTATATACTAAAATAAAATATTATTCTTGTGTATATATAATTGTAAAGTCGCCAATTTTCTTATATATGTTTTATTTAAATAAATTATTAAGCTAAGCATGGAGATCTTAAACGGCCAGATTTTCAGAGGTTGGCAAGAAGGAATCGTGAAATTTGCTCCAACTTATAAATATATTCCAAATTCGGATTTATATTATGGATGCATTACATACAAAAAAGACGAGAAGAAACGTGCTCCTGCATGGTAATTAATTAACTATATAATTTACATTTTTACATTTTATTATATAGAAAATATCTCACATATGTATGAATATATATTGATATATTATATGATAGGTGTGATCGAATAATATGGTACGGAAATGGATTGAAGCAACATGAATATACAAGAGGAGAAACAAAGATCTCTGATCATCGACCAGTAAAAGCAATTTTTACTACAGAAGTTACTGTTATACGTCGTGGTAAAAAGATTCGTAATTTCTTTTTCTCCGACAGATTTGAAGACACAGCTGAAGGTTTTAATGAAATAGATTCCAAAGACTACTCATGGATATCTACATAAATTTTGTTAATATATATTATAGTTAATAGATATATTTTATGTAAAAAAAACTTATACATATATAGATATAGAATATTTGATTTTATATTTTTTGATCTTAATTAGCATCTTGTGATAAAAATAGTATAGTGGATGAGTTGTGAAATATTGATTTTATATGCAATCTTGAAGACAAGTGACAGTTTGTTACGTATATGGTGAAGTTTTTTATTCATGAATTACAGAGTATATTTATCGTGTTATTTCAATATGAATACAAGAAGTGTATGTAGTTCAACAACTATATTGTCCATAATTATATATTTGAATAAGTGAAGAAAATGAAACAGAAACTAAAGTATGAATAGAAATTTCACCAGTAAAACCCCGATTTTTGAACTATAATATATTGAATTTTCTCAACCACCAAGATATCACTAGACCACTTTAACAGTTAAATATAAGTTGACGATTTCAATTCAATGAAGTTGTTTTTGGACGACAGATTTTTTTTTTGTGTCAATTTTAACTTTATTAAGAAATGAGAAAACTCCATAATTATACAAAACCTGAACTATTAGGTAGCCTTCTAACAAGAAGATAGTTTGATTATTTAGTATATTTTAACACAATAACTACTTTAATTATTACAACATAATTACAAACAAGATGTACTATTCTATGCCAACAGGGTTTTAGTATAATATCGTAAAGAAAAAAAACTTAGGACATCGATAATATACTATTTAAGTTTAAATATATATATATATATATATATATATATTTTTATTAATTAATGTAGTGGCTTTTTAATCCCATCTAGGGAGGGGATTCGAATTTTGGTAACTGAAGATTTATAAAAGATTTATAAATATCTATTTTTCGTTATATTGTGTATGATATTTAATAAATTTTATCTCATTTTTCAAACTACAAGATGTAATCGAATTCACAACAGTGATAATATGTAACTTGATTTCAAATCATCTAAGTTATATATAAAAAATAGTATTGTCCATGCAAACATATTAATTTTTTTTAATCGAAAATCGAACAAAAACATCGACATCTTTGGTTAAATATCTTTAAGTTTTTTTTATATGAGTCCACGAGTTGAATTACCTAATATGTAAATTATAATAATGACTTATTAACTTATATGGAAGGTGACCTTCAATGCAATAACACATATATGTTTAACACTTTAACAACAATAAAAGGGTAAGGCTAATGAACAAGCCATATGGTTGGTTAATTTGGCAATTGGCATTATATGTGGACAGGAGGCTTTGAAACATGAACAATTGGGTATTTATATAATAATTGAGACTAATATTAACAATATTTTATTATATCTTGTTTTCACAAAACAAAAAGATATGATTTTGTTAAGTTTAATGCAAGTGGTTTTAGTAAATGCATATGAGTTTTTGTCGTTTTTATGCCAAAATTATAGTTGTTGGATTAGGATAATATCAAATATGAATATTGAATTATTTTTTCTAGTATATAATTGAGAAAAATACAAATGCCAAAATATCTCATTACCAATAAACAAATGACTCATTGGAATAAAATGGGGGAAATAAAAATACAAAATATGTTTTTTTAAAAATAAAACAGAAGATCTCATTACCAATAAAGAAATGGATAGTTGTATGAAAATTTTGAAAAGATCAACTAGCCACTTTCACTTATCTATAAAATTATATATTGGGTCTATTGAAAATAACGAATCAAGGCCCAGCCCATAATCGTAACGAGAGAATGATATTATTTAAAAATAAATAATCGCCCTCTCGAGTTTTAGCGCCACTAATAATTTCAAAATTTCACGGAGAGCTCTAAAATCAAAGAGAGAGATGAACAGCTCATTTGCGAAGGAGATTGGTCGAGTTCCTGATTCAGTCTACTTCTGTGAGTTTGATCTTCTTCTCGATCTCTATCGATTGATGTTTTCTTCTTCGCTTTAATTTTAGTTTCCTGATTTTAAATTTTGTTGGATTTGATTGTGGCGATGAAAAGGAACTCAATCTTCCTCCGATCGTTAAGTACTCAGCACTATCACTCTTCTTCGATCGATTTCGTCCCTATTTAGTCAGGTATAACGAATTTTACTCTTCCTATGATTCCTGATTTGAGATTTCTTTTTCGGTTGAGCTCGATTGTTTTCGGGGTATTATAAATGTGAGACTCAGTAATCACATCGGTGTAATTTCTCGTTCCCTTTGCTTCTGATTGGAGTAGTTGTGCATCATGTAGTTGGATCAGTGCTTGTTTTTGGAGGATTAATGTTGATTGCCTTATTGATTGATACTCGTCTATGGATCATTTCATTGTAGTTCCGAGATCAGCTAGTAGTAGGCCTAAATTCATGTTGGTTGATTGAGTTTCCATTTTATGGATTTGGATCAAATCTTTACATTGATTTTGACCACTTGTCTGATAAAATTATGTCTAACGCATCAGGTCATGTGTGTAATACTAATACTTCTATGGATATCTCTCCAAAACTTGTAGGTTTTCCGAGAAAAAGAAAGCAGAAATACATTGGCTATTGTTTTTTCTTTGTTCTCTTTTATGTACCTAGAACTGAATTGTTGCTTCTGCAGATGCATTGTACCCAGGTTTATCAGTTCATAATCTGAAATCCTTTGGGGATAAGGTGATTACAGACCAACTCTTCATGGTTCGTGATTTCTTGGATGCAGTAAGCTAGTCTTGAAACCTTGAAACTGTGACTGGAATTTATTATATGTTTTACTTTTTTCAGTGAGTTATGAGGTTTCTTTTGCAGGAACTAGTTTTTCTGAAGGTAACCGTTGTACACTTGGGGATATTGTTTACGCTAGAGAAAAGTAATTCGAACTAATTGATCTGTCTTCCTTATTGAACATGCGGAGCAGGTTTTAAAATTTGATATTGGCACTTTAAATATAGCTTATTCATTCCTTGAAGACCTTTTTATTCAGTTCAAGTAAGTTGTCATTCTTATTAAGTATCCGACTTCTTAAAGCTCATTAATAATACTGTGCTACTCCATCTTTTCATTATCTAACTGAACCATATTGTCTACTTAAAGAGAAGTTGCAAAGGTTGGAGAACTTTTGAACTTTGACGCATGTATGGACATGATGGATCTTCTTTACGAGAAAGAGGAGACATCCCTTCTTTATCAATCTTCAAATTCTCTGGCTGCTCCATTTTGGTAATGTTGTTCCCCATTCCCCTTTGTTTATTCCTTGATTGGTAATTTAATTGCTCTACATTACCCTCTGCTGAATAGACATCATGAATGAAACTAAATTGTGTTCTTCTCTTGACCACAGGTCTCTTCTTACATAATAACAGTGCCTAAACAACAACATGAATTCCCAATTCTCCCCTGGGGTAAGTAGTCATATTTCTGCTCTTTCAATCACAAGCATTTTGTAATTAGTTTTATATTAATCGAGTTAGTTAGCGACAAGTTAATTAGAATATGGAATCAATAAGGCCCAATGTTCACCTTTTTGAAAGTGCATTTCAACATCATACAAAAGAGGACCTTGTTCACACCTCAAGGTCGTCTTCACATTTCCCCTTAGACCTGGAAATTGTATGTTTCCTCAATTAAATAGTTATTATGATGATAATGAGCCATCAAGATTGACTTATCATTTCTGACCACCGGCCAGATACGGTTTACGGACCAATCAAATCTTTATTGTGGTCCTACACATTTTGCTTAACCTAACATATCTCCGGTCCGGGACATAATATATTGTACCGGACCGTATCTATAGAGAGACAGTAATAGTAGAAGTCACTAGTCCATCGTCAGCATTTCCTTTTACCCACTGAAAAACCTGACCTCATTTTCATGGAATTATAGCTGTAAAGCACTCACACAGACTAAAAGGAACAAAGAAGAAAAGTCTACTTTTTATTTATTTCAAGGGTCCCTCTTAAAAAATCATTCTTCTTTCATTTATGGAGTCTGCACTAAACAGTTTGAGATTTTTTCTTCTCTACATATTCACATTTCATGGTAACAAACAGTGATCTCATTTCAACAATACAAACTCTAGAAGAGATGATTTATGTCCAAATCTTTTTACCTACTTTTTTCTTTTCTTTATATACAAATGTACACATAGATCCCACGTGGTCTGAATCTTTGCTATAAAGTTAAAAATGTTTGGTATCTTATTTTTAGGGACCATTGTTAAAACTAGAACAAAGTTGAGTGAGGTTTTCTAATATTAGGATATGGTAGGCACTAGACATAGTTTAATTCTGCTTCTTGTCTTACATTTTATTACTCTGTTCTATCTACTGATGGCTACAATAGAGACAACACAGATTTAAAACTTGGAGGCAACGATGATCCTAATTCTTATTAGTACACACACACACATATATATATATATGTATCATTAATATTATGGGCCCTTCTTCGAACTACCAATTTCATTTTAAATCACTTTTTAAGAAATATATATAGGGGTTGTGAAACAAATTTTTAAAGTCAACTTGTTTTTTTTTGAAGTTTTGCAAAAATAAAACTTCCTACTGAATTAGGGATTACGTTTTTTTTGGAATATTGATAAAACTTACCTATCATGATAACAATTTTAGAAAACTTTATATTTCCAGAATATCCCTCCTAAAGATGGTATATATTCATCACAAAATCTCTTTCATTATCTCTCAGATTTTTTTAATTGTATTATCATCTTTATTGCTTTCACTTAAAGCTCGATTCTTTGTCTTTTTTTGTTAAGTAGGTTCATACATAAAATATAACCAAATTTGTACCAAATAAGTTAGTTGAGTTAGGAGTAGTTTCCAAGAAGTCTGAGTAACAGAGTTATCTGAAATTGTCTATTTCGGAAATCTTTTAAAATGATTATAAATTATTTTTATTTTTGGCAGTTAAAATGGTAACAAATAATGAAGAAAATGAAGTGGTGGAGCTTGTTAGACACATCCTTGCTCATGTCCTTTACTCTCAACCTTCTTCCTAACTCCTTAAACCCTACAAGTACACACATCTTTAATCCCTTCCTATCCACTACATCTTTTTTTTTCAAAACACAAATTAAAATTAAACATATGAAGAAAATATAAGAACATGTAGGGTCGATATATATATATATTTACACACCCACAATATCTACATATGAAATCAGCATTTCCTTACCTGCAAGCTAAATATAAATTTTCACTCACTTTATGGCACAACCTTTTGACATTCAATAGAGTAAAATTCTGCACAAATTAAATGATATAATAATTGTGCAAGAGCAATATCTGATTTGAGTACTAAAACTGAGGTAGAATTATGCATTTTTATAGTACGGAACAACTAATACAAATGACTATTATGCACAATTCATATATATCATTAGTTTTATAGCATCGAAGTTTTGAGAGTTGGGACACATGAATTGTAATGCTTTATGAAATTTCGTATTTGAATTCGAATAATTTGATTGATCTACATATATACATGTGGTATGCTCACAAGGCAACATACCAGGCATGTGATTTATCAGAATTAAAAAAATTATTTAATTTTCACCTAAAAATATATGTAAATTTATTAGATCTCCCTAAATGATATTGGTACTTTAAACTCTGAATATTTGTACTTACTGTACAATATTAGGCTTTGTCTTCTCCGAATATCCTCAAAATAGTTAGCTTTCACTTTTAACCGAAAAATCTCACCTGCATAATAATGACAAATAACTAGTTGACAAAAGAAACGACAAAATAAATGTGAAAATTTAGAGACAGAGAATTAACTAAATTCAATTTTTGTTTGTTAGCCTTAACTTCACTGTAATATTACAGTATTACATAAAACAAAAGTGAGCTGTGCTATAACAAAACTTTTGAATAATATAACTATTTGACACTTCCAAAAATGAGAATTTAATGTTAATCTTATTTTCAAACAACCAATAATTCATGATTGTTGAGTTGTGAAATGGTTGTGCCACGTCGATGATAAAATCCAACTACTAGATAAAGTGAAATGATTAGATGGAATGATTAGACACTTAATCTCAATAGCATCCAAAGGGGTTAAAGTTAAACACATCTTATTCAAATATATTTCCTTGATATACTTTATAGCAAATAATGTGATTATTTGATTAAGTACATTTCTTTTTATAATGAGATTTTTTTAATTGTTCTTCATAATCGTATCATGACTGTATCCAGCACAACGTTGACTTTTAATATTTAGTCTCCAACACATGCGGTATTAAATTGACAATATATAAACTCAAAAAAATACAAACAAATATTTCTTAATGATTGTTAGTTTACGTTTAGTTTTGTTTTTATTAAGTTAACCTAGTTAATTATTGAGCGACGTAGGTATATATAACTACTCCGATAATCCCATTATTATTATATATGCTTAATGTAGAAAAGAATGCTTCATTAAATCTT
Source organism: Lepidium didymum (assembly GCA_963920545.1). NCBI lineage: Eukaryota > Viridiplantae > Streptophyta > Magnoliopsida > Brassicales > Brassicaceae > Lepidium > Lepidium didymum. Next base: position 16,753,092 of record OY986988.1, on the reverse strand, counting down.
TTTAAATTGCTACGATTAGGTCTTTAGGCTATTGTATAATTGCATGGACCGTATTAAAGATCTTATTAAAAATCTTACCCCACCCATAGTTGAATCCATTCCACTTGTCTTTTTCTACTCAACCACCTTAAATGTTATATTTTCTTTTCTTGTTTTTTTATGGTAGGAGTTTATGTGCAATCTTTTTGTTTTTTTCCGACAAAATATATGTATATTATTAAACAGTATAAAACATATATATATATATATATATATATATATATATCAAACAAACAAAAAGTCATTCAGAACTATGTTAAAATGCCTCAATTATGTGATACCTAAAATTTGTATTTGATTTTTATATTATTGTCGTTGTCATATATAAGTAGATTGCATTCTAACCATTAAATAAATTAATGTTGAATATGAAAGGTAAATGACACTTGATGTTAACTTGTTTATATGAAATTATATTGGTTGTGTATATAAATATTTATAATGATTTGCAGTATGATTAGTTGGTATGGAGAGCAAAATAATGATGTAACTAACAAAAAGTTGCTTATTAAATAATTTAAAAAAAAAAAGAGTTGTTACTTTCTTAATGAAAATGGTGGAGAAGAGCGGAACTTTTTGATTAGACTAAATAAGCATCTTTCTTGTTATTAAAGAGATACTTAGCATCATTATCATCTTTAATTAATCAGATTATATATACACTAACCATATAAGATTTTTTCTACTCATGATTTTTGCTTAGTTATTATTATATGTTTTATGCAAATATTATAAAACGTTATTTCTCACACGCAATACTATTAGCTCAATTAATTAACAATTATGTCATGTGTATTTAAATACACATGACAAAATCAGTGTTAATAAATAATTACAAGTGATACAAAATAGATAATATATTTCTCTAGTAAATACCAATTATCATCACATTCCATGCAAAAATAAAAATCATATCCACTATAAAATTATTCAATAAAGAATAGTAGAGTATTTTTGTAGTATGTAATTAATTTTAAAAGAAAACAAAATTCTATCGTAAAGTTTACACTTCACCGTCAAAACACAGCTACTTATGTCAGTGACTCTTCTTCTATCACCATTAAACGACAAAGTATATTAATACACTCTCTTCTAACTTGCGTGACTTTCAACCTTCAGTTCTAATTGGTACGTATCATACACGCTTGTTTTGGGTTTAAACTTTGAACTCTCTTCACCGTTGCTACCTGTTCTTTCTCTCTGTTCATTCCATTTTCTTTAACCAAAATCAGCAAATTATTATTATCATTGCTTTGTATTGTGGTTTTCTTTCTTCTGTAAAGTAAAGTAATGAGAGCTTAATAATGTTTTGTCTCATCTTGAAGCTTCAGATCTGATGCTTGTTTCTTTTCTCTTCGGTTAAGCACCATTTTTGTGAACCAAAAAGCTTTTTTGTATTGCTTCAAGATTTTAACTTTGAAGCTTTGAGAGAGTGAGGGAAAATTTTCTTCAAAATGCTGGAAATTGGAAGTCCCAATTCTCTCTTTTTCCGTACGAACACTACTTGTAATAATCTCCTCCGAGAGCTTCAGGTTTGTTTCTTTCTCTTAATTTGTTGTTTACTTGGGAATTTAGGGTTTTCTTGATGATGACGGTTGACCGGGAAAAAAAGTCGGTATTTCACTTTCAAGGGTTAAAAAGGATGATTCTTTTAGACTCATAATGACAAGTTAATTGAAGTTTTGACTAAACATGCCTCTGAGTTTCTTTATTTTAGTCATTATTATGATTCTAATCGCTATTCCTATAATTTGTTTGACTACATGTTATAATTGATTTTCTTTGGTAAATTTTTTCATGCACGAGCTCTTTACTCTAATCTCTGTTCTTTGCGTTGTAAGGAGGCTAAATACATGAGTTTAATGGGTTTTTTGGTGTATGCAACAGCAAATATGGGTTGAAATTGGTGAGAGTGAGTCTGAGAAAGACAGGATGCTGATGGAATTAGAGAAAGAATGTCTTCAAATCTATCAAAGAAAAGTTGACGAGGCTGCAAATTCTAAGGCAAGGCTTCATCAGTCTTTTGCAGCAATAGAAGCTGAAGTTGCTTCTCTTACGGCTGCACTTGGAATATCAAACATCAACTCACCGGTACGAAGCTATTTTAATGGTAGATGAATTAAACTGTGTGTGTTAGTTTAGAGTTATAGCTCATTGTTATTGATATTTCTTCTTGCATTTTGATGTTCAGATTAAGCTGGATAAAGGGTCAAAATCATTGAAAGAAAAGCTTGCAGCTGTGACTCCGCTAGTTGAGGAATTGAGAATTCAAAAAGAGGAAAGAATGAAGCAGTTTTCCGATATAAAGGCGCAGATTGAGAAGATCAGTGGTGAAATCTCAGGATACAGTGACCATGTCAACAAGGCCATGATCAGTTCCTTGACTCTCGAAGAAAAAGGCTTGACATTGAGGAAACTTAACGAGTATGAAACACATCTCCGTACGCTTCAAAAGGAAAAGGTGAAGTTTTTATCATGTATCTGTACGAGCAATGAAACAACAGATTTCCATCCCATTTCTTATAAACCTTCTCATGTTGTTTTCTCGCAGTCTGATCGTCTCAACAAAGTCTTGGGTTATGTCAACGACGTGCATGCACTGTGCGGTGTTCTTGGAGTTGACTTTAGTCAAACAGTTAGCGAGGTTCATCCAAGCTTGCATAGGACAGACCAAGAACAATCTACAAACATTAGTGATAGCACACTGCAGGGACTAGAGCACATGATTCAAAAGCTAAAAACTGAAAGAAAAGCTCGATTTCAAAAGGTAACCTTATACTTATGTACATGTTTGCACCACACTATTCAGATATTCGTACTTATACTGATTTCTCATTTTTTCGTGTTCCAATCATTCCTCCAAATGTGCAGCTGAAGGATGTAGTGGCTTCACTTTTCGAGCTATGGAATCTAATGGACACGCCACCGGAAGAGAGAACTAAATTTGGAAGAGTTACTTATGTTGTAAGATCATCTGAATCTAACATCACTGAGCCGGGCATCCTTTCGACCGAGACAATTGAACAGGTTCAGTAGAAGCACTTCTAGTATTTCACATTTATTTAAGTGGTCTCATTCTTTATCTGTGTCTTTGTTTTGCCTCTACAATAGGTATCTGCAGAAGTAGACTGTCTCAGTAAACTGAAAGCAAGCAGAATGAAGGAGCTTGTAATGAAACGAAGGTCAGAGTTAGAAGATCTGTGCAAATTAACTCACATTGAGCCTGACACAAGCACTTCCGTTGAGAAATCAACTGCTTTAATAGATTCTGGTAAATGTGATTGAGCTTTCGGTTTCAAAAAGTTGGTATACTTGCCAGTTCCCCTTGTTTACTCAAGCTTCTCTATGTTTCTTTAGGATTAGTTGACCCTTCAGAGCTTCTTTCAAATATCGAAATGCAAATTAACAAAATTAAAGATGAAGCACAGAGCCGAAAAGATATCATGGACAGAATTGATCGTTGGCTCTCCGCATGTGAAGAGGAAAATTGGCTGGAAGAGTATAATCTGGTATGCAAAGAATATTGACCTCTTAATGAGGAAAATGGATTCGAACGGATGAAAATACATTATATTAATACATTCTTTGATTGCCAGGATGAGAACCGGTATAGCGCTGGAAGAGGTGGACATGTCAACCTCAAGCGTGCAGAACGAGCCCGGATTACAATCAATAAGATCCCTGGTACTTTCCACCTTTCACATTTCACTAGTTTCTTAAGATTCTATCAAATAAACAATCGTATCTAATTACTTTGTGTGTTCTCTTCAGTAATGGTAGACACTCTCATTAAGAAAACGCTTGTATGGGAAGACGAAATGCATAAGTCATTTCTATATGATGGTGTAAGTTAAAACTATGTAAAGTATGTGCAGAGTCATTAACAGCCAAAATCCTTTATTTGATTTTTCTTACGGCTTTCTGTAGGTTCGATTGGTTAACATACTAGAAGACTATAAACTGACAAGGAAACAACAGGAAGAGGAAAAGAAAAGATACAGGGTTTGTCCAAAACGCTCTCTCAAATCACTCATGATTTTTAAAACCGAACGTCCTGTTAAACACACAAGTTCCATATTCTTTTGCAGGATCAAAAGAAAAGGCAGGATCTCCTACTAACCCAAAGGGAATCCATTTATGGATCAAAACCAAGTCCAAGAAAAAGCAGCAGCTTCAGAAAGCCCAGTGGTTACAGCATTAGCAATGGGAATGGCTCAATGCCTCCCACTCCTCGTAGAAGCTCAACTCCTGACGTTCTTCTGACGCCGAGATCTTACTCGGGTAATCATCGCCAAAATGGGTACTTCAAAGAAGTTAGGAGACTGACTACTCCCTTAAACTTTGTTGCCATACAAAAGGAAGATACTGTTTCAACTACCTACACATCAATTTATAGCTCTGAACCAGACTCGCCTCTCCAAGGCTGATGACTCTCTTTTGCACCTGTGAGTGATATTTCTCTCCCTGTCTACACAAAACCCTTAAAGATCCAAGTTTTTTAAGCATCATTTGATTCGTTTTTTGTGGTGATTACACATTTTGCGTATTCAGAGATTGATGTCAGAAGTTGGATCTTTTGGTTCAGGATTTGTGGAGTAATGCTAATGATGTTACGGTAAAAAGAAGGAAGTGAGTAAAGTGCAGACTTGTGAATACAGAAGGTGACTGACTTTTAGGAGATAATGGTGAGAGATAAAGAGTATAAAATAAAATGTTTGAAATATCTTATTCTTTAGAGGTTATTATGAAAGTGAAAAATAATATTGTTTTGTGTGATGGTCGTGTGAAAGTGTGAATGGTCTTTTGTTGTGAGCTTACGTATTTGTTGTGTATATATCCGTATTTGGTTTGAGCTTTGAAGCTATAATTTTTGTGCTTTTAGTAGTAACTGTTATAACTAAAAACTGTTTTTCTTTTTGGAATTTTAGTCATCGCAAATCGGTTGGATTGCAGGTAATTGGTTTGTTAATGTTTTCTTGTAAACCATCAAAATTATAACCATCAAAATAATTTTTAAAAGCCATATGAATTTATGAATAAAACACTATTGATTGTCCTTTTACTTTGTGTTAATTGTGTCTATATCTCTAATAAGTATGTTAATATATACAGACAAAAAGTTTCATTGCAACACATAGAAAAGGTTCCGCAATTTAAGTTGGACAGAAAAAGAGAAACGTAAATTAGTAAATTTAGATACTGAGTTTGAATTTTACCCGGTTTTAATTGGAGAATTTAGACTATATATCAGATTATTATCCATTAATTGTTGAAAAAAAAATTGTTTATTTGACCGTTGAAAATTGTGAAAAAGAGAATCTTTTCTCAGATAAAATTTTCTACAAAAATAAATCAGTCAAATAAATTTCTTCGAAAAAGATTGCGAGACAATAAAATCAAAAAGAGAAGTGGACTAGGCTTTCATTGTTCTACACCAAATCTCATGTAATTATCTGTGTTCTTTGCCTTATTTTATTCACAATTTTGAACTGCTTTTTGTAATTCAATAACGCAAATTAAATAACATTTACATGGGAAAATAAAAATAATAAACTGAGTCAAAAATATATAATGGAAGATGATAATTAAAAGGCTTAAATAAGTATAGCCTATGTTAAGCCCATATATTGATTTCATAAAACAGTGGGCTTCGAACGAAACTAGAAATTATAACTGTCAACCGAATCAGACCGGACCGGTTATAACCGGATAACAATATGATAAGTATACAGAAACTTAGGTACTACATCGAACTACTTTAACTTAACATGAACTAAACATTAAATCGCCGGCGAAAAAAGCGTCAAAAAGAACCGATATAGATTAAACCTCAAGCTTATTCACGGTTCGAACTCGTGATGTTGAAGAACTCGGTAGATTGTAACATTAGATCTTCGAGCTGTGGTTTCTTCTTCATGAGATCTCGTGAAGAAATTGTTGTTTCCTTCAACATCAAACGAGTTATGTCTCTTTCTTACGTTACGAACATGATGACGTGGCGGTGGATAAACCGGAGTTTCACAGCTTGCTCTGTGTCTAACCCAATCCGGTTTAGATTTCTCCGATGGATTCTTCACAACAAAATTGGACTTAATTAATCAAATGAGAAATTTTGGTGTAATATTTCAAGAAAATTAAACTTACTTGAATGAGAGAAGATGAGATTGGTACAGGACATTTAACCGGACGATCTTCTTCTTCCGGTTCAACCGGATGCTCAACGGGACAAAACTCAACTTCAAACTGATTAGTTCCTTCGTCATATTCCATCATCACTGTCTCTTCAACACTCTCTGTTTTGCCCTAAATAAACACAAAACATAAAATATTTTGTGATATTCAATTATTACGTTTTTAGTTTCGTGAAATTAAGAAGTAAAGAAAGATTTAATTAATAGAAAGAAAGAGAAAACTCACTGAGGAATCGAAGTCCATTGAGGTTGGTGAAGATGAAAATGAGAGCGAGAGAAGTGTGCAGATGAGAGAGCTTGTGAGTTTTATAAAAGGGTTAAAAATGAAAAAGTGGAAATTTAAGAGGTAAAAAATAAATAAATAAAAGTTATTTACGTATGAAAAGGAGGAATTTTTAACCCCACAGTGAAAAAAGATGTGAAGCAGAAAAAGATTCCTTAACCATCCACTATTTTTTTCTCTTTTCTCTATGGACCATTTTGATATCATTCAAAATGAGTATGGGTTATAAAATCTTTTTTTTGTTCTTTTAATATTAGCAATCCAAATATTGAAATCGAGTGTATAAAAATGTACTATGTTAATCATGAGTTGATATAATTCATTCTCATTATTTATTTTTTTGACATAGTTAGAATATTTTCATTGCAAAACATTATTACTCATCCATTATTATCAAAATTCTACTCATAAAAATTTTCCATGTGATATTGTTTGATGTTTTAGGGGATAAATGTAGATTATGAATCGATTTTATTGATTCAATTGTTGATAAAAAAAATTCGGTAATAAGAAAATCTAAATTTTTGTGGTTTTGGAAATAAGTTTGAGCTTAAATATAAATATGTTTTGGTTATTAAATAAAAGTATTATTTTTTCAAGAAAATTAACTCCTACAAACAAGTTATCAAATATATATATATATATATATATATAATTATACACTCATAATTAAGTGAAAAATCATGTTTATGAGTAAAAATAAAGTGAAGTATAAAAACCCATAATGGTTTACATGATGTGCTAGATGGCATTGAAGATATTTGTCAAATAACTATCACAATATTCATGCAAATAGTAAAACTAACATTTCATACACTTCTCCTTTTCAAGCAATAAGAAAATTAATGTAATTATTTTGTTGAATAAAATCACTATACTGTGCAGGGTCTAAAAAGAAGATTTAAACAACTACTATATATATTATATACACTTTCTTGCTTTTAACAAAAGGAGATGCGATCTTTCTTTGAAAATCTGAACAATCTTTCACTTTGTTTCCTGTCTTACTTTATTTTTCTTTCATCTTTCCCTTTTAGGGTTTTGAAGAAGATTGGTGATGTAAAGAAAAGTTATTGATTTGCTCGAATTTTGTTAAAATTACAAATAAAATAAAAGAATAAAAAAGAAACATGTATTAAAGCCGGCCGTTAAGGAGAAAGCATGAGGTACACCACTTTGCTTTACTCAATACTCAATAAGCCGTTTTTGTATGCGAACGGAAAAAGCAATCTTACTATAAATACACTCATTTATTTTATTTGAAATACCATTTATATACGGTGATGTACCATCCGTTTATATCATATAATTAGCCATGCATGACAAAAGAAAATTTGTAGAGAAATTTGCTTAAATTGTAAATTTTATATATTGATTGCAATTTTATTAAAGACCAATTTTTCTTTTCTATAACATATAATAATAATATGATTATATTGATTGCATTGAAACATGTGGTTTGATAATTAGTTCTCTTGGAATGATTGTTTGCCCAAAAATATTATTTTTTCATCTCATTATGTTAATAAATAAGGGAGGAATACAACGACATAATACATTAGAGAAAAGAACCAAAAGATTAAAACACTAGAACAAGCTAAGTAAGAAACAAATAGAGATTTGATACAACGCAATACCAAATTTGAAAAACGAAATCTCCGCTAGACTAAACAAGTCAAAATTGCAGGCGAAACCTCTTAAGTAAATTGCTCAAAAATAGTTATTTTATTACTTGTGTTTTCACTTGTGAATATTCCTTCAAATACACTAGAAATAACATAAAATCTAAATCGATTACCAAAAAATAATATATTGGTTAGAATTTAGATACGAGGGAAAATATCATCGAGGATTGCAACAATAGTCTTATGGTACTCCAATACCTTAGTTTCATCTTCATCTCTTGCTGCACAGTCCATCTGCAATTGATTCAATTTAAAACAAAGTAAGTTTAAGTTAAATAATTGTTAATATAAGTTCATAATAGCAAAGAGAGAAATGAAGAAAAGAATGTATACTTACATTGGTGATAGAATTGAAGAGAGAAGAATAAAGAGACCTAAAAAGAGGTCTATCCTTAGGAGCCTTAGCTTGAATAATTATGTAAAAATCTTGCTTCATGTTTGATGCACTTCTTCTTAACTCTTTTCCTCCTTCTTTCCATAATTCATTCTCTATCATCTTCTCTTTTATAATTTTTATATTCTCTGCATTTTTTCTTAATCCTTCCTATCAAACATATCCAACAATACACAAAAATATTCATAACTTTGTATAGTCTTTGATATTTTTTTCTTGTGTCCATAAGGATCATAACCATTAGCTCTACTTCCTCTGTTCCAAATTATCTAATTTTCTACTTAAAACGAAAATTTAATAAATTTCTAATAAAATTATTTATCTTTTTAGTGGAATATAATTCAACTAATTATAGAAATTGCAAAATTTGGACAAAAGCCAAATAATTTTTTTGCATAAAAACATGTAAAACATCTTATAAAATATTGCATTCAAAATCTTTAAAATACCTAATAATTTGGGACATAACAAATTGGGAGTACCTTGTGACTCTGACTTTGTGTTAGAATATCAAAAGCATTTGCAATTTGTATCAATACTTGAGTTTTAACAAATTTCATTGTTACAAATACACAAAAAAAAAGAAAAAAGATCAATCAAATGTTATAGCAAAGGGATTATTAATGGAGACAAGGGATTCATAGTTAAACAAAGGAAACAAAGTATAATTAATGAGCTAATTTGACGTTTCTATGATCTTCCAAAAGGTTTGTGTTATAGCTAAACGCAATTTCAGCTTCAATGAATAATCCATAGACACTCCTTAATCAACAATAATAAGAACAGATTGTATTTAAAAAGGCAAAAGATTAACAAGTTTAAGACCTGAGCAAGTTCGACGGTACGTTCAGGCTCAGGTTCAGGAGCACCAAAGTTGAAAAAATCGACAGCATTTGCAGATGAAGATTGTTTAACATCAAAGCCAATAAATTGAGAGACTAACGTTACAGAAACTGAGAGTAAAACGTCTCTTCTTCTTCTTCTTCTAGATTTATCAATGGATAGTGTTACAATCGAATCCGTTGATTCAATTGGAGTGTTTTGATTGTTATTTAAGAGAGTTGAATGTAGTGATGATGGCTTTAAAAGCGCCATGTACTGTTTGAGTTTCAGTGAACAACTAATGTAGCTGCGCCATTGAAACAATCTTAGAAGGATAAGAGTTAGAGAAGCTGAGATTAATCTAACGGTGATGATTGTGACACGTGTTAACTAGTTGAGAAACAACGATTTAACTACCAGCCAAATTTTCGTTTTGTTGTTGTCAGAATGTGAAACACGAATTAATCTTTTTATATTAAAAGATAATTTTTTAAGATAAAGTTGTGCTAATTTGCATGTTCTTTAACTACAAATCAAGCAAATCATTACAAGATCATCACTCTTAGATGAAGAAAAAAAAATAGATGCGCCACCTAACCCTAAATCCACTCTGGAACTTCCCCCTCTTGCTCCAACCTCCCCTACCGGTGAGGAAGCATCTACTACGCAGCCCCTGACCTCTGGTCATGCTTTCGCTGCCTCTAATACCGTCCCACCTCCAGTTACTGACTCGCCTCAGACTCCTCTGGTGTCTGAGACTGTCTCAGTTCCTGTATCTCAGACCCCTCTTGCTGCCCCGCTGGTGAAAGCTGGTGCATCGATGGTTAATCCGCAGAGTAAAGCGGAAGCTACTCCACCTCCTAAAGATAACATCCTCAGCTGGGTTAAGCTTGTTTCAGGTACCGGATCCAAAATGGAAAAGAAGGGAATTCCTTTCAAACTGGAATCAGGTGAATTTTGTGTGCGTTTCCCTAATGAAGTCATACTAGGAACAAGAATCGCTGGGAAACCTTCATTATTGGGCAATTTCACGGCAATGCTCCCTCTCCTGGAGTTATGCACGCCATAGTTAATGGAATTTGGAGTAGGAAATCTCGAGACATCACTTCGTCCAAGCTTACGGACCATGCCTATGTCATCTGTATTCCCTCTCATGAGACACGCCGATGAGTGCTTGCTCATGGAATGTGGCATGTTGAAATGCTCGGTGGGAACCTGGGATCAATACGGCCCTTCCGGTCTTAACATCGGCCCCTGTTTGGTTAGAGTTTCATGGAGTTCCTCCTCATTTCCTCTCTGAAGAGGGTCTTGAGCATATTGCTGGAATGATAGGAAAACCCCTTCACCTGCACCCAACTACAGTCTCCATGACCAAAATTGCAGTTGCAAAGGTTTATACTGTAATTGATCCATCTCAGCCTCTGCCTGAGGCTGTCTTCGTTCAACAAGACTCTGGAGTAATGGATAAGATATGAGTTACTTTTCCTTGGTTGCTACCAAAGTGCGATTATTGCCATGAAATTGGACGCAATCAAAAGTGATGCCTAACTGCTCTTGTCTCATGCACTAACTATAAGTCTTCTATTCATGTTACTGAGCAATGCCCGAGACTGTGAAGGAAAACCAAAAACAGCAAGAAAGCTGTGGAACAAATTGGTTCGAAAGAGGTTAAGAATGTCAAGAAGGATCAGACGGCTCCCTCTGTTCCACCTGCAGTGCCTGCGGTGACACAATAAAAAAAAGTTGCACCTAAAGTCATTGAGTCAGTTCAAGCCTCTCTGCTGCCCGAGAGCTCGGCCCCTCCTCCAGTGCATGCAGTGACACAACCGAAAAAAGTTAGGGAGCGTGCCAAAGCCCCAAACAAACTGGATGCTCCGCGTGGAAAGCCTCTTGTCATCAAAGAGGGAGGTCGCAAGCTCCCAAAAACAGTAATTGATCCTTCCGAACTCTTCAAGAAAGGCAAGGAGAAAGATTGGCAGCCATCTTCCTCCTCTGAAACTGATTACGAAGATTCAACGGACTCAAGAGATTACTCTGCATATGGTAATCCTAATGATGAAGATCACTTTACAAAGGTGATCTCAGCTCGCAAAAAGAAGCTTCTCTCGAAGAATAAGGGAAGTAGGGGCAAAAGCCCCACTCACTGAGTCCTACATCTTTTAGATGGTGGACCTTTTTTTGTTGGAACATAAGAGGATTCAATAATCCCATAAAATGCAAAGGTTTCAAGAATTGGTACAAGCGGCATAAATCCCTTTTTGGTTGTATCATAGAAACGAAAGTGGAGGGAAGAAAATAGTCTGCGCATTCGGCAGTCCACCATTTCAAAAAAAGTTTTTAAAGATAATTATGATTTTGCGTAACTTGGAAGAATATGGATTTTTTGGGATGCTTCTGTCTCAGTTTCAGTTTTCTTCAAATCGGATCAAGTTCTTAGTTGTACAGTTAAGCATCTACACATCAAGAAGGAATTTGTGGCTTTTTTTGTTTATGCGGTTAACACTCAGGCAGGTAGACAACAACTTTGGCAAGACCTGGTGACTATTCGAAGCCATGCTTCAGCTCGGAATAAAGCTTGCATCACTCTAGGTGATTTCAACAAATCCCTCAATCCCGAAGACTCCAATAACGGCTCTTCTAGGATCACTAGCGGTATGAAGGAGTTTCGCACCTCCTTAGCTGCAGAACTTCCCGGGAGGTGTTCAAGGAGATTGACCGTTTTATTTGAGACACTATCTTCGCCAAGAAAGAAAGGAAACTTTTCTCTAATTTGCTTTTGCTATAGTTTAAGTATAATTAGGATATCTGTAAGGGTTCATTTGGGTTTAATTTTTTTCCCATCTGGCGTAACTAAACCGCGAAATTGATATATATATTTACAGTTTATTAAAAAGAATAAAATAGATCAATTATTTCAAAGAAAAACTCAAATTTAGACCTATAAAATGTTCAATCAAATCTGGTTTTGTCATAAGTATCAATTAATTCTAATCTGTTTTATTTAAATACTAAATTCATCAAAATCAAACTACAAAATCTATTTGGATAATTAGTTGGTTTCGAACAAGTGTTTTAAGAGTTTGACTCAACTGTGGCTTCCCTTTAACTCTCTTTAAAGCTTCAATCGAATCAACAGTAATCAGTCATGATCCTATAAGCATAGACTTACTCATTGCGCCGTTAGCTACATTTCTTGAGACTAAAACTTCTCTCTATGTGTCTCCTCTCTATTGCTCTCTGTCTCTCATTCAGTCATGTCATATTTGAATTCAAACTCAAAACCAACAAAAAAAGACATGAGTCCTCCTCCAAAATTCAGAATTTCAAAACCGTTTTTTTTTCTTCACTTCTTCTGCTTCCTCAAATCTTCTTCACTTCTCAAATCAACAGTAATCATTCTAATGTTGTCTCTTTTCTTTTGCACCAAACAGATTTCATCCGAGAGCAAAGAAGACTATATGGAATCTTCATAACTACTTATAAGAATGTTATATACGCGCACATTCATTCATACATGAATACAAGTACATGCACATACAATACATTCATACATGAACACATATATCATCGATGTAATTATACACATAAGTGCATACTTCGTTGATTTCCTTAACTTGTTTCTCTTTGGTTGTTGACTTCTTCCTTTTGTGTTTCTTGCTTCATTACTTCTCTGCTTCCTTCTTTTACATGTATGTGTCTTTGTTGATTCTCTTCTTTGGTTCCTTATGTGCTTGTTTCTTTCCTTCTTGCTTCATTACTTCTCTGCTTCCTTCTTTACATGTGTGTTTCTTTGTTTGTTCTCTTCTTCGCTTCCTTATGTGCTTGTTTGTTTCCTTCTTGCTTCCTTATGTGCTTGTTTGTCTCTTTTCTGGCTTTATGCTTGTGTGTTTTCTCATGTTTGTTTCTTAGTTCCATGCTTGTTTCCTTCCTTGGTTCCATGTTTGATTCTTTCTTTGGCTCCATGTTTGTTTGCTTGGTTTGGTTCCATGCTTCTTTCCGTGGTTCCATGCTGGTTTGCTTCCATGCTTGTTTCTTTCTTTGGTTTCATGCTTGTTTCCTTGGTTTGGTTCTCCATGCTTGATTCTTTGGTTCCATGATAGTTTATTTCCTTGGTTCCTTGCAAGCTTTTGTTTGCTTTCTCTTGATTTCTTGTTATCTCTTTGTTTTCATACTTATTTTGCTTTTCAACTACTTATATTCCTTTTTCGACACTTTGACTTGCTCTTTTCAAGCTATAATGAACTAGAAGCTATGTATACTTACTGGTTATAGCTTTTTGCTACTTTATCAGGTCACTATTAGGATGGAAGCAAATCTGAAGACTCACAAGGAACAAGTGATAAAGCCATCTTGTACGTCATTCTACATAAGCAGGTAACACTTTTTTCACTAAACCATTCATGAAGAACTTGTTATAAACTAGTCTTGCTTTTCATAACTGATCATCTGTTTTTTGATTAATTTGACATTTTTAGGTGCAAGTTCGTTGAGCATGGAGATGAGTCAGATGACCAGTTGTCTAAAGCCATGACTATGGTTCATAGATGAGGTAATAGCTCAGAATTGAGGAATTTAGTAGCTTATTTTCTGACTTAATGAGAATATATGTGTAAAAGTGCACACACAGAGCTTTAACATTGAATAATTGCTTCTCAGGTTTGCATTCTTCAACGCTTGCAAAACCTCTCAATGCAGAGTGTTTATGTATAGAGTACTGAAGCAAGGCAAGTTCTTGCTCATTTGTCTGCGTCTCTCTTCAAATTTTTGTGTTATTGTCAAACTATTTCTGAACTAGTTTCTTAAACTGCTTCAGGACTATGAAGTACCATGGAGCATAACAATGGAAATGGAGAGGAGCAGCAAATGCATCTGCAGGACAAATCTGGGTTTTTTTGTTTTTGTTACAGTTTCATTTATGTTATCAACTAAAATTTATATTCTCTGATGACCTTACTAGATTGATTTCAGGTCATTTGGAGAGACATGTGAAGCTGGAGAGGACAAAAGGGCAAAATCAAAATGGAGCAAACACAATTTGATGTATCTTCTCTTTTCACAGGTCTTGAAACTTTAAGAGTGATGACTCACCAGAAATTTTTATGTTTATATATGTTTAATGCAGAAGTTTATATTAAAATGTAAACTCATATTCACATTGTCAATGTGATTCAGCTGCAGGTAGCACTCATAGGCTCAAGGAGGTATACTGGACCAGGCGAATCAAACGAATGCAACAAAGGATTACAAGTTTACATATCTTTTTGCAGGGTACATATCATCTTTGAGTAAGTGTACACTATGTAAAATGTGAAATTAGCTACTGATGATTATATCTATCAGCTTGAAGAACAAGACCAACTTATAGGAAGGAAGCAGTAACCAGAGAGCAAAAATACAGATTTTTGGAATGGAAGGTAATGCAATAAACTAAGTACAACAACATCTTCATTCAAATATAGTCACATCTTAATATGATTCAGCTGCAGGTGGCACTCATCGGCTCAAGGAGGTATATTCGACTAGGCGAATCGGGTGTTAGCAGCAAAGGATTACAAGTTTGCATATCTTCTTACAGGGTACATTTTCATCTTTGAGTTTAGATTTCATCTTTAACTGTTAGTAGTTACTGATGAATACTTCATTTATCAGTGAGCTTGGAAAACAAGACAGCTTATAGGAAGGAAATATTAATCAGTGAGTATGAAGACATTTTTGGAATTGAAGGTAAATACATAGACACTTTTGTACTATGTTCTTTGGTTCCTTGCTTTGTTAATTGTTTCTTTGCTTGAGTGGTTAACATGTTTACTTGTTCTCTTCTCTGCTTCCACTGATTGATTATTTGCTTCTTTATTGATTCATTACATGTTTGACTTTGCTTGCTTCATTCTTTCATTGTTTGTCTGTTTGATTTGTTTTACTTATTATATTGTTTCTATCCTTGATTTCTATGCTCTGTTTTTTTTGTTAATACTGGCCACAACTGCCTGGATTTCTATGCTCTGTTCAAATTTTTATTTATTTATTGTAAATTTATTTATTATTTATTATTATTATTATGTATTATTTATTTATAGAACTCGGCTGACACATAAGATTCTTGAATCAATTTTTTATTTTATTTTATCAACTGATTCTGATTTCATTAACGCATAGAAGTGTAGACTACAATGTACAGACAAAAAAACCAGATTTGGAAATACAGATATATAAAGCTAACGACATATAATTTATGAACTCATTCATGAGATTTGAAAGCTGAGTTTATACAGATATATATTCTGATTTCATTCAAGAATCAATTAACTTTTCCTTTTGACAAAAATGATTTTAACGAAAAAACGAATTTGTTATTATATTCAAACCATAACCAAAACCAGAGCATAGTTACCAGAAGAAACAGAGAACTGAAAAAACTAAAGTCTATTTAAATTTGTTTTTTTTTTGTAAGAAATATCTGACTCGTAGTTTATATAACTGAAGCAAATCAACAAATCAAAAATTATCACAAGAAGTAAAAATAATATTTTTCCGGTGGAGAAAATGAAAAAATGGAGACGCGTCACCGGAGCAATGAAAGACAAACTACGTCTGATCACGGCGGCTGATGAAATATTCACGGCGGCGATAATCAAAGCAACGAGCCACAATAATTAATCAATGGACATTGAAAAAGTTCAATTCATCTACAGATTCATAGTGAACAATCCTTCGAATTTCAAACCAATCATACGCGCTATTTCTAAGCGCGTGGAACACACGCGGAGCTGGACGGTTGCTTAAATATCTCTGATGCTATTACACGGCTTGTTTCTCTCCGGAATAACGGCCGCTGATTCAATCGGACGGTTACCGTTTGATTTATCTGATTTTGGGAAATTACAATCCCGGTTTAGAAGAACCGGTCGGTTTAATATCTTCATTCGCGCCTATTTCTTGTTTCTCGATACAAGATCGATTCTTTTTTTCAATGGTAAGAAGAATCTTCGATTAGAGATCATCGTCAAAATGCAACGAATTGTTGATACATTGATAAGAATCAAACCAATTGGTGAATCACCTCTTGTAATTGAAGCTATGGAATATGTAATCAGTGAGATTTTACAGATTAACGGTCAGATTTGCAGCGAATTCGCCGATTTCTTATCAGATGCTCAATCGAATATCCTGGTGAAACCTTCGCCCGAGGCAGAATTGGTGATGAAGATTGTGGCAAATCTTTGTCGCAGAGAGAAGAAATCTTCAGATATCTAGAATTCTGCAAAGATTTTGGTGTCACTCAAGTGTTGGAGCTCGATGAGCTTATTTACAACTTCCCGGAGCTAGAACGAATCACGGCGGAGGATGATTTCGAGATCAGTGATGATGATAGTTCATCAGATTTATTGATTAGCTTCTAATCACTTAATTACTAACTAATCATTTTTTATTTATTTGTAGCTTTGTGCATCTGCATAAGCTAATGTATACATTAATCACTACATTATTATTTAGACAAACAAATAAAAAACACAACCCAGAATTGTCTTTTTTTTTTCTTCATTAAACATTTATAAATTAATTTAGATCAATCTATTACAGAGTACAATGTCAGTAAATAATTAAATAAAAGAAACATTTTCCCACCGAGAACAAACAAGTTAACAATTTTAGACCTAAAGATGAATCAAAAAGTTGCACAAGAAAGAAAACCAGTTTTTTCCTACAAGAAATCTTCAGACAGAACAGAACATTAAGACCTCAAAATGTATTAGTTAAGATATGACCTTGAAGATCATGAAGAAGAGAATAAAGGTCACAATATTGGTTTGTATATATACACGATCAAAAACTATCTGATCGTGACAAACTTATTGGTTCCATGTCTAGCCCAATGAGTCTTCAAATCAATTGCATTCCCAAAGCTATAACCTTCATTTGCTAATTTCTCTAGAACTTTCTTAAAAGCTCCTTGACTCATCTTCCTACCTGAAATTCTTGCACCTCTTCGTTTAGTACTCATTGGTAATGGATACATTGAAATGTTAGTCGTGCAACAAGCAGATTGCCATCCACCACATCCCCAACGATAACATTGTTGAGGAGTTCCAGTACAAGTACAAACCGGTACTGGTAAACCAGAAATGTCCATACTTACTCCATTAATCACAACATCAACACTCTTCTTAACCGGTTTCACACGTTGTTGTTGAACATTGTTGGTTACAATCTTCTCCTCTTTTGGTTTCCTCATCTTCTTAGCCTTAGGTGTTGTTGTAGTGTTGCTGCTTCTTGACTTTCTCTTCTTATTAGGCTGAATTATTTCATCTTCTGGAGGAGGAGTTGGATTTTCCTCGAACCGAGATGAATCGATAACCGGTTGATGGATCATTTGCATCGAATTTGAACCGGATGTTTCAGATAGAACATTACTGTAATTTGGAGAGTTTATAGGTAACATGTTGAAGAACTTGTTGTCCTTTGGTTGGTTAATCCAGCTATAGTTCATGGAGACTGAAGACTCATGGTCTCGTGGGTTATATGAACCATTTGGACCGACCATTAGATTCGGTTCACGTCCGGGTAAGAACGGTTTAGTGTTCCGGTCAATGGTAGACATAAGCTGCAAACCAAGATTACCTTTGAATGTAGTAGCCGCTGGTTCATAGTATCCCCAATTGCGAAATCCATCATCATCCATTGAGATTAGAAACTACAAACAATGCAATTACAAATTAACACACACAATTTTCAATTTACTAAACCCGATTCAATTTACACAATAGAACAGAACAATAAGCAATCGAGTCTCGAACCGAAAAAGTTTCTAAATTTGTGGTTGAATCTGGTTCTAAACGTTGGATTCATCGAAATTCTAATGAAATTAACACAAATTTTATCCATTTTCTCAGATCTAGTAACAGAATCAAATGAAAGCACAAATCTTTAAGATACCCAGAAATGAAAATTAGGGTTTCTCTAATTAGAAATCAAAAACATAACTTTCAACGAAATCTATCTGAAACCCACATGCAGATCTTTAGATCTGACAAACCCAGAACCAGATCTATAGAAACAAGACATAAAGCATCGATTTTTTTTTCAAACAAAACAATGTTCAGATCTCATCTTCAAATTGACGATAAGATTCTATGATGAGAACATCGAAATGGAGAACGGAAATGGGAGTGAGTACAGTACAAAAGGAACCAATTATAATTTCAAAATGAGGAGAGAGAGGAAGAGACATAGATTTATGAGAGAGAAATCTTACATGGGTTTGGTCTAAACGGCTCTTTAAGGAATTTTTTGACCTCCTGGAGAGAGAGATGGAAGAGAGAGGAGAGAGAGATCTGAGAGAGATTGGGAAAGAGAGAGGAAAGAGAAAAAAAACCTAAGAGAGAATATGAGGGATGAGAGAGGAGAGAGAAGGTTAAAGATCTTCAAGTTCTTTTTTTTTTCTTTGTGAAGATTGAGAAGAGAGAGAATCATTAAAATGACACTTTTTAAAATATAAAGAAAAAATAATCTAAAAAAACCAAAAGGCTTTTTGAATAAAAATTTGTGAATGACAATAATTTTTGGTTAATTTGTAGGGCACATAGATCAGAAGAAAGCCATGTGAGATAGAAGAAGACAAAAACAAAATCAAAGCCCACTCCTTCTTATCCTTTACACTGTACTTATTTTTAAACTAACTATTTAATGTTTGCCAAAAAAAAACATATTTATCATTTACCAAAATCATTTTTATGTATAAATATTAAAATTGGCATGACTTTCATAAATTATGATTATTCATATATATGAAGAGGCTCATATAGCATTGCTATAATGACGTCATTTTTTAACAACCCATATTTATAAATAATCCCTAAATTTTAGATCTATCATAAAAAAACTTTTTATCAAATATTTTGATAAAAAAAATATTATTTTAAAAAATTACATAAAATTCAGTCCTTATAGTTTATTTATATATTTTTATTTTAAATAGAATATTAACCAATTAATCGAAAAGAAAAGTAGAAACGTTGGTCATAACCCCAAAATTTATACATGATCCATTACACTCTTATTTTCATAACTTCCTAATCTACATATTTCTATGTTTCCCTATTTTTTCTATGAAATCATTTAACAAATATTTTTTATAATAATAATTTGTACAGTCTAATGTTTTATTTTCCTCCAAAACTTTATTTTAATTACATTTTTACTATGAAAAACAAAAAAAGAAAAAAAATTATATTGAATATAATTATAGCAACAATATATTTTATTTGATGGATACATTATTACAGTCTTTTTGTAAAATTAAGATATACTTTCAAATAAAAAAGTTTTAGTAAAAATAATATAGAAAAATCTATATTTAAAGTAAGAAGTATATATTATAAATCAAACTAATATTAAAACTTATTTAACTTAAATTAAAATATATTATCTAACAAAATTATTTTTATGTAGTAGCATCCTAGTTTGGTTTTATAGTAGATTCATAAAGAATTTGGATTAAGCCAATCAGAATTAAAAATCTATAAAAAAAAATAAAGATTAAATGAGCAAATAGCCAAATATACTTTTCTTTACTCTTTTTCCATGACTTTGGTCACCCTATGGTTATTGGATCCGACTATATTGGTACATAATTTAGTCAGTCCCATTTATAACCCATTAACATTTACTAATGGAACTGATATTTATGGCCCAAGACTTTGGTCACCCACTTAATTCGATGTAATATAGTATTGAGTAACCAACTAAATACACACATATTTAATTATATAATCTCATCTAAAAAGATTTTTTTAGTACGGTTAAATGTTCATCTTAACTATATTTTTTTCAAATTTTTTTAGCTTAGTATAGTATCGTATAATATTGTTTTAGCTTAGTATAGTATCGTATAATATTGTTTTGGATTTAGAAGGTTTGAGTTATTATCTAATCTTCAACAAAACCAAGATTATTTTGTTCACCGGGAATAAATTTTATTTTTATTTGATTTGGAATATTTTAGTTAGACTAGACAAAATATTCGAAATCGAAAAACAGAACTGAAATCGATCTGAAATAATAGGTACCGGATAATATCTAGAACCGAGGAAAATATATCTTGGGTCCTTTTCATCTATACATGTGGGTATCAAGTAATACCTGGTATTAAACCGATATCCAAATAGGTATCCAATTGACTGGAAAATATGTATACATATATGAGAATTTAGAATAATTTTTCAAAAAAAATTACGGTATTTAGGTATTTTTCGGGTATTCCGATACTTTTTAGGTAAATAATTGTATTTCGGATATAAAGTATTTAAATATAGAGTGGAATTGTAATTTTTTTTTAATATTTATACTCGACCAGAATAAGAATCGATACCGGAAACGAACCGATCACGGAACCCAATCGAATTGTATTTGGTTCCTAAATGAGTACAAAAAATATGGACCCGAGCGTAACCGAGCGGAAGCCGAACCGAAATATATGCGGTTCCTAAATGGATATAAAAGTTTCATATCCGAAAGACCCAAACCCAAATAGATATTAGTCATAACCTACCTGAATACTTGAATCACGAGACCTAATTTGAGTATACGATTTGACACATTCATTCCTTTAAAGAATATGCGTATTCTGTTTTTGGCAGCACTTTAGAGTTTATGGATGTATGCCAAACTTGAGAATGAAGGCATGAGACCAAAATATCCGAATAAAAATGAGCAATGATGTATTGGGAATTTTTCTTTTTCAGATATATTATATTATTATAAATACCACAATATATATTTAATTTAAATATATAAAAATATGAAAATAAAAGGAAAAAGATAAAGAGAATCAAATGGAGAAGTTGGGGGAGATGATGGCATTTCATTGCTTTGTAAAATTGAAGCATGTGACTTGATCCTTCTTTCCAACTCAATCTCCTTACTACTTCTATTTTTCTATTCTATCTCCTTATTTTATTCTTTTACTTAAATTGAATTTTGGAACTTTTTTTCTTATACCATATTTATTGAAATTATATAATTAATATTTGTTAATAATTTATATATTTGAATGTTTGAAAACCAAATCTAAGAGCCACAATATTTATCTACTCTGGATTTGAAATACAACTTTTATGTATAATTTTTAACTTGGATCAACCACTTGATCAATGTCATAACTTTTAAACATTAATTAAATCTACAATATTCAACCCATAATTCAAGTTCTATGTGAGATTACGCGATTACATTGATTTAAAAAAATTGTAAAATTAGATTTCTAACCAACTTACCGATATCTGCCTATCTAAATTTATATGTAGATTCTTAACAAATTTTCAAATTGTTTTTTGTCTTCACTAATGTATTGAATATAATTCATCTTTGCTTAAATGATTATCTTTCGTCACTCAAAATGGATCTCTTAATTAATGCACTTTTTTTTATAGGTACTGTCTCTTAAACATCATGCATTATGTATCAGAAACGGCATAATATTCAAAGGTAGTCAATAAACAAGTGTTTAGTACGAGTTGGGAGAGTAATTAATCTCATCTTAGGAAATGATTACAAACACCATCTCATTGTCTTTTTCTTTATACAAAGCTGCTACCGTAAATCTATCATATCTTCTCGTTTCATTTCTTCTAGTTTATTCCTCTTGGTCCATTTCTAAACCAGCTTCAGAAAACTAAATTATTATTCGACAATAAGGAAAACAAAAAAAGAAGTAGAAGCGATCAAGCTAAGGAATACATATATACTGTAAATGTGTGAAATTTAATTACAATTGAAACAGACAAAATATGATTATACATTCTATGATAAAGTTGTTCAATTACTATAAAACACATGGTAGGTTTGGATTCAAATCTCTCGGAAGAAAAAATATATAAGTAATATTTTCCTAGTTTAGTGATGGTGGGTGAATAGATAGATAATGACATAAGTTTTATGGCGTAAACTTTTTAATTTGATTCTCACTTAGAACACTTTTTGTTTTTCGGTTCTAAATTTATTTAGATGATATAAAATCCCTAATATGGTATCAGAGATTCTAATCGTTCAAATTTAGTTTTCTTACTTGATATGAAGGTACTCGACTAGCGTTCGTATATGTAGTATTAGTCGAATTTTCTCGGATTTTCTTAATTATAAAAAAAATTTATGATCAAACCCAAATAACTTATGATTCAGATATTCATAACCTTGTTAAGTCATAATAGTGATTAATATATTATAACGTTGCTCGTAAAATAATTATTGCCATTTATATAATCGTAGATCTGTTAATGAAACCTAACTAAGGAATGAGAATGACACTAGCTAAAGAAAGGCAAAAGCCAAAAGCCTAAAAGGAATCGACAATGGAGAGTGGAAGATGAAAAAGGTCACGTGAGTAAGACATAAGGTCACGTGTGGGATCTATTTTTTTCTTTTTTCTTAAATACGAATTTAATAATATAGGGTTTATACTCCATATTGAATAATACAAAGTTTCACATTTTACTCTTAGCTTGAATTATTATTTTTACACATGATTTTTGATTTATATGTCCCTTAAATGTATGGGCACTAGTACATCCATTATATAAGCCAAATAGAAAAAATAAATAATTTTGGATGCATTATTGTAAACTTATAGAATTTGGTATTTAATGCAATTATGCAATTTTATCCTTGGATTATTCACAAGAACCATATACCTTTTTTTCTCTTCTTTGTTTCCAAGTGTAATTCGAAAAGAATCTTAACATGTTTGTGGACCAACCTTAAGAAACATGATGACATAACGTTCAGACAAATTTTCTAAAATTGTCTATATATTATTGGATTGCTTTAACAATAATGGAACGCAATATGTAGTATTAGTGATGTATAATCACACTATTTTAGGACTCTTAGAGAGTGGTTCTCAATAAAAGTTTATTCTCAATATGTTAACATAGATCATCTAAGAGTGAGCACCGTATGATTTTTGTAAAAATAAAACTCCAACCTAATCCGAAAATGGAATAAAAATTTTGAAGATTTTTTTTTGCTAACGATTATATCGACAAATCCTAATTCATAATCCAATTTTCAATTTATGTTATGATAAAAAAGATTGCAGAGATAAACATTAAAGGTTAAACGTACTTTTATAATATTCCAAGTTTATAACCTAAATAATATTTTGATGATTCAAAATTTGGAATTAGGGCAATCAATCAGGATATAAATTCCACCCAAAATATAATTTAATGTCCGGTTATATTTTTGTTTTCACCAAAATTTGACTTCAAATAGTTGTATAATATGATATAATGGAATTTAGAATATGAATTATTTACTAGAGAAAACTCTAGATAATCACAAAGATAAATGAAAATGTTTAGAAATGATTTAAAAAAAGTTTATGAAGGTTCAAGAAAATCAGACAAATTCATCAATCAGACAAGATATGGGTCCAAGCCAAAAAATTCATATATCCAACATGCTCTAAGAAACAAAGTCTAAAAAATAAATACAAAATAGCAAAAAGAAAAATCTAAATATAAATCTAAATAGCTAAAAAACCTCCTCTCTCTTTCTCTCTCTATCTAGCTACAAGAGTGTATCTATAGATTAACTATACGCAATGATGGCACAGTCCCATGAGCTTTATAAGCAGAAGCAATAGAGGCATCAAAGTCCCCTTATTTGCTTTCAAATCTCAATTGTATAAAGAGAGAGAAATAGGTTTTGTAATGAAGAGTCAAAATAGCTAGAGAGAGAGAGAGAACAAAGAAAAAGCTTTCATCATATGACTTAAGAGAACCTTTGAAGAGCCTAAGCAAAAAGATTGTAAAAGGCTTTTGTTGCAGAAAGCTTAAAACAACTTTTCTTCTCTCCTTCTCTATCACTGATCCTCCCACTATCTTCAAAATTTCTTCTTGTTTCATCAAATCAAAGTCTAGAAAAAGTAGAGTAATTGATGAGAACAGATCAAGTGATGATGTTCGACAAGAACACTAACAACACATGTTGTGTGGTTTCTTCTTCCTCTTCTGATCCATTCTTCTCCTCTTCAGAAAATGGGGTCACTACCACAAACACTTCCACTCAAAAGAGGAAAAGAAGACCTGCAGGTACACCAGGTAATAATAAATCCCCACTACTCTAAATTCAATTTATATCAATAACAAAACAAAAAATTATTCCAATTTTTATTTCCTTATTTACCAATTTCAACTCATGGGTATTATTGGGTTTCTTGATTTTCTCTCAAAACTCATTAAAAAAAAACAAACTTTTTAGTTAATGTTTTTAATCAAAATTCTTGTTCTTTGATGGGTTTGATTAGAGAGTAACTTATAAGTATTAATGGGTTTCCTTTTTTTTTTCTTAAACCTCATTCAAAATCTCTACTTTAATAATTTGTATTGAAGTCAAAGATATGTGTTTTGTTGAGACTTCAGACCCAGATGCTGAAGTTGTATCATTATCACCAAGAACTCTTCTAGAATCAGACAGATACATATGTGAGATCTGTAACCAAGGGTTTCAAAGAGACCAGAATCTTCAAATGCATAGAAGACGTCACAAAGTTCCATGGAAGCTTTTGAAGAGAGATAACAATATAGAAGTGAAGAAAAGAGTTTATGTTTGTCCTGAACCAACTTGTCTTCACCACGATCCTTGTCATGCTCTTGGAGATCTTGTTGGAATTAAGAAACATTTTAGAAGAAAACATAGTAATCATAAACAATGGGTTTGTGAAAGATGCTCTAAAGGTTATGCTGTTCAATCAGATTACAAAGCTCATCTCAAAACTTGTGGCACTAGAGGACATTCTTGTGACTGTGGTCGTGTCTTCTCCAGGTATAATTTCTTGTTCCTATCACTAACAAGTTAAACATTCTTTATTAGAAAAAAATTCCAAAATTTTTTCGTTGGATTTTGGATCGGTTTTTGTTAATTATTGGTGTTATTAATTCATTAAAAATGAAAAAGTTTGGACGGATTTGTTAAGTAATTTGGCTTTATTTGTTTTGTATATTTAGGAGATCGTGTAATACAATATTAAAAAAAAAATCAAAATAAAATATAATAGGTCAAAAATAGAAGATTGCTCTAGCGACCGAAAACAAATTGATTGATAGTTATAGTACTATTTGATTTGATTTGACCATCCTTCGTGATTTTTACTAATTATGTGTATTGATATGTATGCATCAAAGTTTTCTAATTTCTATTGACTATTTTTTATTTGTTTTTTTCTGACATATAAAGAAACTTAGTTACTTAACATTAATGACAATGACCCCAAAACTATAAAGAAATATTAAATATTTTAAAGCTATTAGTGGACCTAAACTCATATTACTAATATATATTATGAGTCCAAAGTTAGTTTATAAAACCTTATTATAAAATTATTAATTTTGTCACTTTATAACTTTGTTACAATTCTTTTTTTAGGGTGGAGAGTTTTATTGAACATCAAGACAATTGTGCAGAACGGAGAGTTCACCGTGAAACGCCTCAACCACCACAAACCGCGGTCACGGTCCCAGCCTGTTCCTCTAGAACCGCCTCAACCGCAAGCACACCATCTAGCGAAACAAACTATGGCGGTGTGGTAACGGTTGCGACTCCTATACCTCTAGAAGGCCGTCCAATTCATCAGAGAGTCTCATCTTCAATTCTCACCAATCTCAACCTCGAACTTCAGCTTCTTCCATTATCATCGAATCAAAACCATAATGAAGAAAACCAAGTTAAAGAACCATCTCATCATCATCATAAGCTTAGTCATGATACAACAAACTTAAACCTCTCCATTGCACCATCATCATCATATCAACACTACAACAACTTTGATCGTATAAAAGAGATTATGGCGAGTGAGCAAATCATGAAGATAGCAATGAAGGAGAAGGCTTACGCAGAGGAAGCTAAAAGAGAAGCTAAGAGACAAAGAGAGATTGCGGAAAATGAGTTTGCTAATGCTAAAAAGATAAGGCAAAAAGCACAAGCTGAGCTTGAAAAAGCTAAGTTCTTAAGAGAACAATCTATGAAGAAAATAAACTCAACAATGATGCAAGTTACATGTCAAACTTGTAAAGGACAGTTTCAAGCTGTTGCGGTTCCTGCGGGTGCGGCTGATGAGACGTCTCTTGTGGTCAGTTACATGTCATCAGCGAATACCGATGGTGACTTTGAAAATGGTTTATAAGACAAAACAATAGAAATTTAAGTTAAAGTTTACTTTGTTATATCTTTGTGTAGTAAGTATCTTGTTGTGTCAATTTTTCATTAAATCCAATTAAATCTTTGGTCCAACAGATCGTAGTAGACAATGTGAGATGGCTATATGTTATCCTCGACCGATAATATTCGATTTATAACCAAAAATCTATTATGTGGGATAACACAAGTATTTCGAATTAAATCTCAATAGAAAAAATTATAGAGGTTAACGTCTAACAATTGACGAAATATACTTTTCACCACAATTTTGTGGTTTACACTGGTAGAAAAAAAACTAGGTTATATATCATAAAACAACTATTTTTTTTTTGTCAAGGATCTGATATCATTAAGCTAAACGTTCAGGATTACAACAATAAGTAGAAATAAATTGATACAAGCAATAATCCAAATAGACTTAGATATAAAATAAACGGCATCCTGTCAGAGTAACTCAAACGTATATGAGCTCTTAGATAACATTTGGAGATGTATTCTTTCCTCGAAAGAAGATCTTGAATCACTCCTAATTCTGTTGCTGAAGAAGGCTGTCGAACATTTAAAGACGCTCTTCGAAAACAAAGTTCGTGTTGAGCTTTGAAAACGTTTCCCTGTGACAGAGGAAACTTGTGGTACCAAACTCTCCATT
This sequence comes from Lepidium didymum, assembly GCA_963920545.1. Classification (NCBI taxonomy): domain Eukaryota; kingdom Viridiplantae; phylum Streptophyta; class Magnoliopsida; order Brassicales; family Brassicaceae; genus Lepidium; species Lepidium didymum. The sequence continues at coordinate 16,725,836 of OY986988.1, read as the reverse complement.
TCGGAGGAAATAGATGATTCTACTAATCTTAAGAGAGAAATCATCCTAAACAAAAGCCTTCTAAGTCAATATACTCTAAACCTTGAATCACTAAAGCCCACAAAGATAGCTTTGTCCTCAAAAGCCCAATTCCAAACAGACATAAGGATAACAAGTGTTGAGTACCTTATCATTGAGTAACAAACCCACCAATCCGGCCCACAAGCAAGCCCAATAGGAATTGAGTCTGTTAGGAATCTAGAGTCTAAAACCCTAGCATGGCTGCAGCCGCCGGCCTTGAGGGAGCGGTCACCAGAGCTTCGCCTTGACTTTGTAGAGCATCCACCGCCGTCAAAGGACACGCATGGGTCAATGGATGAGAAGATGGTTATAGCAGATTCGATGGTGAAAGGTGAGGAAGCAACAAATTTAGGCGAAGCTTCATCGGACCAGATAAACATCTTCATCGGCGAGGAGAGCACATGGTTCTCCGGCCAAGAAGGATAAAGCACATGATAACACAAAGAGAAGGGGGAGGTAGACACAGTCGAAGAAAGATGCAGCAATCTCATCTCTAGCGAAAGTAGGTGGTGGTGAAGACGTTGAAGGTATCCTCGTCCCCGGAAGAAAGAGCTTCGACCATCATCTCCGACCAACTTTTCCGGAGGAGAAGAGACGCACTTCAGGGATAGAAAGACGAAGAACACAATTTCACAAAAACAACATAGAGAGTAGCAGCAGAGAGAAGATGAAACATGAGCGGAATAGAAGTAAGATACAGAGAGCAAAGTCCGACGCCGGCGGCCAAGGCCACCGCGGGCGACGGAGAGGTTAAGGGATGAAAACTCCTCGATAACTGTGTTTGAGAGGATGATATAAAATCAAATTGTATTTTAAAGTTGCAGTGATCAACTATCTAAAATCAAATTTTGATAAAAAAAGTTGTAGTGATGAACATATCCTTACAATTTTGTGGCTTATATTGTTCAAAAGTTAAAAAACTAATTCTCTATATTCAAATATTTTAAAGTTCAAAACAATTTATATAATTTTATTATGCGGGATAACACGACTATCTGTAATTGATATTCGATAGAAAAATGTACATACGTAAAAATTTAACCATTTGATCAAACGTACTTAGTATTATATATGATATTGTGCTCTACATTGTTCCAAAGTAGAAGATACACTCCTCCATATTCAAACTTATGGAGGATCAAAGAAATTTATATAACAGATAATCAAAATCATATGTAACAGTAACGAATGGTTAGGTTTGAATGATAATTAACAAAAATAAATACAAAGTGGGTATAAGCTATAAATTGCTTGAGACGAATCAATATAAATGGAGTGATGGGTAATGTACGATATAATTTGATATGGTTTTGTTCCGTGACCGTTACACTTATAACGAGGTTCATAAACAAACATCGTTTCATATTTCGTTAGATTCGGACAAAAAGTGTTGATCTATAATCATGATAAAACAGTCCGACCCATTTTTACTTGTTCTTATTACAACTTTTAGCAATTTTTCTAGCTACTCATTATCCAGAAATAAATTTACAGATATTCCTGATTTTATGTAAAATCAGTGAAAAAGAATAATCTATAAAAAAATGTACGTACAATAATTCTACGGTCACATATATCACCAATATTCAGTGTAATCAATATTAGATTTTTTATAAAATAGTTTTCGTAGGATTCTAATTTATTTATTTAGACTAATAATTAATAGTAAAATAGATAGTTAAAACTTATGATTTCTATGTGATAAATAAATAATCACTCATCGAGTTGTTATGCATAATTTAAGTTATGCATAGTATCATTTCTTCATAGTGTTTACTCGAAATATCAATGTTTTTACAAACTATGTATTAGTAATCATTTGTTTTGTTGGTTTGGTTCGGTTAATATATGTTATCTAGTGAAAAAAAAAAATTGGTGTGTAAGTTATAACAATATAATACATGTTCAAATTTAGACCACATGATTGATATGATATATACATTTGAAATCTCTTGATTAATTCAATATAGTGATTGATTATCCAATCTTTCTAGCCAATCATTTTTGAATGAGGTTTAAAGAAAAAACCAAATTTTTAATAGATTGGACAGGTCTATGATGTATGAACATACATAATAAATGTATGTCGATACATGAAAGAGAAAGAGATTGATTGGGTAAGTATATAGATCCATAAATAACAAAAATTATATAATACATAACAAAAGAAAATATTACGATCTTTTGCGTATGAGATTGAAGAAGCTACTACAAAAATCTAAAACTCAAAGTGGGTTTGGTTTTTTAACATATTTTGGGACCAAATTCGATGCAAAAATTAGGAGATGATATAAGGACTTGAAGAAATAAATATGAAGAAATGACATGAATGTGTGAGAGAACTAAAGAAGTGGGCCTACGCTCGTGTTGTAGTGACTTGGAATTTCTTATATTTGAGTAGCTCATTGTACGATTAATCGTGGAAGTCATTATAAATATTCATCAAGAAATAACATGTTGACACCATGAGCCTTTCATTTTTTTTTAATTGAGTTTTAAAAAGAAAAAAGAATAAACTAAAGAAGTGGGTTAAGTAAATGAGAGAGTGACAAATGCCTGCCGGTTACTCCGTTTCACGTCTATGGCACTGAAAACCATGGCGTTTTTTAGCATTAAATGTGCACTCAATTTTGCATTGAAAGTGACTAATATATCTCTTTCTCTCTCTCGTTATCATCATTTTTGCCAACACACAAAGAGGTTTGCGGATTCTGCAGCTATGTTTGTCACAGAAAGAGAGGTGGAGAGAGATTCAGCATATTAGGCTTTCTCTACAATGGCCAAACACATGTGTGTTATATCTATCTGTGTCATAAACTCGTGAATCTGAAACTATCTACGTAATAATGTCTAACCATGTGCATAAAATGATGATATTCATATCTTAATCTTATCTATCTAGCTACATATACGCACTTTTCACAATATTTTTTATGTGAATGAATGCATATATGCATGTCATTAGCGTACTTCGAGATTACAATATTTATTTATTTATCTATATAAAAGTTTTTTTTGATAACAAAATTTAATTTTTATTATATATATAAAAGTTTTACCGAAGTTCTATTCTATACAAGTTATAATTAATTAATAATCTAAATTCTAATTTATAAAAGTTACGTACGCGATTACCTAGCTGTAATCAAATTTTAGTGGTATAGATTGACATTTAATTATTTTACCAAATCACTAATGGAAAGTTTGAAAAGAATAAAAAATATAATGAAGAATAGTGGAGCGTGCAACACTAAAAACGATTTAGCTTTTTCATATTTTAGGATGGCATTCTAATTGAAGGGCATGTGCATATATTTGCTTATCCTTCCCCAAACTTCCAAATGTTACTTTCTCAACCCAAAGAAAGATTTGGTATTGGCATGTGTAATATCATTCGAGTTTTTGGAAGATTTCAATATTTATAATGGATTATTTCGTATATTACAAATTTAGACTTGTCTTTCGTTGATTGTTGATAGCTATTGATAAAGTGTTTTTAATAATGTAATTAAAATAGTATAATAATATTATTTAAAAATCAATGGCAACTCGTCATCGATAGCTCAACCAATGTAGAAAAGAATTTTCAAAGTTATGAGTTTGAGAACCGTGAGAAATAGATTATAGTGCGTTGATTGATTTCATATAGATAAAAACCGTTATTATAAAACAAATCATTTCTTTTTTAAGTTAAGTTGGTTAAAAACTTATCCTAATTTCTTTTGGGGGAATTTGAATCTATTCAACTGCAAACATTTTCTTGGAAATGATAGTTTATGTTTTTAGAGTAGTATGACTAACATATAGTTTCACATTTAAAAGAATTATAACCACATGATCTATAACTTAAATTTAAAATTTTTATTTTGTAGGATTGTACGTTTATACATAATCGAATTCTGGTAAGAAAGACTTGGTTAAACTCATCCTGTATAACACCATGTTTAAATTTTTTAATTATTATAAAAATAATATATATATATGTGAGGTTTTTTTGTCCAAAATATAAAGAAACCCTAAAAAAATATGGATTTGAATAATACTAATTAGATGTACTTTGAGTTGCTGGATTTGGGAAGTGGGTTAGGATGAAAGTCTCCGATCACATGGGATTGCCTCATACTTCTCACTAAGGAACAATCATATACTTTACTTTTATGTCATGCCAAACTTACCCTTCATTTCCTTGATGGGATGTATGAGTCGACAACCCTACTTCCATGGATATTTTCGTCTTTTGGTTTAAATTTTTTAATCAGTCATCCATAAAAACATAATTCATAACATAAATTTCTTAAATTGTAAACAATATTACAATATATTTTCTTATAATCAAATTACAGTATCATTTAACTTCATTTTATGTTATTTTTAAACAATTGAATTGATACAGATCAATCTATAATCCAAATTCTCTTCCAAAACTTTTAATAATATCATATGAAAAAATATGGTAATCTAGAACCAAGTTTAGGTAGAAAAAAAGAAGAAGCAAATATATCATTTAACCATTTTTCATGTGACCATAAACAAAACTCTCTTTATTTCAAGTTATAAATTCAAGATTACCTTTTTTAGATTTCTTTTTTTTGACAACCGATTAACTTTTTTAGTTACATATCTATTTTGTTCAATGGTCTTCTGGTTGAATTTACAGACAATTTTCACAAAAATGCTAATGCATATATAACATAACACTGTAATTTTTTTTGGCTTTTGTAATTTATTTAATTATTATTGATGAGGCAGCTGAGGTTTGTCTTCATTTGCTTAAATATATGTAAGATAATAATATTAAGTCTCGCTCAATTATATTGATGGACCCTCTTTGCTATATCTGTGTTTTGCACTAAACCTGAGGCAATTTATTTTTGTCTTTTTTCAGTTTTGTTCTTATGTTTCTCTTAGAAAATTAATATTGGCATTTTCCTTTAATTTATCTAATTCCAAAAATATTTAAATATTGTTCAATTTCCTTTATGATTATATATACGTGTACTCTGATAATGTTTGCCCATGACACAATTTGTAATTTGTTATCTTCCATTTAGCCACTTTTGATTGTTTTCTCTAATAATTCAATCAATTTATTTTTATTTTTAGTTTGATTTCGTTTCAGATAAGACATGCGACCTGCCATACAGTAGCACGTGTTTAATTTGTGATAAATTTTATTTTAACTTAAAAATATATGTAGAATTAGTGGCATTATTATCTATTATGCATGAATCTATGGTAATCATGAAAATGTAAAATTTGTAGTTCGTTTTCATTACTTTCTTCACTTTTTTATACGATGTGACTAGTCAACTGTACCCACATTAATTTCCAAAAGAATTAAAACCTTATCTATTTATATATAGTTGTTAAAATTAAGATTTCTATTAATGAACAAATTAACAAAGAATATGTATATATGTACAAAACAATGGCAACACCACAAATGATAAAACAAAATAAACTTAGGACAGTAATAATACGATTTAACCACTAAGATTATAAAAACTAATATGTACGAAACAAATTATGATGAGTAAGACCAAAATTTGATTCGAACAGGAAAGAGATAAGGCTGTGACTTGTGAGAAAGTGTCAGAGCACAAGAAAGGAAACATGCATTGTGGCATTGTTAGCTAAAATGAAACAAAATTCGAATATTGACAAATAAATACAAAATTAAACACATATATACATAATGATTAAAGTAACTTTTTACATATATGTGTTCATATAATAAAATCAAAACTACAGTCAAGGGAATTATTTCCCTGAAAAAAAAGACAGGAAAAAGTTTAAAATGTTTAACAGTAAAAAAAGTAAAGTAAGACAAAAATACGTAACTTTTATATAGACAGGAAAAAGTTAAAAAAAAATTAACAGTAAAAAAAAGTAAAGTAAGACAAAAATATTTTAACTTTAATTTTTGATGTAAAAAACAAGATAGGAAAGAGAAAAACTATTTGAGTTGGTGATTGCAGGGGCAGTATGGCTTGCAGAGACAAATATACCCTCGCGCCTGCAATATCCTTTACTCAGTTTTGTTAATTTACATATTTACCCTCTGAAAAATCTGGGACCCACTCATCATCTTCGATATGTCTTGTCACACGTGAATTCTACTAAGATATTACTCTGTCACGTTAGAATCTTTTTTTATACCATTATCACACTTTTGTTGCTACACATGATACTTACGTATATTTTGCCTTAGAGTGGGCTTTTATGGGCCTGAAGGACCAAATATAAAGTCATCATTGGCTTAATGCTTTTAAAAGGCTTTTTCAATTATTCTCTCTGGCCCAAATGTATACTTCGAACCTTCGATGGTGAAGCCCAACTTATATTTATTTTCTATTTGAAGCCTAATTGTATTTTTTTCACATTAGAAATATAAAACTATTATGTTAAATATTAGGAAATTAAATTATTATATAAACAACTTTTTTTTCTTTCTCATAGGTTAAAAACGATGAAAAAGAAAAAACCGGAGCCACTTATAGTAAATTACTAAAATTTGAGCCAAAATAAATGAAAAATGTTCACCAACTTAATACTCTAATTTACGATAATCGTGCAGTTGTTTTGTAATGAAATCAGAATTTCAATTATATTTATAAATATTTGATTCAAAATTGACATATTAATCATTGATCCACACATACAGTCTCAGAAGAAAAAAAAGACAAAAGAAAAGAGAAAAAAAACATATTCATCGTATCACTAAGAGCTGTTACTGTTACTGTGACTGTTATTTTCACTCCCACGAAGTTCTCTTAACGAAGCAACAACTTGTAACATATTAGGTCGCTTTGACGGAAAATCATCAACGCACCGTAACGCTATCTCCAAATACCTCAACATCTCTTTCACAATAACTCCACCAGAACCTTCTGTTTCACTCAGAGACTCCGAAGAAACTGGTTTAGCATTAAGAAGATCTTCATCAATCACTTCCATATGTTTCCCTTCTCTTGCTTTCATCTTTGACCAACCAACCAAATTCGTATCACCAAATTCATCTTTATCTGTTGGTCTTTTACCACTCAAAATCTCAAGCATCACTACTCCGATGGAGTACACGTCACCTTTCGCGGTACACCGGAAACTTTGGTAATACTCCGGTGGTACATAACCTGGCGTGCCTGCTAAGGTACTCACACTCAAATGTGTGTCTAATGCACTGATCAATCTAGCCATTCCGAAATCGGAAACCCTAGCTTCCATGTCTTGATCGAGAAGTACATTACTCGATTTCATGTCGCGGTGAATGATATGAGGAATACAGTTGTGATGCAGAAAACATAGCCCTTTTGCTGCTCCTTTAGCAATCTTTTTTCGTTCTTCCCAACTCAGAATCCTTCGTTTTTCGCCTGTTCTTGGTCCATGAAGTACTTCCTCGAGGCTTCCATATTGCATAAACTCATAAACAAGCAATCTCTCTTCTCCGATCTTACAGTATCCCAAGAGAGGTACGAGGTTTCGGTGTTTGATCTTCCCTAGGGTTTCCATTTCAGCCATAAACTCTCTATCTCCTTGACAACTAAGCCTTATGAGTTTCTTGATGGCCACGGAAGATCCGTCCTTAAGCGTGGCTTTAAATACCTCACCAAATCCGCCGTGTCCAATCATACTCGCAGCTGAGAATCCGTTTGTGGCTTCGATAAGCTGCGAAAACTTGAGCTTTCTTAACTGTCGTTGAAACGTTGCTACGTTTATACTCAATGGCTCTTTTTCCTTCTCAATCTTCCAGGTTGTGGCTGAGTTAACCGCCTGCAAACTGTGAAGCATCTTGGCATCTTCAGCGTCTCTCTTCCTCGCACGAACCGCAATCGCCCAAACGATTAGAATGCAGACCGACGCAGCGGAAATCAAGACTCCCAAAACAATGCTATTAGCCCAAGACGCAGCTGTAGTTTCGTGCTTTACACGTTTCCCTTCCTCTGGTGCTGCAGGAATCTGATTGTTTCCGTTTTTACATTCCGGTAACGGAACACCGCAAAGTCCCGGATTACCGGCATACTGAGTCGCTGGAAGTGTACTAAGCTGACCCCTCTGAGGAATCGGACCGGTTAACTCGTTATTCGATAAATCAATCTGCACCAAGAAAGACAAGTTCGAGAAAGATTCAGGGATTTGACCCTGCAACCGATTATCCGATGCATCAAACACTCCGAGATTCTTAAGCTGACCAATTGTAAAAGGAATCTCGCCAGAGAGTTGATTATGTGAAAGCTCAAGGACTTGAAGAGCGATCATTTCTCCGATTTCATCTGGAATTTTGCCTCGAAGTTGATTATAAGAGAGATCAAGGTACTCAATGGTTTGATATCTTGTGAAGAGACTCAGAATTGGACCTGAATACATTCTTGTGAAATCACAGCTTTTAAGAGATGGTATCTGAAGAAGCCTCTCTGGTCTGATCCCTGAGAATTCAACCAAACCTCCGACTCCTTTACAAGAGTTTCCAACGTTTCGAACGAAAGCCAATGTGTTGCCGGAGAGTAAACCGGAAAGAGCTTTTGAACCGGGTTGACGACCTAACCGGGAAGGGATTTCACCGGTTAAGTGGTTTGTGTTGAGATCAAGCCAGACCAAAGTTGTGCATTTTCCGAGCTCTGAAGGGATTTCTCCGGTGAAATTGTTGTTTCCGAGCTGAAGAACAGCTAATCTTGAAAGGACTCCGAAATCTCGAGGGACTTGTCCGGTTAATCTGTTGCTTGTGAAGGAGATCCATTCGATGTTACTGCAATTGAAGAATTCTGGTGGGATTTCTCCGGTGAGTTGATTGTTGTTGAGGATCAAATCTTTGAGGTTTTGTAACTTCCCAAACTCCGGTGGGATTTTTCCGGCGAGATTGTTGTACCAAGCGATGAATTGCTCAAGTTTCTGGAGATTTCCCATATCCGGTGGAATTGTGCCGTTGAGATAATTGAGACTGAAATCAATCGTTCGAAGCTCAGAGCATTGAGAAATCGTCGGAGGAATCTCTCCGGTAACGAGATTATCTGGTATTCTTAACTCTTCTAAAGAAGCTGCTCCAGGACATAAATCCGATGGAATCACACCAGAGAATCGATTTGAGCTGAAATCAACGATTCTCAAGCTCTTGCAAGCAGAGATTGAAGTAGGAAACTCTCCAGATATGAAGTTGTTGCTGAGAAGTAAGATTTGAAGAGATCCAAAACTCTCAAGGATTTTGTTTGGAAACGCACCTGAGATATTGTTGTTGGAAAGATCAAGTATCTGTAGCAAAGAGCATGAAGACAACGACTCAGGGATCACACCAGTGACGTTGTTGTTAGAGAGTCTAAGGTTTTGTAATGTCCCACAAGCATCTCCGATCTCCGGAGGGATCCAACCAGTGAGCCGATTATGCGAAAGATCCAAACTTTGTAGGCTTTTGAACTCACCGAATGATTTTGGAATTTGCCCATCAAAGTTGTTGTAAGAAAGGTTCAAGCTTTTGAGGTTGGTGCAGTTGATGAGTGATTCAGGGATATAGCCGGAGATACTATTACCAGAGAAATTGAGATAGGATAAGGAGAAGCAAGAGGAAGGAGAAATGGTTAAACCAGAGATTTGACCGGTAATATTGTTGTAAGAGAGATCTAGGGCTTGGAGTTTCTTGTTGTCTAAGAAAAGATCATTTGGTAACTTTCCGGTGAAGTTATTGTAAGAGAGAGTGATGGAGATAAGATTTGAGTATTTGGGGAAGAAATTTTCTGGGAGGATTCCGATTAAACCGGAGGAAGAGAGTTCGAGCTGAGTTAAACTCAAAGGAAGAAGAAGCAGAGAAGTTGAGTTTAAAACGAAGAAATTCTCAGAGAGTTTGAGAACAGAGAGAGAATCAAGAGATGTGAAAGCATTGAAGGAGACTACTCCGGAGAGGCCACTTCCGGAGAGATTAATCTCAGTGACTCTTCCTTGAAGACAAGTGATGCCAGAGAATTTACAAGGGGATTTACGAGGAGACCAATCTGAGAGGATGTTGTTTGGATCATCTTGGATCATTGATTTGAAAGAGAGTAGAGATAAAGAGTCTGTTTTGAGTGAGGAAGAAGAAGATAGAGAGATATGGTTAAGGAGGTAGAAAATGAAGGAGATTAGGATCCGAGAATGGATCCGAATCCGGATTGGTGAAGAAGTCATTGGAGGGATGTTGTTGGAGTTTGAAAAAGAATGGAGAAGGAGAAGTAAGAAAGTTGAAGCATTTAGATGATAAAAGAGAAGATTTGTTTTTCTCTTTTGAGGCGATGCTAAAGCAGAGGAAGGGGGAAGAAAAAGAGCTTTTTGAAGAAAAGAAAAAGCTGCTTTTTTGTTTATCTTTTTATTGTTGATGTTTTTTTTTTTTTTGTCAACTTTACGATATCACGAACAATATTGGGACCACAAAGATGGAATATTATTCACAAAAACTTGGTTCGTAGAGCATCCTCGAACGCTTCGGGCAAGGAAGTCCGCCTTGTGATTGAGAGCCTATGGAATCCAGACTAAAGTAAAACTGGTGAATAAACTCCGCAGCCTAGCAAAGTCTGCTAGATAAGGGAAAAAAGTTGCTCACGCCGGCGGGTCCTCGACCATCGATACGAGCTCGGAACAATTCACCAACAATTCCACTTCTGATATTTGGAAAGAGCTTAGACATGTCATAGCCCAAAAGAGTGTCTCGAACTCTGCATGAAGGGGGGAGAGACTTCTTTTTATTCTATGCGCTCCCATATTCCTTCCTCTAGATTCAAAAGGGAAACCAAACCACCCTAACCCTGTGTATACGTCTGCCTCATTTCAAGAAGCATCCACTATACATCTGTATCCTGTAAAAGTCGGATCCAAAGTTAATGGTCAACAAATTCTTTCAACATAGGGTTGGCGTATCTCTGCATTATATGTCGTTTTTATGCTTATCCCGTGTTGAGATATGTCTCAGGCTTCTGCTTCCGATTCCGCTGGCAGGACCAAATCCCTTGTATTAGTATTCTTGTTGATGCTTATAATATCAATTTGAGATATACTATTAGATTTGAACAACAAAACTTTTTAAACAATTTCTTAGATTTGGTAAGTCCTTAATATCTACATTGACAGTATTTCTTACAATAATTATGTGTGATAAGATTTAAATTATACATCAGGGATATAAATGTAAGGTTAATGTGATTGTATTGAGTATTGACATGTATTAATGGACTAGTGACATAGTAAAATTTTAATTTAAATTAGGTATATATAATACACCATGTGCAAGTAAAAATTATGTTTTTAAAAACTTTAGAATATTACATATATTTCAACAATTTAATCGATAATATCTGATACTTAACTCAAAGGTTTTAAATCTCAAACTGCATTATGTATGGTTACACGATTTTTGAAATCGAACTCTATAAAAAATATAGATAAACATTTAACCACTTTATTTTACTTTCCAAAATATTATATAATCAATTTAAATTTAGATACACAGTGATAAGATTATTAAAGTAAAAAGTGGTAACATTGCATATAATAATCAGACTCGTGCTAAATTTAGATAATATTATAAGTGAGTTAAAAAAAATATCCAAAAAAATATACACAAAGAGTTAATATCATCATTAAGACCTAGGCATAAAAACTAGACTCGAAAACCCAAACCTGAGCCCGATCTGAAAAAAAGACCCAAACCCAAATCTGAAATACCTAAATACCCGAACGGGTCTAAAAATTTAGGATCCAAAGAACCGGAGCCGAACCCATACCTGAACGAGTACCCAAAAACCCGATTTTATAATACTTTAAGGTATTTTTAGAGTATTCTATGAGTATCTTTTTGGTATTTTAAGATATTTTCACATATTTTTGAATATTTGGGTATTCAAAAGTATTTTTTTAAGGTATTATTCTTTTGGATATTTTTTGGGTATCCAGGTATTTTTTGGTTCTTTAAATTTAGATTCGAACTGATCCAAACCCAAATGGAACCGATCTGAAACCAAACTGAAATAGTAACGGGTGCTATATGGGTATAAAAATTTTGGACCCGAAAAGACCCGACCCAAACCCGATCCAAAGATCCGAATGCCCAAGACTTATCATCGTATACAAAAATAAAAATTTGCAAACAAAATATTAGCTATAAAGTATATATTTTTCCACTAAATAGTTAACCTAATGTCAAAATCATTAATCTAATCTATTTGTTTCAATAGATTAAATAGTCAATTAGTTAGTTTTTTTGTGTGGTATACTCAGAATCAGAACCAGTTAAATAATCTTTAAGATTGACAATTTTTTTTTGGCAACAAGTAACCATTGGATCAACAATGTCCAATTCATAGCTAAAATTTTTTAACTGGATTTGGGTGCGATTCAAACTCGCCACATGTGCTTAGCTAAATCAGAAACAAACCAATTGGACCATCTTTAAGATTGACATTTCAAATTATTAAATTATTATCATTTATAGATTACAACTTTTTAAAATCAAACAAAAAATTCAAATATTTGAACATATTTTTAAAATCCATATTTCTAGATTTTATTATTTGTGATAAATGAATAAAGTTTATAAAATATATACCCTTAAATTTTTGTGACAATAGAAAAATATGCCCCTAAATTTTATCCAAAAACTACATGTCCTAGCAAATGTTCTAAATTTTCTATTAAGGCACGCCCTGATAACAAGGTGGTGTGGATAATAGATATGGGACCAAATTTAATCATAAAATGCATCCATTTGAAATAGTTTTGTGAGACTTTGTTTGATCCAATGTTCATTGTCGAGGCAGAGGCGTGGGTGAATGAACAGAAATGTGACTTTACAAATTACAATATCAAAACTTTATTGTGTAAACCATAATGTTGCTCACTTCTTTTAACATTTTGTGTGATATTAATTTGTTTAGTATCATATTTTATATTCCATAGATGAGCCTTTATATCATGTTCCAAGTCACACACTTCATCCTTTTCATCATTACATTACCCTCTCCCACTAAATTTGTATATAGATTTCTATGACTTGAGCATACTATTAGTTTTTTTTGTTTTTTTTTTAACAGTGGACCACAATTGGCATATCTATTAGCCAAATTCATACATAATGTAAACAATAAGACTCGATCCTTGAATAAATTTAATAAGTGCGTCTGTCTTTAATAAATTTAACACATGTTACTAAATTAAATGTCACATTCAGCAAACTATTAGGTAGCTTGAATATTTAATATAATATATTACATGAATTATCAATTATGAACAAATGTTTTGGTTAAGCTTATTTTTTTAATCGGAATTCAACTTTTAATAGCTGTCTAATTTTGTATAATAAAAATTGAATTATGAATCAAAAAAATTCAATATAACTAATGAAAAATTATCAGTATTATGTATTATAAATGATACATTGTTAGTCTTTTTTTTTTGTCAATTACATTGTTAGTGACTATAAAATAATCCGCACAATTAGAGGGTCGTCTTGGTTTCATGCTTTTGTGAACAATTTATCCTTATTGTAAATATTATATTTTATGTCTCGTATAATGTGTTAACTTGGAAAAAAAAGTGTATATATATATATATATTATAGATTGTATTTAGTAAATAAACGAAAGGAAAGAATAGTGGAGAGTAATAGTGATAAAATGGCCCACAAAAAGAAAGAACATCAATTAGGTCGTGGTTTAGTGCCATGAGAGGTTATGATTCCTTCCCCCTCCTCCCCCCCCCCCCCCAATATTAAAAAAAAATACTTATTCTTTAATTTCACTACCACCAATTCTTATAATATGTGTTATTTTTTCCCTTATTTTTATATTGATTCTCTGTTCACTATTCTCTTGAGCATTAGTTTATTTGACCACTCTTAGCTTCTAGGCTTCTACCTAACAAACACTAATAACTAATCCAACCAAACGAAACTTATTTATTTACTGATTTAGATTGGTTATGTTTTCAGAATACTTTTTGTTCTGTATATATGTTTATATACGTTTTAAAACTTAGGTTTAAAATTTGAAACCTTTATTTAATTAAAGCTTTACTGCTGTAAATGCAAAAAGACAACATTATCTACTTATATGTGCACGTATCCTACTAATATTTATATACGACCAAAAGTTATACTTTCTCTTTGAAAATATCATGTATTGACTGAATGTTAACACACGCATTTACACGTCAACCTAAACTAAAAATATTATTAAATGTATGATATATTGTTTATATATAATCATGGCATATTGTATCCAGGGTCGTCTCGACAAAATTAAAGGACATATATTGATATAACAAAACTGTTTTTACTAAATTAATTGAAAAAATATTTTACTTCTTAAATTTTGCTAAAAAATAAAACTTACTAGAAAAATAATAGTATAGTGTGAAAAAAATATTTTTATAATAAGAAAACAATAGTATGGTGTGAGAAATTTTTTTTGTAATATAATATGAAAAAGATTAATTTTTTAGAAAAAAGATTAATGATATTTTTATTATAGATTCTCTATTTTTTGGGTTCTATGAAAAATCTCATATCATATGTGTTTATCCATCCCACTGATTGTTTCGGTGGTATATTGATTTTGGATAATGAATGAATGTATAAGATAATCTTAAATCTTGGTAGCGTCACAAATTTCGTGAGATCTGAAAAAAAATTATTGTTAACAATGCAATTACGAATTTAGTTATTGTGATAGCCAATAGGGCTGGTAATACCTAATCATTTTAATTAATAAGGCATAAAATGTTTTAAAAAATTGAATGTGATAAAATATGTTGAAATATTTCGACTGATGGAGAAAATGTCGATTAAATTTATATTTGTGTAGTTTTTTCATTAGAATTTGACTGTAACAAAATGTATAGTTTTGCATGATAATACTTGAAATAGAATTTGAGAGGTTTGAATTGTGGATCGGAAGTTTATCGATTTAATTATTGATGGCTATTCTAATAAAAAAAATTATAGTTTTATGAAGATGTTAAATATTCATTTTTGTAGTTCTTTCTATTGAAATTTGAATTTAGATAATCGCTATTTCATTGTGATATATTTGTATTATAAATTAGATTTTTTGTTGATGAATTAGTAAAAAAAATCAGAAACAAAGGAAATATATAGTAAGACTCCATTTTGATCATATTTGTTAATTTTCCATTTCTTTCATTTGTCTAGTGGTTAAGCTTTATATATCTTAGTTCTAGGTCAAATAAGTAAATGAGATTTTGAAAATTTGAGAATAGCCACTAAACAAAATAGTATAAATCAGATTTATTTGCAATTAATTGTTAATGTAGTGGAGGAATTATATTTTTCTCAAAGGCGTAAAAGTCAACGGTCAAACAAGCATGACTTCAAGTTCAAATGATTAAAAAACTGTTTGAAGAATCAATGTAGTTTTAAATCATAGGTTCGGCTCGATAATAATTGGATAATATCTTTGAGAATTGAGACATAATGATAAATATATGATGTGCACTTATGTCAAAAATCAAAGAAAATAATGAATTCGGTGTATATAGGGAAACGATATATTTCTTCCTAGAAACTTTCATATAGTACCAATTTACATAGAATTTTCACCTCTGTCTAAATCTCCCTCATCGTAACTTCTCATCCAAAATGCCCTTTATTAAACTTTTTCAATCTATTTCCCCCCGGTAGAAAATTGTGGTTCAAATCAAGTAAATCTTTACCAAACCGCTTGAACCAAACCAAGATAAAGGAGAAATAGATTAAGAAAGTTTGGATGAGGGGAAAATAGATTAAGAAACAATCTATTCCCCCCTCATAAACTTTCATATAGCACCAAATTCACCTCGAACTTTCACCTCTGTCTAAATCCCCCCATCATAAAAAACATAGAAAAGCCAGTAAAGACCCAAGAGATGTCATTGATTAGCACATTAACACTATTACGCAAGTATCAAGCGTAGATTAAGAAAGTTTGGATGAGGGGGAAATAGATCAAATCTAGTAAATCCTCAAATATCTCACTTTCATCTCACCGTTCTCTCTCACAAACACCATCGCCACAGTTCTTGAAGTACACCGCCAACGTTGTTCTTCTTCTCCGGTGAGTCTTCTCCACCTCCCTCTTCTTGAAACACTCGTTTTCTCCTTTTATAAGTTATAAATACATACCTTCAATTCCTTAGAAAAAAAACACAAACCAACAACAACAAGAAGTTGCAAAATAAAACATCAGAAATAATGGAGATGAAGAACGTCAACAACATCTTTGTGGCCCTCTTTATCTCGGTCATGTTAGTGAGCTCAGTCATGGCAGCTTCAATGGAGTCTCCAGAACCATCACCAAGTGAAGCTGATGCTTCTTCATCTGCCACCGTAGCTTTTCTGGTGGTTGGATCCATCATTGCTGCATCACCCTCCGCCTTTTTGGCTCTTCTATTGTAGTAAAAACACCAAAGAGTCTCCAGAGATATATAACAAAAGTCTTTTCTTGTTCTGACTTTGCTCCTTAGATTAATGTCTTTAATACAAAAAGTGGTTACATGAAAGTTGTAGTAAGTGTTTCTTTTAAGGATTAGTTTCATCATCGTTAGACTTTCTCTTTACATTCATGAGACTCTTTGTAAGCCAAATCGCTGTTTCTCTTGATGAAACTGTTTCATCTCCAAAAGGTTTTAACACACCTTAAAGCTCATCGAACTTTTCTTGCCTAAGTAAACCTGCACAAAGCTCCAACAAAGATTCCAATGCTTCAGCTCTTCCTCACTTTTAGGACTCTTTTTCGGATACTCGCATAGTAGTGTTAATGTGCTAATCAATGACATCTCTTGGGTCTTTATTGGCTTCTCTATGTCTTTTACGATGGAGGGATTTAGACAGAGGTGAAAATTCGGGGTGGATTTGGTGCTATATGAAAGTTTCTGGGGAGAAATAAATTGTTTCTTAATCTATTTTCCCCTCATCCAAACTTTCTTAATTTATTTCCTCCTCATCTTGGTTTAGTTCAAGCGGTTTGGTAAAACTTTACTTGATTTGAACCACAATTTTCTACCGGGGGAAAATAGATTGAAAAAGTTTAGATGAGGGGAATTTTGGTTGAGAAGTTACGATGGGAGGATTTAGACAGAGGTAAAAATTCGGAGTGGATTTGGTACTATATGAAAGTTTCTGGACAGAAATAGATCGTTTACCCGTGTATATAAGTGTTCGAACCTATTTACTCGAATGTATACAATAATATTGTACTTTCATTGTGGTAACACACTTACACTAGGTATTTATTAAAAAGATCAAATATAATTACAACTAAATCAATAAATTTTGTAAATATTTTACTTATCTCCAAAACTCGTATAAATCCTTTGACAAAACTCACATAAATCCTAATTTAGTTGCCATTTAAAACGTCTGCAAGTAGTTAAATTTGTTTCGTAATTGGAAAGAACTAAGCTTTGCTAACAAAAAAAGTAACCAAGTGAACCAACTAAATCAATGATTGTAAATTAACTTGAGGAAAATATATATGATTTAACATATATAGTCTTGAATTAACAAGAAAAATCATTGACTAGTCCACATCTGCTATGTTTTCTACCAGAGTTTGATTATAAAGAATGATATAATCTTCAATTTGATATTGTTTAAGATTATGGAGATGAGTTTTAATTATGTATTGAGCTTTATGAATCTAGAATAAAAAGAGCACTTACCATTATATGTGATTCTGTAAAACAAGAACTTTCAACCATAGTAAGATTAAATTCTGATTACCAACCTAAAATATAAAATAAATAAACACTCAATTAAGTAATGCATGTTATGTAAAGGAAAATATTGAAATGATTGTCTGTTTTTTTTTTTTTTTAATTATTGCAATATTTTAAAATTCATTTAACTTTAAAAAGTTAATATTACGGGAGGCTCGAGAGATAAAGGGACCGAGGATGTCGTGAAAGGCACGCCTTTCCTTTCTTTTTTTTACTGTTTTCAAATGATTGGTATGGTACTCTTCGCTTTTCTGTTTCCTCTTATGTCTAATTTCCTCAAAGTCAAAAACATTCAACACTTTTTATTATTATTTTCTATATTTATATAAAAGTTTTGAAAAATTGAGAACCATATTTGTGTTAAAATTAACCAAGTGTGAAAGTGCTTTGGTTTTGGCCCGTCAAGACGATATCTTAATAGTTACTATTGATCCCAAAAAGGTTAAATTTATTCAATTTATTTTTGAAAAAAAAATTTGAAAAATTATAAATGAGAATGATGATTTCGATAATATTTATAAGCACGCCTGTCTTATGTTAGTCTTCTAGCTCAGACACAATGTCAAATCAGGTATTGTTTATTTGAGGCCCAAACATATACATGTGTTTTGGGCTTTTTTGAAGGGCCCAATATATAATATGATCAAATGTGTTTTATTTATAAGCGTTTAGATTGATCAATATTTTTCTTTTAACTACCAAAAAAAAAGCCTTAGCTTAAAAATGTCTAATGAACTATAAATTATCTTAAGCTAATATTAAGTTATTTTTTTTGTAGTTAAGAAAAATTATATTTTTTCTTTATCTCCAAAAGTATTAAAGGTAGCAATACTACCTTACTATTAAAATATGATTTATATAATTTTTGATTTATTTTGATGCTCACAGTTCATATGGTTTTTGTACGGCTTAAACATAGCATAAGATTAGTGACATGCTTGTTCTATAACTTAATGTCAAGGGACTGGATAGTTTGGATTCGGTATATTTATCGTGAAGCAAATCGTTTTACGGATAATTTAGTTAATCATGTTTTTAGTTTATCATTACGTTTACATTTGTTTGATTCTTTGCCTATGTGGTAAAAGGTTTTTATGATAATGATGTCGAAGGTGTTTTAATCCCTAGATAAGTTTGTGTTTGATTTTTTATTTATGTAATAAATTGAAGGGCGTTAAGCCTTTGTTCGAAAAAAGCATAAAATTTTATATTGCATATAGATCAAGAGATAAGAATTGGGAAGAATTTTTCCTTGCATGTTGTTAAAAACAAAATTCTCACCAACTTTGATTTATTTTAATCACATAAGATATTATACTGGAATGCATTAAAAAATATTTAAACTTCGGTTAGTTCAAAATCATAATATATAAAATATGTTATGGTACGGCGGTAAGATTGAGATTTTAGTCCTTTTTAATGCATTTTTGTCTTACATCTTTTATATATTAAAGGAGGAATATGAGGATACATTTCTCCTGACGTTTAGAGTTGAAATTGTTTTTGAGCTATTCTAATTTATTTTCATTCTAATTTCATGCTCATACTCAACATATTCATATTTTTGTTATATTATGCATTTACAATCTTGTAATATCTAAACAACTTTATAAATTAATTCACTTTGTGCACAATTAATTCTATTTTAAAAATGCCAACAAAAAGTGAAAAGAATCTGAATTGGAATCAAATTCAGAAGAGACTTGAGTTGCTATGTCCTAGGGTTTTTCACCACCAAAACATTTTTGTATAGTAAATTAATATAATTTGTGGCTGTGGTTCAAATATTTTGTCGTTACTTGTCATATTAAAGTTTACCAGTAATACTTTTTTTTTGTCACAATAAAGTAATACCTATAATTTTAAATTGAAATTGTTGTAACATTTTGACAAGATATATATATTTGGAACACTCTTGTCACAAAGTTTGTGAAGTCAATAGAGTTTGGTCGCTAATAACTCGAAAGTCTAATACAAAATCATTAAATTGTTAATCACTACGCAAAACCACACCACATGAAATACGCTAGATAAACAAATCTTTGTCACATCATTTTTATGGAGCCTGGCTGATGCATCGATTGGTGGTCCGATGATCCGGAACCCAACTTTAAATTTAATAATAATAAAAATCCAAAAAAAAAAATATAGCAAAAAAAAGACAAAATATAAATCTCTCAAGTGGTTAATCCTCACTTCAACTTTTCTTACCAAAACGAGTCCAATTCAATATTATGTTGACGCATAACCCCATATACCATAATTTAAAGTTTAGGTTATAGATCTATTTCTTTTATCCAAAAAAAAAATTAACGATAATATAAGAAATAACTTACTTTTAACTAAAAAAGTTTGAAAAAGATTTCTGACATCTCTTAGTAGTATTGAGCCACTTAACCAAACATTCGTAATCTGGTAAGAGGATTCGGCTTGAGACAAGTAAACTCGTGATCAGTTTGAATAGCTGAAAATTATGTTACTGTTTTTTGACCAAACAAAAAAAATTATGTGTTAAATTTCATGAAATATTTTGAAAACAAACTAGTTGTTGATACTGATTTTCCATAATAAATTAGATTTCAATAATAGGTTAGATTTTGAACTCAAACAGCATATTACTACTAGATCACAACTGTGTTGACATTTGATTTTGTTTTGTATTGATATAACTTATCTTGAACAAACCTTGCATTTCAGCTTTGTAAGCCGCCAATCTAGAAGATTTTAACATTGACAAAACAACTTCATCTGTAATATTTATCTAAAGAAAACATCCAAAGCTTAAACTCAAATAATTGGTCTTGTTTTTTTTTTAACTTTTTCTGTATAAAATATATTATTACCTTTAAGCCGAATCAAGTTAAACAACATTTGTAATAGTTAAGACATAATTTTTGTTTTACTTAACGGTACAAACCAAATGAGATATATAAATCTATTATTCATTGCTTGTATTCTTGTGTTTTATTCTATTCTTTACTTGTATAAAGTTCGGTGCATCATGTTTTTGGATTTACTTGATTGGATCTATTTGAGAGATCATTTGACTTCCATGTAATTCTCAACTCATTCTTATCTCCAACAAACAAAATTAATTCGTTACACATGTCACTTGATAACTATTTTAAAACTAAACTATACAAATCCAAATTGATATGACTTACTAGATTATTTTTATAAAATGATTGATTTCATAAATTTTGACATATATATAGAGCTATATTTGTACATTAATTAAGTCAAATAAATCTGAATTACAAACAATAAGAACTTCATATATAATTAGAATTGAGTTATACTTTTTTGTTTAAACAAAAATTAAATAATCTGATTTAACTAAGCAAATTAGCTAGTCACATAATTTTTATTAAAAAAATTGATTGATAGACTTGCCATATATGATATTATTTAGCCAAATTATATTTTTTTCAGAAAAAAAAGAAGTTACATAACATGTAATACATGATAATTAAGATGCAATGATTATATATTTACATTTAATCATTATTAGATACTCACATAATATTAAACTAAATATCATGTAAATATTTATAACATTATCACAAATTTCATTTAGCTATCAAGATAACTTAAAGTACATTTTATATATATGTTTTAATATAATTAAAATTATATAAAAATTATTTTATATATCCGATGCACATGGGACATCATCTACTTGCAATGTAATCTATATGTCAGAATTGGGATCAAAGATTAAGGTTTTGTTATCAATCTATCAAAGCGATCAATATTTTAGAGAAAATTTACAGTGATTTATATTTATCACATATGTATCTACACCAAAGTTTATATAACGCAACTTTGTTAAAAGTAATGATAAAAATGTTAAAACGTATATATTTCCTTAATAAAATTTGAGGAATTACTAATATTAGTGGTTGGAGATGCAAAACTTAAACTATGCATATAATAATTCGGCACTAGAATCACCTCAGCGATTTGCCATACATATCGCCAACGTAACCTTGGTCTTGATTGCAGAAGTTCTTGCTGTCCGCTCAGCAATTGAAGAAGCAAGAACCCAACACATTAACACTGTTGTTGGAATCAGACAACAAAAATTTCATTGACACCATAAAAAAAAAGAACCTAGAACTCAGAAATTTATGGTATCTTGGCGGATATCCAGTTCTATATCAAAGACTTTAACTCTTTTATGTGTAATTTCATTTTCAGATCTGAGAATCTGAGGGCTGATGAGCTTGCAAAAAATGTTTTAAATTTATATGGTTGAGACATTTAAGTTGAAAAATGAAAGTGGTTGAAAAAAAAAACTATGCTTATAATATTTTATTTTTTTGTTAATTGTGCATATAATAGTTTTGTGTTTGACAAAAAAAAAACCTATAAACGCATCATACTTCACATATTCGAGTCAATAAATATTTTTGGTAGACTAGTAGTCACTATTAAATAGCCAGTTGAAAAAATACAACAGTCATCAAATTTTTAATAAGTAAGAGGTCTTATCAAATTAAAAAAAAAATAAGTATTTGCAAAATCAATATATGTTATTATATAAAACGTGAATGTTATTCAAGTTAACAGATTTTCTTTACGAGAATGTTATTTTGTCTGATTAGTTCGAGGTGTTTTGTTTCTTACGTCTTGTAACTATTATTTTTTGTTTTATTTTTTCTTATTCATATGCCTTTATTCTGATCTGAATGTCATTGAACTTAGTTTAATACGTACGAGGAATATGTCTTTTGCCTTTTAGATGCTATCTAACCTCACTTGTTGATATACTTCGGTCTGTCTATATGAAGCTATACTTAAGATTCTCTGTGTCTCCTCTGTTGATCTTCATTTTCCCAATTCATCCAATTTTTCTTGGATTTTCTTATATATAAATTTACTTAATTTTTACATGTATTTTGAAAAATTTACAGTCACCTTACTTACATTTTCAAGCCGAGAATCCACAGCTGGTTCGACCGTTTTGAGTCTGCTTTTCTGACGTAACCTCAGAACTTTGGGTTAGATGATGTAGAAAAAAAAACATTTTCAAAATTATAAGGTTAATTCTTTTTTTTTGTAGTTATAATTTAGATTTAATATAGTACTTATCATAATTTTTTATATATGTTGTATATTAATTATGATTTTATATATAAGTGATTAAAGATAAAATAACGAAAACTACCTATTTAAAGTATGTTTATACACAAAGTGGAAAAAAAGTTTTATTTTATTTTAATATTCATCGGTGTTTTGATTAATATTCATGAAACTGTTTAACCTAATTGTCTAAAGTTAGACTAAATAATAACTTTTTGTAAATGCTTTCCTTTCAAATTATCACCCAAATTCAAATATATTTTCAAAATATTTTTAGCTTTATACACTTGGTCGGATGGCATTGGTGAAACACATTGCAGATAAAAATCATCCGAGGATTTTTAGGTAAAATAATTAAGTTTTAATAATGAAAATGCAGTAACTTTTAACATGATCAATCACATGATCATCACTAATTATTAATTAGGATCCAAATAATAAACACAAAACAAAACTGTACTATAGTATAGTTTCTTTCTTTATTAATATAAACATGTTTACTTATATATACACACACATTAACTCCTTTGCTGTAATTGACGGCGCGATTTCTTATAGACTTCTGGAAGATGAGTCTGTTTCTTCCGAAGGAAAACCTAGCCCTGTCGATGCCGTTCTCTTCGTTGGGATGTCTCTGTTACTTGGCATAGCTTCTAGACATTTGCTTCGTGGAACTAGAGTTCCTTATACTGTTGCCCTTCTCGTTATCGGGATCGTTCTTGGATCTATTGGTTCGATTTCGATTATTTCCCACTTTTTTGATTTTTTGATCGTTGAAAGTATTGCTTTTTAATGATTGCTTCATCTCTTTGGATTTCAATATATTGAGATATGTTTAGTTTAAATTTAGTAGCTTTAGATATGGAAATAACTATTCAATTTCTTTTCAATTTCTAAAATTGCTGTTTTGATGTTTCAGAATATGGAACTCACCATAATCTTGGGAAGTTCGGCTATGGAATTCGTATCTGTAAGTTCTTAGTTTTCAACAATCATAGCAAGCATTTGACTTTTTCAGTCTTGGAATCTTCATCTCAATGTGATTATTGTGCAGGGAATAAAATTGATCCAGAACTTCTTTTGGCCGTGTTTCTTCCGGCTCTTCTTTTTGAAAGCGCGTTTTCAATGGAAGTTCATCAGATCAAGGTTTGTTTTTTTTCCAAACTCTTTTATGTAACTGAGCTCCTGTGGCTCTATGTCTTTGTGAAGTCTTAAGTTAAAGGGCAATAGATACTAAATCTACTAAATCCTTTGGTTTTGTGATGGAATTATTTGCATGATCCCTTAGAGGTGTTTGGGACAAATGGTGTTACTTGCTGGGCCTGGAGTACTCATTTCAACATTTTGTATTGGAGCGCTTGTTAAGGTATGGCTTAGCCTAGCAGTATTAAGTAACCTTCCACAAACAGATGAAGAAAAACTAATCATTAGGTAATGAAAGTATATGAAAATGCTATTTGCAGCTCACGTTTCCGTATAACTGGGACTGGAAAACATCGTTGTTGCTTGGGGGACTTTTAAGTGCTACAGATCCTGTCGCTGTTGTTGCTTTACTAAAAGAGCTTGGTGCTAGTAAAAAGCTAAGCACCGTGATTGA
This sequence comes from Lepidium didymum, assembly GCA_963920545.1. Classification (NCBI taxonomy): domain Eukaryota; kingdom Viridiplantae; phylum Streptophyta; class Magnoliopsida; order Brassicales; family Brassicaceae; genus Lepidium; species Lepidium didymum. The sequence goes on along the minus strand of OY986988.1, from coordinate 16,701,370 downwards.
AGGGGAATCCCTGATGAATGATGGGTATTGATGTCAACCTTTGCTAAAATTGTCATAGTCTGCTTAACTTATGCTCACACTTATGATCTTTTTAACATATTTCCAGGACGGCAATTGTGGTTTTCCAGCTATTCTTAAAGATGGTTATGGGCCATAGTTCTAGTTGGGGTTCTATAATCACATTTCTGCTTAAAGTGGCACTTGGAGCGTATGTCTTGATCTTTTCATCTTCTAATGACGTCAGATAGTTGTGTTTGTCGTATCATATAATTTATAACGTATGATTCTGTGTAGTGTGGCCGTAGGCATGGCTTTTGGAATTGCCTCAGTTCTCTGGCTCAAGTTCATCTTCAATGACACAGTAATAGAGATTTCTCTTACTATTGCAGTGAGCTACTTCGCATATTACACTCAACGGCGGACCCACGTAGATGAATAGGGTATCAAGTGACACCCCCATAAATTTGGGGATTTTTTATATATAGAGTTAATATATATTTTTTTCATATAGAATTAAATTTTCTTGTTTTTTATTGACACTTTATTAGTTAAAAATTTAGTAATTTTATTTTATTAAAAAATTACAGTCCAAAAAAACTCATACTTCAATTAATATTGAGATCTTATATTTTGGAAGTGTTCCTTTTTTCTAAAAATGACTTAGGAAACTCAATATTGCATTCTATATATCTTATAACTAATAAGTCTAATTAACTTCTTCTTTTGTACACTACATTTTCTTCATCTTTATTTTTTTTTTTCTACATAGAGAACAATCAAAATTCTTTTTAATACAATAGGGGTCTATCAGTTCGAGTCAGCTGAACACCGTTCAATTTTATTTTTAGTGATTCTACTTAAATTATTTTCAGTTTTTATCTATATTTATACATATTTGACTAGTCTGTTTAATCTGTATTTTATCATATATGATTTATTTTATGTTTTTATAACAAAAATTATTTAATTTATATTATGACACCGGTAAAAAATAATTTTGGTCTGCTTACACTGTATGTTTTCTGTAAACCTTGGAATCTTGTGCCAAAACATTACTTTTGTATTACATATAAGAATTAGTTCTGTGTGACAGGCTCAAGAATGGGCTGAGGCTTCTGGTGTTTTGACAGTGATGACTTTGGGCATGTAAGTTTGGACAATGAAACTTCCAAACTTAAGCGACATGATCTCCTCACATCCGTTAACGGGTTCTTTTCCTTCTGGATTATGTGAACCTCTAAAATACCCGAAGAAAGAAACACTGAAGCTGCGTGGTGTTACACTTTATAAAGAAGGTTCAAAGGCAACTGGAGTCTGGCTTATATGTGATGGCATTGTTAAGGTAACCCAAAAACCTTAGTTATACTTTTAACTCATAATTTTAAAGATCCATTACCTTGTTCATGATCACTGAATGTTATGACGACATTAAAATGCATCTACAGTGGAAAAGCCAAAGCTTAGGCAACCATCACTCGCTGCATCCAACTTTTTATCATGGTAGTACATTGGGACTCTACGAAGTCCTCACTGGGACGTCATATATGTGCGACATGGTTACAGATTCTATGGTTCTTTGCTTTTTCATCAGTACCGAGAACATACAATCTTTTCTACGATCAGATTCTACCATTGAAGATTTCCTTTGGCCGGTAACTGCTCTATTGGAATCTATAGAAGAGAAATTCCTCTCTTGATTGTTGATTGCATCGAATTCTTTTATTTTGTTATAGGAAAGTGCCTTGGTTCTTCTCAAAGTCTTGCGTCCTCAGATTTTCAAAAAAATGGGAATGCATGAATAACGAGCCATGGTTGCTGCAAGCTCGATTCTGAAAACATATGTGTCTGGAGAAACAATTGAAGTCGATTATAACAGCATTGGTTTGTTATTAGAAGGATTCATAAGAGCAATCGCTATCCAAGACGAGTATATATCATCTCCTGCTGCATTAGTACCTTCTCATGGGAACCATGGCTTCTATAGTGCAGCAGAAGCTTCAGGTAATTTAATGGTATTACAAAATCAAACCAGATAAAAGTCGTAAAAATAGATCAAACAGTATATTGGTAATTGATCACAGGTATCATGAAAGCGAGTTTTTCACAGCAAGCATCAAAATATCTAGTGGAGACAAGAGCAAGAACTATCATCTTTAACATTGGAACTGAGAGAGCTCTACATCGAAGACCGTCTTTTATGTTATTATCACCACGTGCAGCCTCAAGCACTGATCAGCTTCAGAGATCATTTATTACTAAAGAACACAGAGGTCTCATGAGCTGGCCGGAAAATATTCACAAAGCCAAACCACAAGAAGAGGTCAATGGAAAGAAACTAAGTTTAGCTGAAAAAGCAACACAACTTGGCATTTTCGGCAGCATGGTAAAACAGAAAGATTCACAATATTGATTCTCTTAAGTTAGTTTCTAAACATTATTATTCGATGAACTTTTCGACTAACCCTGAAGCCTTTCATCTTTGGGTCTTCTCATTTAGGTTGATGTGTACAGAAGGAGTGCAAGTTTTGGTGCGGTGTATAATTACAGTTCACAAGGTAATGCATCACACAAGAAACTTCCAATAAGTTCAGCTGAGGGACTCATTTCAGCCAGATCAGAGAGTTCATTAGCGACCAAGAAACAGGTTGAAACTAGAAAATTTGTGAATCGACTTCCTCCACATGTAGTGGCATCAATAGGAGGAAGTAGCAGGATCCGAGAGAGGAATGCGGAATCAAGTGATGAAGAAGAAGATGAAACAGTCGTTGTGAGAATTGATTCTCCTAGTACAATCAATTTCAAAAACGTTCCATGAGCATTTTGAGAGATCATTGTTTTGTTTGTACCATAAACATATATGTTGGTTTATACTTATACACACTGCATTGTGAAATGAATAAAAGGCAAAACAACTGATAACATAATATAATTGTTGATTTTATTTATTACAGAAAAAAGGAGATTATTATGCACACCAAACCAACCGATATAACAGCATCACAAGAAGCATTGGACTCTTTTTAACACATTTGTTACTTCAAATATACAAATTTTAGTTAACCTCTTAAAGAGTAATAAAAAAGATGGGACTCCATCCAGTTTCAAAGGCCAACACTTCGAGCCCCTTTGGCTCTCTCTCCGCCGCTGAGTTCTACTCCCGCCACTCCGTCACCCACTCCGCCTTTGTCACAAACCCTAACGGCCTCAAACTCTTCACACAATGGTGGACTCCACTCAATCGTCCACCACTTGGTCTCATCGCTGTTGTCCATGGTTTCACCAGTGAATCAAGCTGGTTCCTCTAACTAACCTCCGTCCTCTTCGCCAAATCAGGGTTCCTCACTTGTGCAATCGACCACCAAGGCCATGGATTCTCAGACGGTCTAAGAGCTCATAGCCCAAACATCAATCTCATTGTAAACGACTGCATTTCTTTCTGATGACTTCCGTAAGCAACACGCTTCCTCCTCCTCTCTCCCTTCTGTCCTTTATTCTGAATCCCTCGGCGGTGCAATCGCTCTCTACATTACCCTCCGTCAGAAATCGCAATGGAATGGTCTTATACTCAGCGGTGCTATGTGTTCAATCAGCCACAAATTCAAACCTCCATGGCCTTTACAACATCTCTTAACCCTAGCAACTACTCTCATCCCTACCTGGCTCGTCGTCCCCACTCGTGGCACCATCGCCGGAGTTTCTTTCAAGGAGCCGTGGAAACGAAGCCTCGCCTTTGGTAATCCTAACAGAACCGTTAGCCGACCACGAGCTGCCACAGCGTACGAGCTTGTACGAGTCTGCGAGGATCTTCAAAAGCAGGTTTGAAGAAGTCCAAGTTCCGTTGATGATTGTACACGGCGGAGACGACGTCGTCTGCGATCATTCCTCTGTAGAGGAGCTTTACCGGAGATGTAGTAGCAGTGACAAGACGATAAAGATTTATCCTGGGATGTGGCATCAGCTGATTGGAGAATTGGAAGAGAACGTCGATTTGGTTTTTGGAGATATTTTGGATTGGCTTATGAAACGATCTGAAATCAACAAAACGATGAGAGAATAGAAATTCTATAAGTTTCAGTCACCATTGAAGAAGAATGAAAGATATAATGAAAGAAATAGAAGGCAAAGTGAAGTTTTCAATGGCTGATTGGATGATGATGATGTTACTTGTACACGAAGTAATGGACAAAGCCTATGATCAAAACAAGACATGGAGATCAAACCAATACACATGCAGCTTAGAACTATAAACGTAAAGAGAATTTATTTAAATATTTCTTTTGTTGTGTGGATAAACTACATTTGCTTGATTTATCTATATAAATAAAACTGCTAATCAAACTCCATATTTTGTTCTTCTCCAAGCAACCTAATCTATGCACAATTCTCCAAGTAAACCTAATGCATAACTAACAACACAAGTAAAACTATAAGTGTGTGTATATTAAAAACGAAATTGTAAACACAATAAAAAAACATTTAAATCTCAAAACAATTTGACATAAGAAAATATTTAAAGAAAATACAATCAAACTTCAGTGGAGCTAGCACTTTTGTTTGTATCATAAGGAAAAAACAAACATAATTGTTGGTTTATACACAATGCATTGTGCGAAAATCAAAATGAATAAGAGGAAAAACAACAACGCTATTTTTGATAAACATTGTAATAACCATTTAAAGTTTATTCCAACAATCTTCTTGTAATTTCGAGTTATTTGTTAATCGATCAAAGCACTATTCTTTCTTCTTTATATTATTTTCTTTTGTCTCTAACTCCTTTATCATAACGAGAATAATCCGGAAAAATCCGACAGAAACTACGATATATATATGAAAGACGTTCGTTGGACATTTTCTATGTAAAATTTTTTAAAATATCGGAATCTCCGATATTATACTAGTGAGACTCAATATTATCTAAAGTCTAAACAAATCTAGAATCGATTAATCCAGAAATAATGTTCCATATTCTAAACAGGAGTCAAACAAGAACTTCTCCGAATTTACAGTCTCACATTTATGCTATTATTCATCTAATCAATCACTCTTTGGTGACTAAAAAACAAATGCTGATTTGAAAACAAGAGTTCTTCTTGTTTTTTTCTTTGGCTAGGGTCAATTTTTCTTCTTTAGTAAGTGGATTTATATTATTTGTTATTCATTTTTAACAAAGTTGTCAAAAAGGAGAAGAATTTGACTCCCATTCCACTAAGATTATTTCTCGAAAATTAATAAACTATACTCATTGAGTTAGAATAACATATCCACATTTATAAGAGACATAAAAAGATAAATAATAAAATATATAGAATAATTCAGTCATTATAAACTGAAATTTAGCTAAAAACTCATCTTTGAGTTGGAAATAAATGTTCAAGCTTCTCATTGGAAATTTAAGTATAGTTGATCACTATTGTCCAACATGTTGTGGTCTGGTAAATAATTTTTTTTTTCTTTTTTGTTTCTAAATGTTAGATTGGTAAATAAATCTTGAGGTATGAAATAAATTTGTTTATTTTATATTCACTAAAAACAAAACTGTGTGTATGTTAGAAAATAGAGGATAAAACTGTTTTTTGCTGTCGGCAAGTGATTGTGTTATTTGGTACTTGCAAAAACAAGTTAACCAAATCTCTTTTGTCGGGCTGAATTTATTTTAAGATCATAAAGGCAAAAAAAAGTATGTAACTAAGTAAGTAATCGTATTTAATGTAAGCACTAATTAGATCGTAAATATCATTAGTTTAAACAAAATTCACGATCATTCACATGCATTCACTATCTTCTGCATGTGATCCCACTAAGTTTCTGCTACTTTTTGCCGTACAACTAATTACCTCATGCCGACATTAGCATTACGTCATTGTATATATGAGCTTCGAAGTCTTCATGTTACCATATATTTTGCCCGAGGTAGATGAGTTTTGTTTTTATCAATATTGGATCAATAACTCAAATTATAAATAATATTATAAAAAATTATAGAATTCTGTAAAATTGATTTCAGGTAAAAATTTGTTTTTTACCATCGAATAAACTCTGATTCATAGCATGATAATACATAAATAACGATTCGTTGACAAATGATAATAATTCAAATAATTTTCTTTCTTTATTTTTATTACTTTTTATACTCTTTTACATTTCTTACTATGATTTTAAAGGACTTAGCTTACTTTTTCTTTATATATTGGTTCTTTTATTTTCTTTACTCTTTTTATTTCTTTATTCTAGTTTGTCCATCATACTTTAACTTGTATATGTTCTTGTAATAAATAACAAAATTCTTTGTGTATTTGAATGTTTTTTTACAAAAGAAAGCAAAAAGAGTAAAAAGCTCAAAATGCAGGCAAAATCAAAGAAATTTAAAAGAAGGTGATTAAATTAATTAACTTGATATTATACAACATATTTCAAAATTTACCCCTAACTTTCTATACAATTTTTTTAAAGTTTCTCTTATAGCCAATGATTACTTTGGCTTTTAATACTCAAATTATATTAAATATTACATAACATCCCCTATATTTTTCTATATTACATAATTTACCCCTTAGTTCTAATAATAGTAATTGTACCCCTCCCTTGTGTATGGATCTTCGTAAGAGCCACGACGGCTTTACCGGAGAGGCCTGGTCCAAGAGCAGACACATCTGGTCGAGAGGCAAAGTCTCCGACCGGATGTCGAACTGGTCGAGATGGAGCCATCAAAATTCTCTCATTGATATCATTAAGTGTTACATCATCTTCTCTAGCACCTGGTTTCACTAATCCAAAAGGGTACACTAATCTTGTGATTGGTCTTTTGTTCTTATTATCATAACTCGATGAAGATGGTTCGGTTGGAGATTTTTCTCGGACATTGAGTTTTTCGGATGAAACAGAAGAATGGGGAGACTCATAAATGGTCGATATTGGGTCCTCGAAGTAACTAGTTCCACTTTTACGTTCATCTGTTTATTAGAATTCACAAATATTATTAATCAATTCTTTTAAATTAGTATTGTAACAAACAAATAAATATATAAAGGGTAAAAATTAAATTTAAGTTTTCGCTCAAAAAGCAACTAAACTAAATTAAAAAAAAAGAATTATTCTTTTCGAAGCAAACCATCTAAATTAAAATTTTGTATAAATTATATATATATATATATATATATATATTTGGTTTTGTTGCACTATAAATTATATATATATTTGGTATGTATAATTTTAAGATTGGAATTATGTCATACTTGTTAAACTAGAGAATTTCTTTATAAATGCTTTGCTATATCATTTCTTTTGAAGAAAAATAAAATTTAAAAGTAGTGCTTTCATCTGAATAAAACAACATTAGGTCAAGTGAAATTAAAACCCCTTTTACCCGATAATTACTTCAAATTATCTGCTTTTTATTCTTCGTACTATTTGAATATTAATTTATAAATGATTAAATTTTTTGAATTATTTATTAAAACAAAATAAAAATTTAAAAAGTAGGTCTCACCTTGTGAAGTGACAAAGTGACTATTCAAAGAGCTATAAGTCTCATGCAGGCCCCAATCATTCTGCATATTCAACGATCAACAGTTTTAGTTTAACCTAATTCTTTGGAATTTCATATCATTAGGAAATCATCTGAAAAATAATAATTAAATAAATTACAAAAACCTGTGAATAGTTATCGTTAAAAGATTTTGATGGATCCTCAAACAAGAGGCGTCTCCTTTTGCTTCTCTCACCGGACTCGATAAGTGCGTCTTCTAGATAGCCTGTGGAGACGTCGGAGTAATCAATCTCCAGTGATCGGAAATTTTGTTCCGGTGATCCATTCATGAATCCACATGCATCTGTATAAACACGCATCATAAAAAAATTGACCAAAAAACAATGTTTTGCATTAAAAAACCATTTTCAAAAGAAATAAAATTTTTTTGCATTATACATAAATACAAAAATGTTTTGCATCTACAAAATAACTTGTAAATACCAAAATTGAAGTCAGGCTTGTAGAATGATCCAAGATTGTTATGAAGATCCCAAGTAGGAAGAGAGTAGAGAAGCTCACTCATTTTTTCTTTGTTTGTGTTTTTGATTTATTGTTTTGTATAACAAAAACAAAAATGGCTGCCTATTTATCTTGGTGAACTGTGTGTGTAAAAGTGAAAGTAATTTTGAATAAATAATAAATAAACTGAAAAACAAAAGTAAAGGGGAGAGGTTTGGAAGATGAAGACGAATTTGTACTCGATACAGTCAACGGAAAAAGAAATAAAGCAAAAGGAAAATTGTTGGATCCGTAGTGGTTTTTTCATTTTGAGATATGCAAATGTTATAATTTTTTTTATAATAAAAGATAGTTTGTTGCCTTTATATCGAGTGTTGTCGACATACGTATAATCTTGTTGTAAATAAGACTTCACCCCATGCTGAAAAAAATGTAGTATATATTAATTATTTTTTAAACATATAATTAAATAAATAAATATTAATAATAAATTTAGTATATATCTTTATCAGTTTAATAAATTTAGTATATATATATATATGTATATATATATATATCATTAACCTAGGCAGATAGGAAATTATGTAATATATGTTCTATTTCTATGCTAGATTCTCCTATTTAGCTAATTATGAAATACAAGTAAAAAATTACCATATACCTGTATGCTATTTTCATATAACTTTGAACTATATATATATATATATGTTTGTGTAAATTAAGAATCTACTTGTATTTTTCCACTTCACATATATTATCAATTATATGAACTTTCAGAACAATATATTCATATTATTCTATAATTAGACTACTTAAAATGAGTATCATTATAGAATTCCATCACTTAATAACAACTAAGTATTTCTCTATATAAAAAAACAACCATTGCCTGTATATAAGTAAACTAAATTGAACAAATATTTTATGTAAAGTGTTAATAAGGTATTTTCATGTTCATTTTATAAAGAAAAGATTGATATTAGAGATGTTCCTATGTAAAGAATAAAAGGTAAAAGTGTTTGAATTTTGTTATGGTTTGGTTAGATGAGGGGACCTTATAATGGCTATAGGTCATGATTTCACATCATTCTCTTATTTTTACTGCTCCACTTTAAGCATTTTTATCCCTAAAAAACTCCTATAATTTGAGTATATATAATTTACTCATCAATTGAATTGAATTTTTGAAATTAGCATATGATAACTCTGGTCTTGCGACTTTTAAGTAAATCAATCGGCCAATGAGTCTTATGTACTGTGCAAGATCAATCAATGTCGGACTGGTTGATAAGGCAAGTCGGTGATTTTATATCATTGGAAACATAGCAGATTTGGATCTGAGTAGACCGTCTCTGCAATGATTTCTATAGCGTATTTTCTCTTGCAAAGATAGAAACCTGAGTTGTTTCTGGCTACCTCTATACCTTAAAAAATATTTGAGCTGACCCAAATCCTTCATTCGAAAACAAGTAGACATGTAGTCTTTAAATTCAGTGATTGCACTTAGAGAATTGCCAGCAGAATTTATTTTTATTGATTATATAAGTTGTAACATCTTGGAAAAAGGTGTCTCACATTTCATACTTAGTGTTTCAAATTTTTAAACTTTCAATAAAGTTGTGCTCAAGTGGCTGAGAAAAAAAAACTCAATATGTTACATATGTTCAAACCTCACTTAAATCACATTTGTGTAAATACTTTTCAATAAATAAGCTACATAATATCTACGTAAATTATATTAAAAAAAAGTTGTTATTAATTATACAAGTTATAACAGTTTGAAAAAAGTGTCTCACATTTCATTAAACCATATCGCCCAATTTCAAAAGAAAATTATAAGTCATACTTCTTTTCTTTCTTCTCTAGTTGAACCAAAAAGTCAGTATAGAAGGTTTTTTTGTTCTTTTATTTCCTTTTATAAATTAATTATTCATTCTGTTTTGCTTCTGATTTGGTGAACAACCCATTCTTCTTCTGATACATTTTTGAGTTTTTTCTTCATTTTTGGCAATGGTGGGGTCATCTCACGTCCTTTCACGATTACCTTCTTCCATTATAACATCACTTCATTTCAATTCAATTTAATTTAATTTATGAGTTTTTAGTTGATTTGACTTGATCTGATATGATTTGATTTGATAGGATGATGATATTGTTCCAAATGGTTGCAACTGTTGATGCCTTGTAATCACTACAGATTCACTTTGGTCCTGAATTTTAATGAAACTGGTCGTCGTGAGAAAGTACATCAGTTTGAACGATGAATTCTAAAACATAATAAAGCAATCACTTGTTTTGGTTGAATTTATTTTACTTGGATCTAAACTCGAAATCTAACTAATCTCTCCGAAAAACAGTATTTACTATTAGTATATTTCATAGTGAGAACTAATACATAATTCTATTTCATCCGGTTAAACAACAATAACTTAGTTCTCAACAAAAATTAAATCTAGACCAAATTGTTTTACGTCTTATCTTATATTACTTCTCGATGTTTGGATTTAAGGCCGAACTAATCTTTGCAAAGACAATTGTAATTTACATTTTATAGTAATACTTTGTATTCGTTTGGCTAAACAACAACACTTTAGTTTTCAACATAAATCAAACTCGTAATTAACATATTTATGTCTTGTTTAAATTCACCATCTCTACCACTAGATTATTTTTACCTGGTTATTGGTTTAAATATTGAGTATGAAAAATCATAGTCGTTTGACAAAAAAAAAAAAGAAGAATCATACTCATTCTAATGAATTATGTCTTAGATTATATGAATATAATGTTATGATAAACTGATTTATGTGGGACCTCGATAATCTTTGTTAGTTTTCATACATGGTTATTTTTCAAAATAACTATTTCGAACTATAAATTACAAATAATGATATAGTTATAAATCTATATCCGAGTGCATGACCTTAATGATCCACTATTATTGAGACCGAATAGATCCAATCACTATTGCACATAATTTTAAACTTATTTGGTTTCTTTGAGATTCCACTAGGGATATTCATTTTATAAATATTTTTTGTATTTTTTTTTGTCAATTTTATAAGATAAAAGATAGTATTTTATGTTTAGAATTATTATGTTGTAATTCGTCTGTTATATTGTAAACAATATTTTACCTATATCATAATATATTTATAAATCGTTAATAAATTTCAAATTTTTGCATAATCAAAAAAATATATTCAAAATAAAATTACATTAGTTTAGTTGGTATGATTGCTGATATTTTGACTACATTATTATTGCAGTATTTAGACCAAATAAATATGTTATATATTAAAAAGAATGTATATATTCAAAATTTCAAAAATTATTAGCAACATAAAAAAGAAAAGAAAAGTGTAAGCCAATTGTTGATTGAAGCAAACATATTACCCACATAAATATAGATACAACACAATCAAATATATGGGTACAAACTCTGAAAATAATATCGCATCGTAGCGTGGATCACCAAGAGTGTGGAGTATGGACATGGAAACCAATTGGTTTCTTCTTCTGAGATAACAGCAGCTTTGTCAAGATACCTGCACCACACACCGAATCACAGTGGTCACCTGCAAAATCATCTCAAGAATGTAACAATTTGAGAATAAATGAAACCAAAAGAAGATATACATGATATATATGCAAGAAGTTCAATACCACCTTTGGAAATTAGAAATTTAGAATTAACCACTGCATTTGATGACATCATAAAAACTGCACCTACGATTTGTGTTCTGTTAGTTTACCGCGACATAACTTCAATGAGGAAACATTTTATATCATCTGATTGCAATCTATATTCATGATTCGTACCACAAAATGGCTACGAACTCATACTTACCTTGTTTGGTACAATTTTTAGCTATGTTCCAACCTGTGTTACACCAAAAGTATATGAATCAAATTCGTCTCAACCATTAATATCGTTAATCCCATTTGTAAAATATGCAGGAAATGTTGGAAAATAAGTTGACGTGGCAGAATAGTAGAAGACTCAAATGAGATGATGTGGATGGCCGAAGATGTCACAAAACCTCCCTTTTATTAATATAGATTTTGTAAGAAAACAAGAATTTGGTTCTATAGTTACCTTCTCGTGAGTTTCCGCAGCACCTTGAGGATTGTGTTGAACAAAGGATGACCACAAACATTGTTTTATGGAACATTAGGATAATGAAGAGGTCCAGAGAAGGTAACGAGACCATAAACTGATTTTTAATCATGCTACACGAATTTATTCATTATTTTTTCGCGGTTTCCAATTTCTCACTATTTCATTTGTTATAATATTCTATGTGTTTATTTTTTCTTGTTTTATTTGTCATAAGACAAATTCACACATATATCCTAATTATATTTTTTAAATGTAAACTGATACTGTATTAACTAGTGAGAAATATGATTTGAAAACAAATTAATGTAATAAACAAACAAAAAAGTTGACTAAATTTACTGTGTCCATTGAAAAAGACAAAAAAACAATAATAAGAAGAGAAAAACAAACAAATAACAATCAATAAATTAAATTTGGTTTGATGTTAAAAATAATAATTAATTTTAACTTGATAAATATGGTTCTATTTTATTTTATAGGAAGATAAAAAGCTTAATTATTAATGTCAAATATATGCAAGGTAAATCATATTAGTTAGTTTACTTATATGATTTGGGTGGTAGTTTACATGCTAAATCATATAAGTTATGTTGTTATCATAATATTTTGGTAATTAAATAATTGAATTGATTTTTATTGTAAAAATTTTCGTTCTATGCATGTGATATGGAATTGGAAAAATTGTACAATCCCAACCATGTTTGAGGTAGTTGATTTATATGAGAATGTCCAGAAGTATCTCAACCAACGAAAATTCTATATTTCTAGTTTTGATAGGTATGATGATCGAAAAATATTGAACGATGAGAAGTTAGCAACATTCAAAGTCAATTAATAATTAAAATAGACAATATCAACTTTCTAAATATAGCATATGTTTCTCGTACCTATTCACATTAATATATAAATTTTTTATTTATAATATAGTTAGATGATTGTCATGCTATGCACGAAATCGTGTTTTGGAAAAATAATATGATGAGCTTTTATTTATATTTACTTATAATCTTTATATGTTGTATTATTATTTATATATGTATATATATTGTATACAATATACTGGAATTTGGATTAATTTTGTTTATTTATTATATGATTATATATATGATATGTTTTTGTGTTTATTTTACATTTATTAGTATGTGTTTGTTGTTTGACATGTTGATTTGAATATTTGGTGTTTATTTAAATTTGAATGAAATTTTAAATTTTATATAGTTTAATATTAATGAGTTTATAAAGAACTTATTTACCTAATGTATATATTAACTTTCTGACTTAGAAAAATTTAAGCCCAATAGTCTTTTGTCATCTTCCCAGTATTGGCTTAGAATCCAATGCATGCCATAACAATTTCTATATGAACAGAGAAATAGTCAATTTCTATGCGGTGTAATAGACTTGTCTCCTAAAGTGAACTATTAATATTGAGGCCCAATAAGTTCCAATCACAATTGCACATCATTTAAGTTTATTTGGTCCCTTTTAGATTCCATTTTGTAAGAAAACAAGAATGTGGTTCTCTGGTGGTACAGGTTATAATGGCCACTCACACCAAAAACTTTGTTAGTCTGAGAATCTTTTTTAACAGATTATTTGTCAATAAGCTTAAATCAGCTCACCTTCATGAAGATATTCATGTTCAGGCGAATGTAAAAGAACAAAAGATGGGCTCCATTGATGAAGAAAGGTCACTCCTTCAAGTTGAAGAATCTCTTATACAGGTTCAAACTTATAGTTTTCTGAGTTCATATGTGTTCTTCATTATTGTAATTCCAATTCTCAGTCTTTTAGTGGTCTATATCTTTGTTTAAACACAACTAATCTGTTGAAAGAATGCTTAACATTTTTCAATCATGAACCTAACTTAAGCTTAAACATAACTAAAGAGCCAATATCTTATCTCTGAAGATCAATATTTGATTTTGTTATTTTCTTTTTTTTTTACTCCTGCAGGAAGAAGTGAAATTGTATGCAGAAGATGGTTCAGTAGATATTCATGGAAATCCACCATTAAAGCAAACAACAGGAAACCGGAAAAGCTTGTCCATTTATTTTTGGTAAACACACTTTGCTTATATTCTCAAATCCCTCATATCTTTCACCTTCAGAAATCTGATCATATGTTTTGTTGCAGCCAATGAATGCTGTGAACGGTTGGCTTATTATGGCATTGCTAAGAATCTAATCACTTACTTCACAAATGAATTTCACGAGACTAATGTTTCTGCTGCAAGACATGTAATGACATGGGAAGGAACATGTTATATCACTCCTCTTATTGGAGCTTTAATAGCTGATGCTTATTGGGGAAGATATTGGACTATTGCTTGTTTTTCTACCATTTATTTCAGTGTAAGCATTTTCTAGGACTTTGGTATTGAGCTATAGGTCTGTTTGTTATGTTCTGTTGCTTGATGTTCTGTACTTTGGCTTGGCTTTTAGGGAATGGTTGCATTGACACTCTCAGCTTCAGTTCCAAGTCTGAAGCCAACCCAATGTATTGGTTCTCTATGCCCACCAGCAACAATGGTTCAGTCTACAGTTTTGTATTCAGGGCTTAACCTTATTGCAATTGGTACTGGAGGAATCAAACCATGTGTCTCATCTTTTGGTGCTGATCAGTTCGATAAGACTGATCTAAGTGAAAGAGTTAGAAAAGCTTCTTTCTTTAACTGGTTCTACTTCTCAATCAACATTGGTGCATTTGTTTCATCTACTCTTCTATTGGATCCAAGATAATTGTGGGTGGGAATTGGGATTCATGATACCAACTGTTTTCATGGGACTTGCTACTGCAAGTTTCTTCTTTGGCACTCCACTTTATAGATTTCAGACACCAAAAGGCAGCCCAATTACAAGAGTTTTTCAAGTTCTTGTAGTCGCATATCGTAGATTGAATCTCAAAGTCTCTGAAGAAAACAACACATATTTATTCGAAACTTGTGATAATATCTTTCCTTCTTATTTCTCATATTGAATTGATCACTGGACTGTTCATTTGGTTACTTAAACTTGTTTTGATATTAATGTGTAGGTTACTTGACAAAGCCGCAACAATCACAGAAGAAGATCTGAAACAAGGACCTGTTCCTGATCCTTGGTCACTCTGTACTGTAACTCAAGTCGAAGAAGTGAAGATTCTATTACGTTTGTTGCCTATTTGGGCTTCAGGGATCATCTTCTCAGTCCTCCATTCACAGATATACACTTTGTTTGTTCAACAAGGAAGGTCCATGAAACGAACCATTGGCTCATTTCAGATCCCTCCAGCTACTCTTGCCCTGTTCGACACTGCAAGTGTCCTTATAACTGTCCCAGTCTACGATAAGCTCATCATTCCCTTTGTGAGACGATTTACAGGCTTAACAAAAGGATTCACCGAACTACAACGAATGGGGATTGAAACTTTTTATCTCTGTTCTAAGCATAACAGCTGCAGCTATAGTTGAAACAGTTCGGTTATAGTTAGCTCGAGAGCTTGATCTAGTGGAGAGTGGAGACAATGTTCCATTAACCATCTTTTGGCAAATCCCTCAGTACTTTCTTATGGGAACTGCTGGAGTTTTCTTCTTTGTTGGTCGGATTGAGTTTTTCTATGAACAATCTCCAGATTCAATGAGAAGTTTGTGTACTGCTTGGGCTCTTCTTACTACCACATTAGGTAACTACTTGAGCTCGATTATCATTATACTCGTTGCGTATTTGAGTGACAAAGATAGTTGGATTCCTTCAGACAACCTTAACAATGGCCATCTAGATTACTTCTTCTTGCTTTTGGTCTGTCTTGATTATGTGAACATACCAACTTTTGTCTTCTTCTCTGTGAAATATACTCACAAGAAGGTTTAAGGCCATGGAGATTCTTGATTGTTAAGTACAAAAACATTGGGCCTTTGTTTCCACAATTGAAATTTATGGGCCTTTGTGTAACATTTACAGGCCTTTATTTTCAGAATTCAAATTTGTGGGCCTTCACAATTGAAAGTTATGAGCCTTTTTGTAACAAATATGGGTTTTTTTCACAATTGAAAGTTATGGGTTATTATTGTCACAATTGAAAGTAAAATTATCCTTTATAATAGTCACACCCATAATGTATTTGTAATTTATTGCACAAATTACTTTATTTTTCAGGGGTTTTTAAAAGATATATTTTTCTTGATTAGAGTGTTACAACTTGGGACACGGAGTAGTGACAAGTCCATCCAGATTCTATATTACGTCATAATATTAAATCCCTTCGTTTTTTTTTGTTCTAATGAAAACAAAAAAGTCGCCGGAAAAGTAAAGTAAAAGAGCCGTCACGTCTTTACCATAAATAATAGAGTACAAATATATATCTTGCTTCAACGTTTGGAATCTAAAATTGATTCTCACTCAAACGGAAAACGATGGGCTCCATTGAAGAAGAGCAGAGACCATTCATCGAAGAAGGTTTTATTTTACAGGTTTGATCATTTTTTTAGTTTCAATTATGTTAATCAATCAAGTTACCGAATTTTGATTTCGCATGAATAAGGTTTCAATTTCTCAATTTTTCTAAATTCCAAAATCTTGACTTTGAGATTGATCTCATGCATGTTCTTTCTGGGTTTATTGAGAAATTTTGTGGGTAATTAATCATTTCTCTATTCTTCAATGTTCTTGATCGTCTTCGATGTCTCTGTGTTTTCCCCTAAATTGTAAAGACTTACTACTTGTCTAGATGGTTTATGTACTGTTACAATAGTTCTTAGTTAGCTATATGAATCTCTGATAACCTTCTAGTTGATGATTCCAATGTTCGAATTGTGGAAGTGGAGACCAAATTAACTTCTCAAAGTCAGATATATTGCTAAATTTCACAAATTATGTATATCTGCTACAGTTATGATTTAGACAATCGAAGCTCATTTTCCATCAGCACAGTATTGTTCACTGCATGTCTTTTGACTAAAGATGTTACTGGATTTTCTTAATCCAGGAAGCAAAATTGTATGCTGAAGATGGTTCAGTGGACTTTAATGGAAACCCACCATTAAAGGAGAAAACAGGAAACTGGAAAGCTTGTCCCTTCATTCTTGGTAACGAATGCTGCGAGAGGCTGGCTTACTATGGTATTGCTGGAAATCTAATTACTTACCTCACCACCAAACTACACCAAGGAAACGTTTCAGCTGCTACAAACGTCACTACATGGCAAGGGACTTGTTATCTCACTCCTCTCATTGGAGCTGTCTTGGCCGATGCTTACTGGGGAAGATACTGGACTATTGCTTGTTTCTCCGGGATTTATTTCATCGTAAGGATTGTTCATACAAAACATTTGTTACAACAATGAGTTTGCTTTATAATCCAAGACATAGTGGGTCAATAGTTTGACAATCGATTTAAATTCTTATGTTTACTCTGTTTGCACTGTTTTGCTGATTGGTTTTGTTTTGATCAGGGGATGTCGGCGCTTACTCTTTCAGCTTCAGTTTCAGCATTGAAGCCAGCTGAATGTATTGGTGACTATTGTCCATCTGCAACGCCGGCTCAGTATGCGATGTTCTTTAGCGGGCTTTACTTGATAGCCCTCGGCACTGGAGGTATCAAACCATGTGTCTCGTCCTTTGGTGCGGATCAGTTTGATGACACAGACTCACGCGAACGAGTTAAGAAAGCTTCGTTCTTTAACTGGTTTTACTTCTCAATCAATATTGGAGCGCTTGTGTCATCTAGTCTTCTAGTTTGGATTCAAGAAAACCGTGGGTGGGGTTTAGGGTTTGGAATACCAACTGTGTTTATGGGACTTGCCATTATTAGTTTCTTCTTTGGCACACCGCTTTATAGGTTTCAGAAACCCGGAGGAAGCCCTATAACTCGGATTATGCAAGTCATGGTTGCTTCATTCCGGAAATCAACTCTTAAAGCCCCTGCAGACGTCACACTTCTGTATGAATTGCAAGACAAGAACTCCGCTATTGCTGGAAGTAGGAAAATCGAGCATACCGATGATTGCAAGTAATTTTTCATTCTCTTCGATTTGTATTACCAGAAACATGCAACTTTCCTTGGTTTAACAAGATAATTCGGTGTGGTGCAGGTATCTTGACAAAGCTGCTGTTATCTCAGAAGAAGAAACGAAATCCGGAGATTTTTCCAACTCGTGGAGGCTATGCACTGTTACGCAAGTAGAAGAACTCAAGATTCTGATCCGAATGTTCCCAATCTGGGCTTCTGGTATCATTTTCTCGGCTGTATATGCACAAATGTCTACAATGTTTGTTCAACAAGGCCGAGCCATGAACTGCAAGATTGGATCGTTCCAGCTTCCTCCAGCAGCACTAGGGACATTCGACACTGCTAGTGTCATCATTTGGGTCCCTCTCTACGACCGGTTCATTGTTCCCTTAGCAAGACGGTTTACAGGAGTAGACAAAGGATTCACCGAGATACAACGAATGGGAGTCGGTTTATTTGTCTCTGTTCTCTGCATGGCAGCTGCAGCCATAGTCGAAATCATCCGTCTCCATATGGCCAACGAGCTTGGATTAGTCGAGTCTGGAGACCCAGTTCCCATATCAGTCTTATGGCAAATCCCACAGTACTTCATTCTAGGTGCAGCCGAGGTGTTTTACTTCATTGGACAGCTCGAATTCTTCTATGACCAATCTCCAGATGCAATGAGAAGCTTGTGCAGTGCTTTAGCTCTTCTGACCAATGCTCTTGGGAACTACTTGAGCTCGTTGATCCTCACACTCGTGACTTATATTACCACAATGAATGGTGCACAAGGTTGGATTTCGGATAACCTCAATTCAGGTCATCTTGATTACTTCTTCTGGCTTTTGGCTGGTCTTAGCCTTGTGAACATGGCGATTTACTTCTTCTCTGCTGCTAGGTATAAGCAGAAGAAAGCTTCATAGTAATGTTGTTCTCTTTCTCTGCTTCCATCACATACAATGTTTGTATCTTTCAGATGTATTTGTCTGTATGTGTGATATTGTCCAGAATTCACAACAATCTACTTTCTCTTTCAGTTTCAAAATTATAAAATTGTATTTGATAATTGATGAATAATTGGCGAAAAAGTTAGGTAATTGACAATTTCTTGTAATAAAAGAAAAGAAATGATAGACCAATAGGGAAAAAAGAAAAAGAAAAAAAACACCAGAAGCGTAAGTTTGGGCTTTTTAAATAAAATGGGCCCATATTTAACGGGTACATTTTGACCCGGAATGAAGAATCTGGTTATATCCGGGTCAAGCAAATCGGAGACGTCAATTGAAAAAGGGGGAAAATTGAGTATTGAGGTTTGGGGATCGCGAAAATGGAGGTTCCAGGTTCATCGAAGAAGATGATCGCAACGCAGGAAGAGATGGCTGCAGCTAAAATATCTCTTGGTTCTAGAGATCAGTGCGCTCATCTCTTGATTCCACTCAACAAATGTCGTCAGGCTGAGTTTTACCTTCCATGGAAGTGCGAGGACGAGCGTCACGTTTACGAAAAATGCGAATACGAGCTCGTCATGGAGAGAATGCTCGCGATGAAGAAGATTCGTGAGGAGGAAGCTATGGCTAAACAGAATAAAGTACAAGGGAATGGTGTTCCTCTAATCCCTAAAACCGCTAATGCTTAGCCCTCTTCGATTCTAGATTTCCGGTGAGTCAATAGCGTTCGGTTTATTTGAATTAGGGTTTCTGAGTAATTGGGAACTTGTTTGTCCGATTGGATTGTATTGGATTAGCATTTTTTCTGAAAAAATTAGATCTTCGAATTCTTCTTAATTCGAATTAGGGTTTCGTTGGGAATAAGTGACATTGTTTGCCAGCTAGGTTTCTTATGCATCATCATTATTGTGAATTGTGATTTTCCATTTGTATCACTGATTGTCCAATATTATATCTCTTCTCAGCAATATCTTAGTTATGGATTTTATCTTCCTGTTGTGTATAACTATCTCCATGATAGATACATATCTGAAGTCTGGATAAAGATAATTCCATCACTGACTGGATTTTCTGTAGATTTTGTTTCATCATGTTGTTTCCTATTGATTCAAAGCTTAATAGAGTAGTCTTTAAGTACTCCGTAGCACTAATGTCCTGAAACCTTCATGTACTTATTTATTAAGGATGCAAAAGAGTCTCACTGATTAACAAGACACAACCCAATTCATTAGATTATATCTTTTATGTTCTCACACTTCTACTCATTGAACTTCTTATGCTTGATCTATGTTTTGTGAACTTGTTAATTGTGTGTCAGATATTCATGGCTAGGAATTGGTGTAGTCAAGCATTGTAAAACTAGAGCTTGTACGAAATGGACTTAGTTCGGTGTCTGAACATCTTTTGCTTTCAAAATTTTGCTAGAAATGCCCAATCTTTTTTTGGTGGATTATGTCACAACATCTACAAAAAGATTCTCGTAATGTCTGTCTTCTTCATCTCCTTCTCACTTGCCATTGAGTATACTCTTACATGTACTGTGATTCTTTCCTTTTTCATATCGTTCCTAATACTCTTATGTGTTTGACTACTTATTCATTGTATCTGTTACAATGATTTGACACCAATGGTGGTTTCTCTGCTCTGAAGACAGACCCTTAAATGTTTTGGTCTAAGATTCTCAACATGTCAATGATTTTGTTTCACCTGATTCTTTATTCATTCGTCTGAGTCCTAATTCATACTCTGAAATATTTGGACAGGAATTCTCTGGAACTGTGGAAGATTGTGGGGCTCTGTTTTCAATATTTTCTCCTTGTTAGTGATGAAAAATTGTTGCTACATTTTCAGATGTGAATGATCAATATTCTTTCATCTTTTTTTTTTCTTTTTTTTTTGGTTTCTCTTGTTAACTTTGAGGTGTTTCTCCAAAAATAAGATGCAAAACTCATATATTTGTTGGTTCTCTATCTTAATTTTGAGAAAGAAATAATATATGAGATCAAAAGGATTGTCATTTCGAATGAAAAAGTTTGACAAACCTCTGAAATTGCTTTAGATATCAAATCATTTTAAATGAAAAGCACATCTAACGAATCTATTGAAGCAAAGTAATGTGACAATAGGTCAATAAATTCATTGAACCAATACTAGAAATTTAAGTATAAAGGTTGAATGTTAGTTGGAAACAAATTCGATAAGAATACGCAAAAAAAATACTAAGGAAGCATAAAAGAATCCTCCATCATTGGGAAATTGCTTTTAAATAGTTAAATATTCATGTTTGAAATTCGACTCTAAAAAGTAGCATATATTTGATAAAAACTATTTTTTTTGTTGGTTAAATGTTTATTTTTGTAGTACATTTCATTAAAATTCGATTCCAGGAAAATTTGTCTCGTTAATGTAATTAGAATTTGGAAAAATTGAATGATGAATCGAACATTATCAATCCATTTGTTGATAAAAAACTTTTATATCAGAAAGTTTAGAATTTTTTTTTGTTTTTTTGCAACAATTAGATCGATAAATGATTATCAACAACCTAAATCTCAACCAATATTTGTAAGACTAGACTTTTTAAAATTAAATTTCGATAAGAAAAACTATAAAAATGAATATATGACAACTGCACCATAGCGATGATGTATACTTGGTTGTTTCCATGATATGAGAACGCCAAAAACCATGGAATAAGGAAAAGAGGTTCGACCAAAAGAAAAAGAACTAAAGATGTTATATGGTAAGAAAAGAAATCAAACCTAATTCCAATCCTTAAGGATAAAAAGTCAAGAGTTGTTTGGTCCTACTTTAATAATTATGCACTCACTACTCCAAGCCTTTTCACATAACAATCAAAACCATTCATTCATGTCTAGATCTCTCCATGTTGTATATTAGATTCTCTTTTCTTGTAATTATAATATTAGTTATGTAATTTTCTTTTGTGGCCCAACCATTCCCAAATCATACTTTTAAACAACTCTCTTTCACTTTTTTTATTTTATTTTATTCTTATGTGTGAAAGGCTTAATTCTTCTCTATTCTCTCTAGGTGTTTCATGGGTTACACCTTTTTATAAATACTTTTTCTTGCATGTGCTCTGATTGGAATTGAGGAATTCAATCAATAGGTGATGAGAAAATTGGCCAAATATATCAGACAATTGTCAAATCATACATATGGTTTGGTGAGATTTTGCATATCCAAAAATGAAAAGAATTGTATGTTTTTTTAGAATCCAGAAAATCCAGTTGGGTTACATTATCTTTATATATATGTACAAATTTTTATAATAATAAAAACCAAAAAGAATTATTGAATGTTTTTTTTTATTGTGGTAAAAGCCATGAATCATGGACCTCTACAGTCAATTACTCATTCAATTTATTTTGGAGCTATTTGTCACTGCCAAACTCATTTAATGTTTTATTTTCACTTGCTTCCATTTTTATTTATCACCGAATAATGTATAGCACTACTACTAACAATTTTGACACTTGAACTTTCAAGTAGACTTTTTATCCATCCATGTAATTGTGTTTAATTAGCAATTTTATCAATGGTGTGTGGTTTAATGATAGTACTTTTTTTAATAATTATTGGTCAAAAACCCAATCAATCATCATTAATAGGATAAATAAAACCTGGTTATAAAAACACTAGTTTGGATGATTGTATATTTGTTGATGGAAAAACTCTTGATTTAACATGTTACTTATCAAAATTATTGATTAAACATTGAATTCTAGATGTAGTTGACTAAATATTCAATATGATGTTGATTTTTTAAAAAATATCAAATTTTGTGTTGACTCGTCCAATTGAACATTCCGTTAATTTTAAATCAAAAATTTATCTAAATTTGAAAGTCAAATCGATTTTGGAAGTTCGATTATGTTCTTATCTTCCTTCTGAAGAACTCTTAAGATAAGTTTTCTCTTTTCTTTCAAGAATAAGCTTAAATTCGTCGGTTTGAAGTGTCGAATACAATATTTTAAACCGACAAATTTGAATTCATTTTTGAAAAAAAGAAAAAATCAAGCTTAAAGGTTTTTTAGAATGAATATAAGAACTGAATCGAACTTTTAAAATCGATTTGGCTTTCAAATTTAAAATTTTTTTATTTGAAATTAACGAAATATTCAATTGACCGAGTCAATACAAAGTTTGTTATGTTTTGCAAAAATTAACATTAAATTAATTTTAATATTTATTTAACTATATTCAAAATTTAATATTTAATCAATAATTTTTGATAAGTAGCATCTTAATGCATAAAAAGATAGGTGTCGATTTCGCCACGGAATTGATAATTCTGACTTACTGAAAATCTGTCGGCGTCACATAGACGAGTTATAGAGAATGAGAGGTTTATTAAAACTGTTTTATCTCTTTTCAATTTTCATTCTCTTAATTTTTTTGTTTTTTTTTGGCTTTTAAGTTGACAAACTAAAAAAATACAAGTCCACTAATTCTTTCTAAGAATATAACACCTTTTTTTTTGGGTTAGATATAATATACTCACCTTGCAATGTGTCTAATTAATGATTATTTGGATCAATGATCATAATTACTTAGTTGATTAGCTTTTTGTTTGTAAGTGAACTTTAATCTAGTGACAGGCGGTAAGTCCATATAAGACATGCGCACTTGTATAATCAGGGATCGAATATCATCACTTATATTATGTAGGAACTTAGCTAATAAGTCGATATGTTATGCTCCAATGTTGATAAAAAAGAAAAAAATTTAGTATTTTGTCTTATCTTCTATAGTCAATATATAGATAATATACGCAACTCGTGCGTCTTTGACAAGCAGGTTATTGAATAATATTTTAACTACCATTTAATCAAACACTAACCTTTTTCAACATGATTGTTTAAATTCTCTTAAAGCATTAAAGCAATATTTGGCATATATGTAGAGAATTCAACTTTTTATTATAATAAAGAGAATGTCACAAGAATGAGAAGAAAAAGGCAAAACATAAAAATAGTAGTCAATGACCTTCACTTTGTGTGTAATTTTTATATACTATTTAATTATGCTTAATTTATGTATTTTTCTTTGGGTGACGACTTTGTATTGTTATTGAAGTTCTTCTCTTAATTAAATATTCATTTGGTTTGTGTAATTCTTGCTACCACGTGAAACCACGTGTATATATATTCTTAGAATCCAAATATATAAAATTGTTAACAAAATATTTATGTATAAAGTCAAAATCTATTTGAAAAGAACATTTTTGTGATTCTTTAACAAAAAAAAAACATTTTTGTGATTAATATAAGTAGATAATTGTAGAATAGCTAATACAATTACATGATGTTGGAAGAAATACAAGTTGTATAAATCTGACCACAAAGAAAATATATTGTCGGTTTAAATATTGAATTCTTTGTTGGGAAATTGGAGAAATGAGTAATTATTGTGGGCTACCATGTAAGAAGAGATAATGATGGTTTTGATTTGTCAAACTACAAAGCAGCAATGATAAATCAGAAACGACCAGAATGATGGGGCAAGTTTATCATTTAGGGAAATAAATAAGAATGCAATCACCAATTTTATAACTTTTTTAAATATTATATATTTATAAGGTTTTATAAAAGTTTATTAAAAATATATTGTATATTATGTGATATAAGAACCTCATAAATATTATTTATAGCATGTTTTATTTTATAAAAATTTGTAAATATATATAATGTTTTTGAAAATAAACAAAAATAGTGATTTTTTTGTTATGGATAGATAAACCCTAATTCTAATTAAAATTTATAAGTTCTTAACAATATCATATGGGTCAAATATTATTTTCAAAAATTGAACTCAAGTGGATAGTAAAGTAGGGGTGACTAAAGTGGCTATCCCTTATGATATTAAAGATATAGTACACACAATAACATTAAAAAACATTATAAACAATTAGATCGATAATAATTCGATTCAAACTACAACTTCCTAAACTTGTGACAATATTATGTGTAACAATGTGATTCTTTGAGTTGAACACATGAAAGATACATCTCTAGTTTAAATTTTATTTCTATAAATATTGTATTTATATTGTCAAATTTTTTTATTTCACCCCTTTATATAAGGGGAATGAAGTCAAAAGGGTGGTCCATAAGACATAACGAAGGACCATTATAATTTTGTGATTTACTGAAAAATCAGAAAGTTAAACACGAAACCCTAAATCACAAAAAAAAAGAGAAAATAGGAACAATTATTATGCAATGGTCAAAGCTAAGCAGTTGGGTCTATTTTTTTTTCACTTCTTCTTTTTTGTCTGAACAACCTATGGTTAAAAGCTTACAGTAGAGGAAACTTCTTCATTTGGGTAAGAATCTCAAATTCCTATAAGGCTAACATTAGTACATATCAAAATTATAGAAAATCTATACATATATGTATAATCATTTATTTTAAATTCTTTTGTAGTGAGAGACTCAATACTCGGATCTAATAATAGATTATGTTTTTTTCATGCAAGTTGTTGTATAGGATCTCTAGTACATTTGATATGCAATGATTCTCTTTTAAAATTCTTTAAATGTTTAAGATAATAAAGAATTGAGGTCAAAAGTCAAGACTAAATGTAACCAAAGTCAAATGAATTTTCGTATGATTACCACTTTTGTAGATTATATCTTTTTCTATGTCAAAAAACATATGTCACTTTTTTTCTTCTATAAATTAACAACATTCCAGCTGGTTATTTTATATACATATATCTTATTGTTTAAATACATGACTCAACTATAAATCATAACTTATTATGAAAATTTGACTTTACGATGTTTTACGTATCGTCACGTTTGTCATGAACAATTCCTAAAACAAAAAGAAATTAAATAAGTATATATTTATGACTTTTAAATCGTTTTGAGGTAATTCAATTTAAAAAAAACATGAAAATACATTAACCAAATTTGGCATATATAAAACCAATATTCTAAAAGGGTTGGTGATAAAATAGCTGAGTGTCACTTCTACTATTTTCTCCACCCGAATATACTTTAAGAAAATTTCATTGGTTGCAAGTGATATTATTAAAGATTTTTAGAAAAAAAATTTAATTAGGATTGGAATTTGTTATTTCAATTGTTGACAAAAAAAATTCCAACATAACTAAACTCATAATTAATATAAGTTAGCTAATATAGATTATATTAAGTTTCACCTAGATTATTTTGTTTATAGAAAACATGAAATTAAATAGAATTGAAGGCAGCTACAATGGAATAACCAGGAAACAATAAATGAAAGAACCTTTTAAAAAGTTAATATATTTTGGAAATTATACAAAATATAAGTATAGAGAGATTATATATAAGTATGAATGAATCCAAAAAGACAAAGAGAATAGATGGAAAAAGAGACAGTCATCTTTTAACAAAAAGCCAAAAACAAATCAGAAAAACAAAAACTTACTCTTTTAATCCAACCCACACCCTCAAATCCTCTCTTATTAGGGTTCTTCCTTTCTCTCTTTCTTCTTCACAAAAATAAAATTCAAATCTGTTTGTTTTTAGGATTCTTCAAAATGGGTAAGTGTAGTGGAAGAAACGGTAACGGTAACTTTAACTGTGGTGGATTTAACGGTCACGGTGGCGGTGGAGTTAGACCTTACGTACGTTCTCCTGTTCCTCGTCTTCGGTGGACGCCGGATCTTCACCATTGTTTTGTTAACGCCGTCGAGATTCTCGGTGGTCAACAAAGTAAGTTAAAAAAATCAAACTTTTGTTATTTTGTTTGATTCAAATATCTTAAAGTTTGGATATTTTCATCATCTTATTCAAATTTTGCTACTTTGTTACGTTCTTATCTTCAAGTTTGGATTTTTATTTGGATATTTTCTCATAAAGTTTGTAAATTTCTCAAAGAATCATCTTTTAAAACCAAATCTTCACACTTTTACTACTTTGTTTCATTCATAAATCTTAAATTAAGGATTCTTTTTTGGATATTTCTCAAAAAGTTTGAAAATTTTCTCATCATGGTGAAGAAGAATCATCTTAGTCAGGTTTTTGAGCCATATTAAAGTTCAGATTTTGCTTTCTGAATATTTTGAAGCAATATTGAAAATTTCTTCATTGTTTTTTCATATAAAGTCATAAAAAAGAATCATCATAATCACTTTTTGTAATATTTTGTTTTGTTCTGGTTGTTATTTTACTTATTTTTGTATTTGATAAAACAGGAGCAACACCAAAACTTGTTCTTAAGATGATGAATGTTAAAGGACTCACCATTTCTCATGTCAAAAGCCATCTTCAGGTTATTATAAATTTACCAAAAACATCAATTTGTTTTTTTCTTTATTTATGATTCATTCATAGTCTTATTAACTCATTTGATCATACATAACAGATGTATAGAGGATCTAAACTCACTTTAGGCAAACCAGGTAAACATATTTTTATTGTTTGTTTATTTACATGAAAATAAAATTTCAGAAATCATGATTTTAGAAAAGAATGGGACCGTTGATTTTTTTATATTCGAACTGTTAACATCAAAGCCATAATAATGGATGGAATTTAATTATTTTACTGTATCTGTTTGTAGTATGTACTATTCATAAGAAAATTGTCATAAATACATATATTTAAAATTTATTAAGTAGTAGAGAAAAAGAGAATATTCATTATGGTCATTAAATTAATTGAATTATTTTTATTTTTGGGGACAGAAGAAAGCTCTTCATCTTCAATAAGAAGAAGACAAGACAGTGAAGAAGATTATCTTCATGACAACTTGTCTTTACACACAAGGAATGATTGTCTTTTGGGTTTTCACTCTTTTCCTCTTTCTTCACATTCTTCTCTTAGGTATTTATTTTGTTTTCTTTTTTATTTATTGTTTTCTGACAAGTTTTTAAAAGCTATTTATCTAATATACTTTATTTTGTCTGTATTTGCATTGTCTTCTTTTAATTTTTAGTTTACTTTGGTGCAGAGGAATAAGAAATGAGCAGCCTTTAGACTCTGGTGATGATGATGATGACTTTCTTCACATCATGAACATGAAGAAGACAGAAGAAACGACGACGTTTCAACATCATTTTTCCATGGTAACTATTTTTTTGTCAACTGTTATTTTATGTAAATATAAAACATTTACATTTTATCACTTAACCGGAGTCAAAACCAAGTCAAATATAGCCAGATTTGGAGTCCAAACCGGTTTTATTTAGACTCTCATAATATCTAAATTAACTTAAATCCGGTTTATACCCAAATAAATCATAAGTCAATAAAACCAAGAATCTGAAAACCCAAAAGATCCTACCTAAACTTATTGATAAAAGATTTACATTTTGTCACTTAACCGAGATCAAAACCAAACCGAATATACTCCGGTTTGGAGTCCTGACTGGTTTTATTGAGATTCTGGTAATATCCATACCACATTAAGTATTATTTGTCTTTACAAGGCTCATTAGAACTCAGGTCTTCATAAATTGTTTCCATAACCGGGGTCAAAGCCTAAAGAAATCTAGTCCGGTTTGGAATCCTAACCGGTTTTGAGACTCTGGTAATATCCAAATCAAATTAAGTGATTTATGTCTTTTCAACTTGAAGGAACTCAGACCTTTATAGACTGATCCCATTTGAGTGGCATATAAGGTTTGGTTTTTGAGTCTTTAATCTGTATGATTGAAACTAGAGTATAACCGAACCGAATTAAATCCGGTTTAGTAACTAATTTTTATCTTTTTGGTTCATCAGGAAACACAGAAGGAGAAGAACAACTGGGATGATACATGGAGAGAACAAGAGCAAGAAGAAGAAGATTTATCATTGTCTCTGTCATTAAATCATCACCATTGGAAAAGCAATGGATCATCTTTGAGTGAAACAAGTGAAGCAGTCTCAACTTGTTCTGCACCATTCATCTCCAAAGATTGCTTTGCTTCTTCTAAGATTGATCTTAATCTTAATCTTTCAATCTCTCTTCTCGGTAGTTAATTACTTAAAAAACAACAAAAAATCTTTGTTCTTAGATTAGATTCAGTGAAAACATTCGTATGTGTTTTGAAACTAGGTCTTGATGTTTTCCAGAGATTGAAAATTAGTCGAAATTTTGCAAATAAATTTAGATAAAAATCTCTTCAAACTTAAAAAAAAATTAAAAAAATCTGTTGGATGAAATAAGCCCAAATCCTTTGTGAACATAATTATAATCAAAACAGGCCAAGGAATAATCGCAACGAGAGAGAAATAGATTTACGAAGATTAAGTAAAATTTGATTAATGATTTGTTATCCTTCTCAACTTTCACTACAAGAAAACACTCAAAAGATTGATCACCATAATGATCAAAACTTGGTCAAAATGGGCCTTTTCAAACAATTTTTGATCAAAACCGAGTGGACAGAAATCGTTAGTCAACTTTTCTAGTTGGTCGGAAAATAATCAAAATGTTATGACCAGAAAATCCTTTGATTAATGATTTTTTTTCGTGCAAAAAACGGAAAATCATCTAATTCTCTATATTAAATTATTATGTTTGCAACTAAAAAAAAAGGTTAAAGTTTAGGTGAACGATTGTAAAAAAAAAATATTTAGGTGAACATGATAGTGATATCACGTGAGTATTTTTTCAATTAAACAACTGTTATTTTTTCACGTGAGTATGTTTGAATTTTATCGTTGTACGCCCGGTAAACTTCATAGTTCCTCTTTCTCATAGACAGAATAATTTTCGCAAAATCTCAATCTTCGCTGATGACAAGGTTGGAGAAGGAGGTAATCGATCAGTTCACAATTTGTAGCAATGATTTCTTTGCTTCGATATCAGGAGTATCTTTATGTGAAAAAAAATAATTAAAATAACATCAGATAGTAATTAACATGTAAATAGTTAAATAATCATAACATAATAAACATGTAAACAATTAAATAATTATAAGCACAATTATAAGCATATTTCTTACCATGTAATGGATCGATATGGGAAAGTTTGATCTTGTCATGATTGTTAAGAGTTTCAAACTTTGCATAGTTCAATGCTTTTGTATTCCCGTACCCATCAAACCTAGAAATGTAAAAGTTCCACTGTTTGAGATATTTCTGGACATTCTCATATAAATCATCAACTTTAAACATGGTTGGGATCGCACAATTTTCCCAATCCCATATCAAATGTATGTAGCGAAGTTGTGCATAAGCGGAAACCTACAATAAAAACCAACTCAATTATTTAATTATCAAAATATTATGATAACATCACTAAAAACACTAAATTAAACTAATTTATTGATTTAGCTTGCATGTAAACTACGACCCAAATCATATAAATCATTCTCCTGGGCAAACTCAACACATAAACCATCACTACAACAAAATAAGGAAAAAAAGTTATAATTAGTGATTTGGAAAAATTAATAAATTTTAAAGAGAAACAAAATGTATTCGTTTAACTTTCATTCTTGTCGTGGATTGACGAGATTCGGTTGCATGTTTTTCTTCAAAAAATGTCACCACTGTCAAATTTCTTGTGTAGACGTATAGAGGCTTCGTATCAGTAGGAAATGCAGCTATGATTTCTTCTTCGAAATGTCTCAATGGAATAACGATGGACAACTAAATTCTTGGTTTTTATGCAGCTTTGATCTCTTCCCACTAACAACTCTTAGCCACTTTTCTCCTCATATACAAATTCATATTTTTTTGAATTTTTTTTTCGTGCAAAAAACGGACAATCATCTAATTCTCTATATTAAATTATTATGTTTGCAACTAAAAGGAAAGGTTAAAGTTTAGGTGAA
Source organism: Lepidium didymum (assembly GCA_963920545.1). Classification (NCBI taxonomy): domain Eukaryota; kingdom Viridiplantae; phylum Streptophyta; class Magnoliopsida; order Brassicales; family Brassicaceae; genus Lepidium; species Lepidium didymum. Next base: position 16,670,552 of record OY986988.1, on the reverse strand, counting down.
CGATTGTCAAAAAAAATACTTAGGTGAACATGATAGTGATATCACGTGAGCATTTTTTCAATTAAATAATTGTTATTTTTTCATGTGAGTATGCTTGAACTTTATCATTGTACGCCAAGTAGACTTCATAGTCCCTCTTTCTCATAGACAGAATAATCTTCGCGAAATCTCAATCTCCGCTGATGACTAGGCTGGAGAAAGAGGTAATCGATCAGTTCACAATTTGTAGCAATGCTTTCTTTGCTTCAATATCAGGAGCATCTTTATCTGGAAAAAAAATATTTAATAACATCATACAGTAATTAACATGTAAATAGTTAAATAATCATAACATAATAAACATGTAAACAATTAAATAATTATAAGCATACTTCTTACCATTTGATGGATGGACATGGGAAAGTTTGATCTTGCCATGATTGTTAAGAGTTTCAAACTTTGCATAGTTCAATGTTTTTGTATTCCCGTACCCATCAAACCTAGAAATGTAAAAGTTCAACTGTTTGAGATACTATTGGACATTCTCATATAAATCATCAACCTTAAACATAGTTGGGATTGTATAATTTTTTCAATCCCATATCACATGTATTGAGTGAAGTTGTGCATGAGCGGAAACCCTACAATAAAAACCAACTCAATTATTTAATTACCAAAATATTATGATAACAGCACTAAAACATTGAATCAAATTAATTAATTGATTTAGCTTGCATGTAAACTATGACCCAAATTATATAAATCATAATCCTCGGCAAACTCAACACATAAACCATCACTACAACAAAAGAAGGAAAAAAAATTATAATTAGTGATTTAGGATTATTAATAAATTTTAAAGAAAAAAAAATGTATTCGTTTAACTTTCATTATTGTCGTGGATTGACGAGATTCGGCTGCATGTTTTTCTTCAAAAAATGTCACCACTGTCAAATTTCCTGTATAGACGTATAAATGCTTAGTATCAATAGGAAATGCATCTCTGATTTCTTCTTCGATTGTCTCAATGGAATAACGATGGACAACCAAAGTCTTGGTTTTTATGCAACTTTGATTTCTTCTTGGTGATCCGTCTCCAAAGTCGCCACCAAAACCTTTTATCAATAAAATATTACAGTAAAGATGACAAAGATCAATTTGTCAATAAAATGTTACAATCGAAAGATCAAGTTATCAGTAAAATATTACAATCAAAAGATCAATTTATCAATTTACCAACAGATCGATCGTCTCCTCTGTCACCTCTTCGGATGTTGCCTTCACTAGGAGATCGACCGCTTCCTGTGTCATCTCCACGATTGCCTCCTCTGTCACCTTCACGGTCACCGCCTCCAAACTATAGACTAAATGTCTTAAATGAAATATGGTGGGATTCGGAATATAGATAGATTTCAAATATTGGACCATATACTTGGAGACTCTTTTATAAGTTCTAATTTGTTGGTAGATTTGATCTTATCAAGGATCTCTAAGAATTTTTTTTTTTTAATATAAGATTTAAATTTATATTAGAGTTAGATTATATAATTTTTTCACCTTGGATTAATTTTTTTGTTTGTATATATAATTAAAATTTTGACCATTTCTTTACCACATAAATTTGATCATAAATTCGTAGAAAATTTTGTGATTAAATATTGACCAAACACATAACATTAAATATTAGCAAAAAAGTTCTAACTAATTCTTGAACATTTAGAGCGGGAATTTGATATGAATGAAGTAAGAAAAACTTAAAATTTGCTCAAAAATTATATTTTGACCAATATTTTTGATAATTGACAATTTTTTTACCACATATTTTTCTTTCACAAATTATTGATGTTGTTTTGACCACAAATAACTTCGTCACAGATTTTCAAATTCTTAAATTTGGTCAACAAATGGTCTTATTTTATTGACTTTTTGGGCCAAAAATTTTGACCATCAATTTCTGATCGAAAAATTATGATGATTTCTTGACGAATTATGTTGAATATGTAATGGTCAATTTTAGACTTTTATACATAGTTTCCTCTGCTCAAACGACATAGTAGCATGTTAGTTACTTAATACTAAAGCATAAAAGGATAGAGAAGCCTCTGATTCTTCTTTCAGAGTCTTATGCTTCATGGAACTCTCTCTTCCCACTAGCAACTCTTAGCCAGTTTTTTCCTCGGCTATAAATTCATATATTTTTGAAATTTTTTTTTCATGCATAAAGCAGCGGACAATCATCTAATTCTCTATATTAAATTACTATGTTTACAAGTAAAAGGAGAAATTAAAATTTAGGTGAACGATTGTCAAAAAAGTGTTTAGGTGAACATATACTGATATCACGTGAATATTTTTTCAATTAAACAACTGTTATTTAATATCTTTATATATAATAAATTAATTTTATTATCCTATAAGAGAAATTAATATTATATTTTAATATCCTATATAAAATAAATTATAAGAGATAGGTTTTCATATTATATTTTTTTATTTGTGATATTAGTTATTATTTAAATACTACATTAGTAATGAATATATCATTTGTTGTCATTTTATATTTTAATTATAATGTGGCATTCTAAAAAAAATCAACATTTTACTTTGTATATATAATATATTTTAGTTACAAAATAACAGAGGTATTCATTTTTTCAAATTGTGACATTTGTTTTAATATAATTACAAAATTAATAGATGTATCCAATAAATTCATAATTGTTTTCAATCATGGTTGAAAATTAAAAGATTATTTAAATATGATAGATGATGTGGCATTCTAAGAAGAGAGCAGCATTTTACATAGAAGTTGGTAAAATGTTATTAGCATCACTTTTCATTAATGTAAATTTTATATTATTTTCTTAAGTGATGTGAATTCGTATTTTGATTCAATGTTTTTTAAATGATGTAAAGTAATATAACTTTGTATCAGTTTTATTGAATTGATGTCGGACAAGTTAAAAAACAGTGTCACATTTTTTATAGAATTAATTACCAAAAGTGGATGGAGATTAATAAAGTTTTCCAAAATAGGAACACGGAGGGATTTGTTTCCGAAATGGGAACTTTTGATTTTTGTAAAATTACTAATCTGCCCTTATTAACGTGTGTAGGAAATTGGAACCGTCGTTTTCATTACTGGAGGGTTTACTGTTCCGCTTTAATAGAGAGAGTTTCAGAGTGTGGATTGTCGGAATGGTTCAAACTCGTAGTCGGCGGAGAACGGTGTCGGAGGCTTGTCCGGTGCCAGAGGGATCTCAGAAATCGCGGCGTTGCAGAGGGGTACTCGGAGCTCCGCTAATGTCCATGATATCTAAATGGAGATTCCGATAGTTTAGATTTTTCTCCGGCTCTGGGCCGCTGGAGAGTGGAGATGGCGGCGGAGGCGTGGAATCTTCTCGTCGAGGTTCAAAAACAGTGAAATCTGTTTTTGAACACCTGTTTACAGGTGTTCTCTTTTATCTTTAACTTCTTGCTTCTTTGCATTATCTGAGGTCTTTTTCTTCTTTCCAATTTTGGCTTCGGTGCTTGTCTTTTCGCTTCTTTGCATGTTGTTCTTCTCTGTTCTCGTTTTCGTCCATCTTCATTTCCTTGTTACCAAATCGGTTTGATGGTGTCTTCCTGATGTTGCTGGTCTTCGGTGTGTTACACAAATTTGGGTTTCTCTTTTGCCTCAATTTATCTTACTCTTTTGCATTTGATGTTAACTCTTTGCTTCTCCTCTCTTCTTCGCCTTTTCTCGTTACTGCTTTGTTTTTCTGCTTTCGCCTTCGCCGTCTTTGGATCTCGCCTTATTCCTTGTCGACCCTTGCGGTATGTGTTGCTTTTTGAGATGTTATTCCGGTGGTCTAATGTCATTATGGCTTTGCTTTCTACATTGTTTAATCATCAGATTGATTTTGTTTGTTTCAGCGGTTATGTCTTCGGTACTTTTCTGCACTTCTGTCATTTGTTCTTCACTTGCCGTTTAATGTTTCTCCCCGCTCACATTTCTCCTGTCATCTTATATTTTCCATGGATTCGTTTGTTTGTCTATGATCCGTTCTTTCTTTTTTTATATATGCATTTCATGCTTTCTGTGTGTCTGAGTTATCCATGACCCGTTATTTGGTTTATATATTTTCATTTTCAGGCTATGTGTGTGTGCGCGCTTTAGTTTTTTGTGGGTATTGGTAATACGCAATTGTGTTAGTTTCAGAGAAATCTCTCGTGTTGAACGTGTCCTCTTTTCATATCTCTTCACACCAGGCTAATGGTGTTTCTTTCCTCTGTTTTTTGAATATCTTTGTTTACATATTTATTTGCTCTTGTGCTTACCCTTCACTTCTATTGTTCTTCTCTTTGAGTCCTTGTTGCTTGTACCTTTATCATCAATTATGCCATTTTAATTGCGGTCTGCTAACCTTGGACGTGCTCCTCTTCTTTGCATATGCTTTTCTTTTTTCTGTGCTGAAGGCTCTTACTCCTCCTGCATCTTTTTTATTACTCGTTTGTTCTTTTACTTTTCATCTGTTCTGTATACAATTAAGTATCTTTCATGAACTCTGTTATGTTGCTTTTTTTTCTTTTATGCTTTTTTCTTATGGTGCTACTTTCTCACCTATTTTTGTTCAATTACCCTGACATTCAGTTTGTCTTCGCAGTTGGGAATGGGGAGAACTCATGGTCTGGACATCGAATTGGATAAAGGAAGGAGTAATGAGAGCTCCAATAAGGAAGAACAAGAATTTCGATGTTAATCTCAGAGTGAAGGATTTAATAGACCAAATAACAGGCGAATGGAGTATATGCAAGCTTAAGCAACATTTTTCTCCTTCGATAGGTTTATCCTTAGATAAAACCTTCCCTGTAGATACCAGATCTTTACACTTGGTTGAATACGAAGAGTGGAGATTACTCATCTCAATCTGGTTATCAGATGATGATGCACAAGGTGGACAATAACACAGCCTCTATCTCTACGCCTCAACATTCTCTTAACGGCATCAAAGAAAGAATCTGGAAAAATTTCAATGCCTGCAAAGATTAAGGTCTTCATATGGAAAACAATAAGCGGTGCATTTCTAGTTGCAGACATGCTTACTACACGAAGCTTGAAAATAGACACAAGATGTCAGTTATGTGGTCATGAGGGAGAGTCTATAAATCACATACTCTTCTCATGTCCGTTTGCCAGCATATATGAGCTTTGTCTTTGTTTCCATCTCCATAGGGAGGTTTTAACAACCACTCTGCAGCTCATAATGGCTATGAATGGATGCACTAGTTTTTGGTTTTTGTTTTTAGTTTTTGGATTCCAGATTTTAGTTTTTATTCCGGTAGAGCTCCCGTCGTAGTGAGGATTCTGGTTCATGACTAATTCTTACTTGAAGATGATGTGGACTAGAATCAATTTCCTTCGTCATGTCCTTGAACTTGGTTACAGCTTTGTTTTCACAGTAAGAAATCTGAAACCAAGTGTTCATTTGCAGGTTCTTCTATCGAATCAAATCGAATGATTCATTTTCTTCCTGGTTTGTCTGCAGGATGCTGATGTGATGTGGTTCAGGAACCCTTTTGGACATTTTTACAAGAACATTGATTTCCAGATTGCTTGTGATCATTATCTAGGGAAATCAAACGATCCAAGCAACAGACCAAATGGATGATTCAGCTTTGTTAGGTCTAACAACAGAATTATAGAGTTCTACAAGTTCTGGTACGAGTCACGGCTCAAATACCCTGCACATCATGACCAAGATGTTCTAAACTTCATCAAAACAGATCCTTACATAGTTAGTATCCAACCTTAGGCATACGATTAGATACTTGAACACAGCTTATTTTGGTGGATTCTGTGAACCAAGCAAAGATTTGAATGCTGTTTGTACAATGCATGCTAATTTTTGCTTTGGTATGGTTACTAAACTTCATGATCTTAGAATCATGCTTCAAGATTGGAGAGATTTCAAGGCTTTACCATTTCATCTTCAAAACTCTGGTTTCTCCTGGAAAGTCCCACAGAATTGCAGGTTTTAATCTGCTTTGATGATTTTTGTTTCCTAATTCTTTGATATTGTTCCAAAGAAGATTCATGAAACGTTTTTTTTTTGTTTTTCAGACTTGATTCACTCCTCGACGATATGTTTGTAGAAGAGAGCGAGACAACAAGAGAATCTTAAGAGTGAAGTGTGTTACAGTGTAAATAGAGAAAAAAATTCATACGAAGCTTACTTTCATTTGTAAAATCATCAATCATTTTCAAAGAGAAATATAAATACATAATTCACAAATGGCTTCTTCATTGTCTCAATATTATGATGATTTCAAATTGAGTATTTTGGTGTGTATATGTATAAGTATCAATTTTTTAATTTTTTTTTAACATTGGGCCACAATTGACCGACCCATTAGCCAAGTTCCTACATAATGTAGACGGTGGGACTCGATCTTTGGTTGTGCAAATGCACTGTCTTCAGTGAACTTACCGTCTGCCACTAGACTAAATGCAACTTGCAAGTATCAATTTTTTTAGTTGAAAATCTCAATTTCATATTCAAGATGAATTAATTATAAATATGAAATTTTTTACTGAAAATCTCAATTTATTCTTGTAACGCTTATAGTAGTTATAAATTGTATAAAAGATAGATATGAAACATTAATAGCCTCGCGGCATGACTTATACGTGGACAAATATTTTTGATATGAAAGATTTATGGTTTAACTATGACTTACACGTGGACATATAATTTCTTAATTACATTTAAAATACATTTGAAAATATTTATAATAGTCTTGCCATAATTTATACACAGACAAAATTTTCTTAAAATTATATTTAAAATAGATTTTTTTGAACTTGTCATGACTTACACGCGGATATTTATTTACCAAATTTTTTTTATTAAAATTGTTTTTAATATATATTGGTAATTTACTCAAACAACTTTTGTCGATTTGCACTTTAGTCAATTTACTTAGTTAATGTAATTAATGATTTTGCAAAAGTGCATTATCTCTATTTAAATTTACTCTTAACTCATTTATGTACTTTGTGTTATATATATATATATATGGTTCTTTATTACATAGTGAGAACTGAGAAGTAAGAAATTGATAGCAGCTGCTTCAGAAATTGACCTCAAACTCGACGTGCTAAAAGAGGTGAAGTTCTTTTTACTATTTTAAATTTAATTATGGCTTTATTTATTATATTTCATTTATATTTACTTTGACGTGAAAGAAATTTCTATTCAAAAATGTATATGAGAGGAAAGGATATGGTTCAAATGTCATTGTTATCGGGAATGGCAATTATATTCCTTTTTCTCAAAATAATTATGCAAATAATAAACAATCACATCGTTTGTGTTTTTTTGGTTCTCTTATGGTTATATATATTTTAAACAAGTTTTACAAAGACTCATATATAATTGGGGGTCATAGACTGAATTGAAAATTTATATTAACATATTATTACTCTTATTTTGGAGGTTGTTCAAGATTTTCATATATATTTTATAGCAGAAAATTTTCTTGATATTATACATTTTTTCAAGTGAGAGTATATCATTTTCTCAGATTAATATATAGTTTCTAGTTATATACATATATTTATGCGTTATTATATATATATATATATGTGTAATTTAATTTTAAAGGAGGGAAATTAAATTGAAGATCTTTTAAATATTTGTTATTCTAAGAAATTTATATAATAATAATAATTATTATTATTATTATAACTTAAGTAGTTTGAATTTATGTAGTGTATTACTGTTGTTCTAAATTCGAATTTACGTAGTGTATTACTATTGTTCTAAATTCTTTTTTCTCTACCATTATAACATATGTGTTGGCTTTGTAAGTGGACCCATGTTATAATTTGATGGTTCAAATATAATGGCACTCCTTTAATTTTGGAAAAACAGAGTGTATAAAATTTATCTATATGTTAAAATTAAATCCAACCTTCTTTCTTTGTTTAACACACTATTATAGCGTTAACAAATTATGTATTTTATTTGTTTTGTTTTAGTCAATTATAAAAGGTGATAGGTGTCAAAAACTCAAATAATAAACCAACATTCTTTGTTCCATTATGATATTTTTGTAAAACTGGAATCTATTAGACCTAGTTGAAGAATAAAAACTTAAGTGTGTATATATATTTTGTTTTTTCCATGGAACTTTTTTTTCCAATAATTTTCATAAATTTTTAGAGTCAAATAAAAACTCCAATAAATTCTGAACAACATAAGTTAGAATCTCAAGCGTTATAATCATTATTATTGTATAATTATTTTATTTTATTATTATTTTAAATCCGGTAAAAAAAATTATAGATCTGTCTCTGATTTTTATCGAATTATGTGTTATGAGTAATTCATGATTTTCAATAGTATAATGAAGAATATATATAGATATAGAGGGTATTTATTTTACATTTTTAGTTTAGATATATAAAAAATGAAGGAGGTATATGATTTAGGGAATTATTAATAGATTTATTTATAATCTGTTTCTTAACTAATTGCTTGAATATGGGAAGAGACGACGAAATATAGTTAAAAGTGTGGAGTATCATTTTGGTTTTACTTTACCACATACATGTAAAATATATACAATCATTCTTCTTTTTGTCCTCTTTTATATTTGGAATATTTCGTTTCACATTCAATCTTCTATGACACATATACATACATAAATACATACATATATATATATATACTTACATATAAATATAATATGATTTGATAGGAACTTTTAAAAACAAAAAAAGAGACCCATATGAGATGATGATGATGATGATTGTGACAAATAAACGTATTTAGTAAATATAACTTGCTTTGGGGATTAACTTTTGAAAATTCGAGGAAACTGTCTATCTATATTATAAGTATAAAAAGAAATTTAATTAGTTAAAATATATCACATCAAAGTTAACATAAAACAAACTATTTTAGGAGTATTATATAGTCGCTTTAATAACCGCTAATTTATTTTCATCTCATATAATAATTCCTTATATGGATACAATTTTATTACATGCTATATAATCGAATGTTTTAAATTAGTTAAATCTTGCGTATGCAATAATTCCGACAATTTTTGTTTCTTTACGATATATAAAAAACAAAATATTTTTTTAGATGTGAAGCCAAACTTTTCTAGCAGCTGCAATCTCGTATAGATATTTTATATTACTATCAAAATATCTTCTTTTACATTATTTTAGTGTCACATTAAGATTATATATTATGGTAAATCGTTTTACAAAATTGTTATAGATCGAAAAAATACTTGAAAATTATTAATATTATTAATATATATATATAGAGATATGTGTTAGCGAGAGAGAGGAGCTGTTGAAGGTCGTCTCACGCACCATCCACTGTCGTTTTGTGGCAAATGGATTGGGTCCACCGACCTCTGTAGTTCTCATACTCTCTTTTTTCTAGAAATTATATTTAAGTTGAAAAATTGAAACTAATTAAATTTTCTGAGTATGTTTTAAGTTTTTAGTGTCGACACCCAAATTATATTTAATATGTGTAAGAAACCAAATTTCTTTTATAATTTGGATAATCCAGTTTATCAAAAATATGAATATTTTTTTGTCAAAGATTTTTTCACCTGAATTTGTTTAATGGGTTTATAGGTCAGTAAATCATAAGATTGGATTAATCTTGGAAAATTATGTGAATGTCCTGATTTTGTTTGCAAAAACAGTCGAATATAAGATAACATATTTCTATCATCCAAATTTTAGTTACCACTAAACCATATTTCATATAAAATTTACACAAATATGTGTCTTGATTTTTTGGTATCCTATATATGAAAAATATAAAACTATTATACATATGTATATAATTAAAACTTATACCAAATTAGTCAAGCTATATTAAAATTCAGTTTGGGAATCTTACCCTGTTTTTTTAACCGAATATGAACTTTTTAACACTCTAGACTATAAAAATTGAGTGACTTTTTAATTTTATTTTTATTCTAACTTGCTTAGCATTCTTTTCACAAGTCACTTTCAACTTCTCTCTTCTATTACCTCACAAGAATTTCTATGTTTTTTATTTAAATAAAAATATATAAATTAATTAATAAAAAATCTGGAATATCCCATTTTTAGGGCTTTATTGAGATAAGATATCAGTGGAAGTCAAAAAAGAATTTAATGTTAAAGAGTTTCTTCTCTCTATAGTTTCATTTCATTTCTCTTTTTCTTTTTTCTTCTTCTTCCTCTCTCTCTCACCATCACATAGAACACAGAAGAATCCATGGCTGCTTCTTCATCTTCAGCTGCTTCCTTCTTTGGTGTCCGACAAGATGATCAATCTCACCTTCTCTCTTCCTCCGCCGCTTCTCCTCCTCCTCCTCCGCCGCAGCAACCGCCACAGCCACCGCTTGAAGCTCCACCACAGAAAAAGAAAAGAAATCAACCAAGAACTCCAAGTATGTTAACTTAATTACCTCTTAATTTCAATCTCATAATCTTAAATTTAATAAAAACATATAAACAAATATTTTTTTACTTAATTATTGATGAAAAAGAGAAATCCCTTTTTCATATTCCCTTTTTCTCCCCTTTTCAATTCTTACAAATCTTGAAATAATCAAATTAGCAAAACCCTAGTACAAAATTCAGATTTATCCATGCAATATAAATTTATAATTTTTGTTCTTTCAATTAGATTCTGATGCAGAAGTGATAGCTTTATCACCAAAGACACTAATGGCTACAAACAGATTCATATGTGAAGTATGTAACAAAGGTTTTCAAAGAGAACAAAATCTACAACTTCATAGAAGAGGACACAATCTTCCATGGAAACTCAAACAGAAATCAACCAAAGAAGTGAAGAGAAAAGTGTATCTTTGTCCGGAGCCCACGTGCGTTCACCATGACCCGTCACGTGCTCTCGGAGACCTAACTGGAATCAAAAAACATTACTATCGGAAACATGGTGAAAAGAAATGGAAATGTGAGAAATGTTCTAAGCGTTACGCAGTTCAATCAGATTGGAAAGCTCACTCTAAGACTTGTGGTACTAAAGAGTATCGTTGCGATTGTGGTACACTCTTTTCTCGGTAAGTATTTCCATTGAACGGAATTATCCGAGTTATCGAAAAAATATCTATATAGCTAATTAATGATATAGATGTGTATATGAGTCACTCTTCATGGATTAGGGTTTTTTTTAGTTCACTTTCTGTTTCACCTCTAAGTCTTCGATGCTCTTATCGCTTTCTTTCGTGACTTTAGTTTTATTTTTATTTTATAAATTTTTATAAAATTAAATAAAATTTGATATATGAACACACGTGAATATGTGTCTATATAGGAATATCTATATGACACTGAAACTGCCATATTTTCATTAAGATGCTTTCTAGCAGAAACTCAAAACCGAAGAGGACCAATTTCTTTTTGCCTTGGAAACATCGTCATTAAATTAAATTTTTTATTTTTCTTAGATTTAAAAGTATATATACTTATACTATATGGGTAATTCACGTGCTGCTAAACAATATAATTCTAGAGAGGTTGTTGTTACAGTGTTTGTACTCTTATGCGTAAAATTTTACGAAAATTCGCATTATTTTTTATATGATTCGATTGTACTCTGCACCATTAAAACACCCACCACATATTTACTTTTGTTTTAGTACTATACATTTTGCATAAAATTGTATATTTAAAAAATATTTCAAATTTAGAGTTTTTGCTGTTTATGTGTGTGCGTGCATTTAGAGGAGTTCTATAAATAGAATAAAACGAAATAAATTAATGATTATATTTATAATATAAATATATAAGTAGTTCATTGAATATATTCTCTAGTTGCATTTATTGAACTTACAAGATCTTGAATTAGAAAAAAATTTCAGATATTCATTTGACAATCATTCTCTATATATTGGTGTGAAACTAATTAACCTTTCACACCTATATTATATAACAATTTACTTTTTGGTATTTCTGATCATTAAAGTGTTTACCTGAATAATTACAAATCTTTGGTACCCTAGAAAAATGGTGATAATAAGCATTTTTTCAATAATTAGATCGATAAAATCCGATTCACAGCCAAAATTCTCCCAAATCCATAATATTACGTGGCCGAATTCGACACCCTAATATCGAATTCAGTTTAAACTAATATTATTAAGCATACATAAATTATAGTTTGCATACTAGTTTTCAGTAGTCAAGCTAGCTAACATTAGATTATTGCATACGCTGATATAGATAGATCTACAAGTAATCATATTAGAAAAATACATCATTCATAGTTGGAGTGTGACACAACATTGTACTTCTATTTATGCAAATTATATGCCTGTGAATGTGTAAGCTGTTAAAATTGTATAGTGTGAATAATAATATGAAGTGTATAATAGAGTAACAGAGTGACTTTTAAGCTATCTATCTACTTTTCAAGATCCCATAATTACACGCGAATCTATTTGTAGCTACGTGACATGATTAGTCTCTCTCTCTTTGTATTCACTTTTCCCAAAATATGTCTTTTATTTTTCGAGATATATCTGACGATTTATTAGATTCCATTGTTGAAGTAACTTTTTATAATAATGTTTATTTATTTATTTTGTGTCACAGGCGAGATAGTTTCATTACACATAGAGCTTTTTGTGACGCGTTAGCTCAAGAGAGTGCAAGACACCCAACTTCGTTGACTTCTTTGCCAAGTCATCACTTTCCGTACGGACAAAACACCAACAACTCCAACAACAATACTTCTACTATGATGCTTGGTTTGTCTCACATGGGGGCTCCACAGAATCATGATCATCAGTCCGGTGATATTCTCCGGCTTGGAAGTGGCGGTGGGGGAGCTGCTTCACGGTCTTCTTCTGATCTCATTGCTGCTAATGCTTCTGGTTACTTCATGCAAGAGCAAAATCCTAGCTTTCATGATCATCAACAAGACCACCATCATCATCAACAACAAGGGTTTTTGGCTGGGAATAATAACATGAAGCCGTCGCACATGAGTTTTCAACAGAATCTGATGCAGTTCTCACATGATAATCATAATTCTCCTTCTTCGAATCTCTTCAATCTCAGCTTCTTATCTGGAAATAATGGAGTTACTTCTGCCACAAGTAACCCTAATGCTCCTGCTGCTGTTTCTTCTGGTAATCTTATGATTTCGAATCATTTTGATGGCGAAAATGCAGTTGGAGGAGGAGGAGAAGGAAGTACTGGTCTCTTCCCTAACAATCTAATGACATCGGCTGATCGAATCAGCTCTGGATCAGTTCCTTCACTCTTTAGCTCATCAATGCAAAATCCAAATTCAACAGTACCTCACATGTCAGCTACTGCTCTTCTTCAAAAAGCTGCTCAAATGGGTTCAACTTCAAGCAACAACAACAATGGAAACAACAACAGTAACAATAACAATGCTTCATCAATCTTAAGAAGCTTTGGAAGTGGAATGTATGGAGAAAACGAGAGTAATCTTCAAGATTTGATGAATTCTTTCTCTAATCCCGGTGCAACGGGAAACGTTAATGGAGTAGATTCTCCGTTTGGTCCATACGGAGGAGTGAACAAAGCTGATAAACAGAGTATGACTAGAGACTTCCTTGGAGTTGGACAAATTGTAAGAAGCATGGGAGGAAGTGGAGGGTTTCAAAACCAGCAACAACAACAAAAACAGCAGCAGCAACAACATGGAAACAGTAGAGAACGAGTAGGCTCATCATCGGATTCCGCCGACAGAAGTAGTATAAATGTGAATCCAAGTGGTGGTCCGGCAAGTTCACCACCGTATGGAATCCATCATGCAAGTTTCTAAGGAGATAAAGTCTAGGATTTGAGCTATGAATCGGACGGAATCCGTCATGCAAGTTTCTAAGGAGATAAAGAAGATTTTCTCTAAGGGAAAATTTTATAAGTATTTAGTTCATCAAAGTCCATGCTATACCTTTCAGGTATACATGTCATCTCCATCCAAAACCCCATTTGAAGTAATTAAATTTTAGTTGCAATTTATCTAAACTCAGTTCTTTTTGTTTTTGTAAAAGATTTTGTCGTTTATAGTTTATATAATGGAATTCCCTCCTGAAAAAAAAAACATTTTCAGAGTTACAATTTATGGTTTCAGAATGAAGAAACTTTTATATTGTTTTATCCACCAAGTTCTTAATTATTCTTTTGTTTTTTTTACCTTGTGACAGATTATATGTATTATATATGCTAACAAATTCAATATATTTCTAGCTTATAGTTTTAGAGTAAATAAGAAAATATTTTACTTGTTAATAAATCGATAATATCCAATCTATAGTACTAATTAAATTTTTTATTTGTCAATAGATTGACAACAGTTATCTATGGTCGAAATCCAAAGCAATATTATATGAAACTGCATTATTTTTTGTAATCAAATTTGGCAAAAAATACTGCATATATAAACACTTAACATTTTCTGATAAACAGATAAGTTATTTATATATTTATGGAGTCAATGCAAAGCCTGTGTTCTGCATATATATTTCTTAGAGTGAAGACTATACTAAAGTAGGGTTTAACTCTAAAAAATGAGTGTGAATAATGAAATTTGGGTAGAAAAAAAAAATGATAAATGATAATAGAATTAGGCTGACACATTTATCGTCTTATCATTGCATGGGGCAGTCAATGAGTTGGAGAGTAGAAGCAGCCTTTGGTAAGTTACTTTGTCTTTTTGTTTTTATTTTCTTTTATTTGCTTTTTTATTCTTTAATTTCTTTTCATTTGTCATCTTCACTAGCTGGCAATGTCACGAGTGTTTGTCCTGTGATCCCCTTTCATCTTTACATATAACATACATGTCACATGCACATCTTTATATATATACATCATTATTTCTATAGTTTTGTATGTAACATGTTCCTACTTGTCCCCATCATATTCATATTTAACGGTCCAAATTAAACTATATTGTTACAACATTCACGCGTTATTAAAAAGAAAATAACGCGTCTACAATTATTGATGCTAATTTTGAGGTTAAAAAATAGCAATAATGTGAACTAAATCTAATGCAAATTGATTAGTTTGGTAAGATAACTATTTCGATTTTGTTAGGGCCTAATGTTGGAAGGTTTTCTAAAAATTAGTTTTATATATTTTTTTCAACAATTAGATCGGTAATATATACTCATAGTCAAAATCCTCCAACTCTTAATAATATCATGCACAACAAACGTGATTCTTTGTAATTGAACTTGGACTGGAAAATAGTAGATGTGACACTCAATCACTTTGTCGCAAAGTGAATTATTTTTAGTTGATTGGTTAAATATTCAATTTTTTTAATGAAAAATTAGATCGATAAGACTCGATCCATAACCTAGCTCAACCCTTATAATTCCTATTTAATCCACCAACTTGTAGAAAAGAGGAATCAAACCATATATGCCATAATTATTAGATAGATCATCTTAACCACCAGCTTGAAAAAAACTCAACATATATCAAATATTCACTTATGTAATATTTATTGGAATTGGATTCAAGATAATAATATGATTCGGCATAATAAAATTTAAATTGTTGATTTAAAATTTCCGATCTAATTAATGAGAGAATTAAAGAAGAAAAAAACTCATTCAAGTATCTTTCGGTATATGTTGGAGGATAAATTTCATGGATGTTTAGCTAGATTTAGATATTTTTGTTGTTGTTGAAAATATATTACATTGGTGTGTATATGAAAGTAACATTACATTATTGTGACGACATCTAGAATTGTTGAAATTATGACAATAATAATAGTAATATAATGTCTTTGTCGTAATAATTTAAATGGGGAATAACAATAATAGTAAAATAAAAAATATATAATGTAGGGACATACATGCAAGTGATGGAAGTAAGGAGGCCCATCGACATGAAACGAGAGGCAAAAGATCATAATCCTTGTCTCACCAAAAACAGACACCTCTTCTCTCATTATCCCTTTTTAACTCTTTAAATAATAATAATATGCTTATAATCACAGTATTATTATTGGTTAAATAACTCATGTAGTAAAAACCCCTTTTTATATAAAGTATATGCTAAGTTTATTTTATTCTAACCTAATGAATTTTGTGTTATAAATTTTATATTGAACATGTTGTGTCGAATAAGTAACAATAAAATTTATCAGAAATATTCAAGTAATTAAATATTTATTTTTGCAGCTTTTTCTATTGGAGTTGGATTCTCAAAAATCATGTAGTTTGTGTAATATAATTTAAAATTTCAGAAATTTAATTTACAGATTAGATCATAGGGATCTAATTGTTGAATTGCCTCGTAAAAGATTTTTTTTAAATCAAATTCTCTTAAAAAGAAAAATTGCCTCATATAAATGGAATTCATAACTCTTACCCTTCTTTTCCTTTTTGATCTCATTATATTAAAACCAAACTAAAATAATTTTTAACATTGTCAGATGTGAAAATGTTAAATTTATAAGCCAATGAATCCAAAATAGGTGATTGATCATATGGAGTATATACTTATTTGTTTTATGTTTTTATTTGTTAAGAAAATTATTTTGTGTTTTTACAAATGGAATATTTACATATAAGCATAAATTAATAATATGATGTAGTATGGCCCAATCAAAGATTTAGTAAAATAAAGTGGACCAGAAACAAGCAGAAGAAATCTCAAGAATATTTGTAAAATTTTCTCTCGACAATCTCTTCACGGGCCATTTTTTATAGACATCTTTCACATGAACGACAAGTCTGTCATTCACATGCTTTCCTTTTTTATTTTTCTTATCCATTTCATTTAATATAATTCCACATCTCAACTTTATAAATAATCTCTCTGATTCACAACCTGAAAAGATCAAATTTATTTACTATTCTAGATTTTCCCTGAAAAACACATATCTAAGCTGTATTTTGTTTTTTAATTGTTCTAACTGCCTACGGACCAAACCACTAGGGACAAAAAGAAAAAGAGTATTTCAAGATCTATTACATTGATTTGGTTTGTTCTTTTTTATTGCTTTTGTAAACCAAAACTGTACATATCAAGTGAAATCATCATTTCTCTCATGATTTTTCTATAACTCTGATGGTTCAGTTTTACTAACACCATGAGCTCAAAATTAGGTCGTAAAAACTGTTTGTTAGCTGATTCTTAGGTTATATGCATAAGATTTTACCACATTCGAGAGCCTAAAAGAAAACATGTGAAAAAACTTGAAAATGAAACACACATATGCAAAAGTTTAGAGAGAATCGAACCTGGGAGATCCCAGACTTCTCAAAAGTCTTGATCAAACCACTAGACTACGCTAGTGCAGACTTTATCTCACGCTTTTGAGAGCTACCTATAACTCAATATAACTAATTAATTTGTTAAGTTTATTATATCGTTACAATTTAGCTTATTTAAAAGTGTTTACCAAACTCATTTCTTTAGAAACTTATTGATATAGTATATCATTATATTCTCGTTTGATTTTTGCAATTTTAGTAAACAGTAGGGTATAAATAATCTTAAAAAATCTGATGGGAAAAATTTAGTAAAATAAAGAAATTATTTTTTTAGTGATATAGTTAGACATGAGGACAAAAACTATGTGCAGAAGGTGTAGACTTCATGTGTTGCTTAATCTATAGATCCACTATAAAGACCTCTTGCAAGATTGCCTATTTGACCATGTCTAGTTTGATTTTCCCAGATTTATAGTCAAAAGAAACTATTGGTGAAAAAATTGTAAAATAAAGAAATTGTGTGTTCCATGTGTGCTTTACACTAGTTGCATGTTGTAAATTCACTAAAATTATGTGTACTTGTATATCTAGGAATCGAATTCCACTGTCTATATTATGTAGAAACTTGGCTAATGGGCATATCAATTGTGGCCAGCGTTAAAAAAAAAAGAAGAAATTGTGTGTATTTAGTCGAATTTTTTCCTAAGGTCATTTATATATTTTCATATAGAGTGAAGTCGTTTGGTTATGAATCCCTACTTTCGAACATTTCTTTCGAACTGCATTTTGTTGTTTGCTTGCGGACATATCTTCAGAATGTCAAAAGCATCTTGCCTTGACCTTAGTATAAAGTTTTTTTTTTACAAGAAAAAATCATGTAACGACACGTCGAATTAACAACTTTGAATTAATTAATATTAATGATTAGGTAGGGTTTTTTTTTGTATTTTCGCCACATATATAACTAATGAATTAGGTCGCCGACTCCTTTTTATTCTCTAAGTTTATTAACTAATTATAGAGGCATATATATGTATATACACAAACCAATATTCGTTAGAAATATTTATGGACCTTGGCTCATATGCACACACATTTCAAAGAAATGCACATCTCACTATATTGTAACATTTTCCATGGATATGAATGTCTGAATTTATGGATGTTTCTAAGTATTAATTTTTTTTTTCGTATAAAAAAATTGATATGTGGTTCATTAGAAAAAATTGTAATACCAGAAAAAATAAAAAATGCCTAAATGATTATTTTTATATATAACATAATCAAAATTGTACATATTCTTTTGGAAAACTTAGCCAAAACCAACACCAAAAAGCATAGGAACCCAAAAGACTGTTTGAGGACCCATGTGATTTGCAAACCTAAAACCAAACTCATAAAAAAAACACCAAGACCATTCCGAAATAACCCATACTTTAGACATGAATAGGATTTAAGAAATGGGGATAATAATCTTCTTGTATAGTCCATACACACTTCAATGAGCTTTGACAAAAAACTTGAACATTGGGTTTTCAGAAGAGAATGTAGCATCATCCTAATATTACAGTCCATTTTTATAGTCGTCTATACTATTATGCTATAATTTATTTAAATTGAAAAATCAAATCTAATACAAATTTTTTTTGAACAACTACTTCCAGAAAATAGAGAAATTGTTAATCTATTTTTAATATGAAAACTTATATTTCTATATAGCATATGAGTCCAATAATATTTAAGTAAACAATTTTGGAAAGTAGCTTCTTCTTTTCCATATGATACTTCAAAAGATATATCAAAATTCAATGTCTTATTATTAATAAATTATTTTATAAGCAACAAAAGCCACAAATCGGGCAGGATCGTTAGGAATAATCTAGTCAATATTTCAATCAGGAATGATCAATCAATTCCCTTCTGTTTGGTTCACCTTGTTAATATTATTCAACATAAATATTTCACTCACAATCAATAATATTCAGAGATCTAAGGAGCATCATGTATATAATAATTATAGATTTTATATAAATATTAGATTACGACATGATATTAAATAATATGAAGATGTTGGATTCTTCTGTTTGGACTATGCTTCGTATAGGAATATATCCTATGCAATTGGCGTATTACTGTCTTCAAATATTCTCATATATATAATTATGCATGTGCAACGTGGGATGTATATTCTAGTTTAAGTTCATGAATAAGTTTTTATAGAATGATAATTATTGTACGTACATGGCAATTTTATCGACTATTCAATTTAGAATAGTTTAGATTGCATTTATACCATAAAATCAGGAAACAAGTTAAAAAGCTCTTAGACATTTGTAAAATCCATCTCTTAATTAACATCTTCCTTAATCACATAAAGTTCATTCAGACTAATTAGTGGAAAGTCTAATTTGAAATCTCCAAAATTTTGAAGTAAAGAGCTAACAATTTTTTCTTATATCTCACGTGGTTTGAGTCGAAATCCAACTAATTTTAGATAACCAATTGCAACGATTACTATTACTCCAAATTTTCTAAAGATCTAAGACATGATCTTATCTTTTTCTGACCATATAATAATTACTTAGTTGTCGGTGAAAATCGAATTTAGAATGACAAGTTTACGCCTTACTCATTGCCACTTCTACCATTAAGCTATTACTACTTGGTTTAGCTAAAACATTAAATTTAGAACATCTTTTTAGACTTTTATTTAGAACATCCTTTTAGACTAAAAGAAATCTTGGGATTTGTAATATATATAATACATGTTGTCCTAAGCAGAAGACAATAAATCACGCTTTATATCCTATTTAAGTTTTGGAAGTGTTCCTGTCAACATCGATCGGTACGTGTAATAGAACGTGAATTTGAAGTTATGGTATCAAACGAAGCATGACGAATGAGAACAAGGAGACTTATACATTTCTTTGGATTTTATAATACTTTGGAATTTCAGGTATCTAGATATAGGAACCACTATACATATTATGCTTTTAACAGTGAAACCAAAGCATGGATTGAATCTCAAATCATTTTGGAACATCTCGTACGTGAGAGTATTGTTTTGGTAATAAACGATGCAATTGTGATCAATAGGATTGATCTTTGAAAAGTCTTGGCGTCCAACACATGCTCAGAATCCAATTATTTTCAGCGAACTTTATATATATGAAGCTATATATATATATATTACTAGCTAAGAGCAAATAATACACTTGGAATTGAAGTGTTATTTGGGCCATGTTATGCATGTGTTCTAGTCCACATAATTGATTGTCAATTTTTAAGACAGGTGGTTTGATCTCAAATAGTGTTTTAACGCTGTCTCGAGCTTAAGTTCACCTGGGATCAGAGGGAGTTATGTAACCTTTTGAGCTGCATTTAATTACACAAATGTCATTTCGCTCAAAGAGTGTTCGAACAGGAAGTTCGAATTCAAAGAGTGTATTATTGTTATCTTGAATCTTTTTGCTCAGTCACTAGACCAAATTTGTGTTAACCCATTTTCGTGATAGCAAGCTAGATTTGATTTTTTTTCTTTCTATGTCTCTTATTTCTCGTAATTTAAACTCATAGACCAACTATTTAGTCCGCTGTGCAAGAACTTATATTAATTTTTTTTTTAAAAAAATCTTTCGACTTGGTCCTATTGTAGGCCACAAGTTCGATTATTAAAAAAATATATACAGAAAAGAAACAAAACTACATCACGAGTTTTTCAAAGTATGTATGTTTTTGTAGGTTATAACACTTATACGTAACGGTTCTATTGGTTTAACAGATGTTTCAAATCAGCTATGAGTAGTTCCCAATAAACTTCAATTAGAGAAATGATTCACGAACCACAATTGAAGAAGAGAACTATGTACCATGTTAGGATCGAATTAAGCATCACGTAGCTGTGAGTTTTATCCAAAATCTGCAAATCTTTACCAAAATGCTAAGGGTTAAAATGTGAAAGATTGATATATGTAAGTGGCGTATACGTTACTTCTTCTGCTTCTTTATATTCTTTTGGGCCAATGTTTAGTGAAGCTTTTATATACATTAAATGGTGATGCGTTACGGCTGAAATCACATATTTCAGTTTAGAAAGAAAAAGACAACATATAGTTAGTATGACAATTAAAAGATGGTTAGTGTGAGAAAACGATAGAAAATATAACCAAAAGGTTAAATGTTTGTATAATGAACGAAAATTAAAAGATTGGTGACGAACAATTTAACTATACATAAATTAATTAAAACTACAAGAAATATAATTGAAAAATATTATATATACATATATTTTTATAAGAGTAGTTGTACCAAAATACGCAGCGATTTTGTCATATTTGAATTAAATTTCGGATTCTTTAGAATAACATTTATGTATTGGATTCCTTTCGTTAAGTAGAAATCGAAAATATATGTGTCCGATCCAAAACATTTAAGTACGACCGACATAAGATGCGTACGTCGAGAATTAGGGTTGCCAAACTTCATTTTAATATATTAAATTCAAAGAAAAAGATTTGCTGAACTTTTGATCCAAAAACAAAAAAAAAAAGATTTGTTGAACTTTCTACCATTAATCTTAAACCATTCAACTGCATATAATGATAATATAATTTCACATAATTGTAATGATGATCCGAGTTTTTATCATCTGACTAATTTTTAATCTATGAGCATATAGAAAGTTGTTGGACATATAAATTATTTGGCTTAAACCTAGTGTCTTCTTAACCGGTAAGTGGTAATTAAAGTTTTCAAAAAAACTTCGAATATAAATATCTGCGAGTTAAATTTTTTTGACTAAATAAGAGACAAACCAACTAGACAATATGTTTCTTGACTTACGATCTAATCTATTGTGATAATATTTGATATTCCGATTATAAAAACACCGAATAAAATCAAATTGAAATCTACAACATCTGTAAGTTTACATCCTAAGATCCCATTTCCAATATCATTACTGTGTCTTTGGTCTATTGGGACAAATTTGATAATCTCATTATAAAAACACCAAACAAAGTCAAATTTGGAGTTTATATAAGTCAACATAATTAATAGCAAACCTACATTCCTTTTTATTATATAGAAGACAAACTCTAACCAAATCCAAACCTAAAGAAGTCCACTATAAAGATTAATTATATCATATATATTGAATATTAAAAACAACAAACAAACATAACAAAATTATCATCTAATTAATTAAGTTCTACAATAATAAAACATTAATTATTTTAACCTCTTCCATATGGATAATTTTCCTCCGGAAACTTAACTTCACCACCATCCAAAGTAACTCCTCCGGCGACAGGACCATTGCTCCGACCACCACCAAGATTCACATTTCTCACCATTCCTCCAACTCCAAGAAAATCTAATGTCAATTTATCAGAACCACTCATATTTCCATTGTTTCCAAATTGAACATCGAAGATATTACCACTAGATCCACCATTAACGGCCGCTAATGAATTCCTTAGACCTTGGAGGTTTCCATTATTATCATTCTCCATGATTTGTCCTCCATTAAAGTGATTAGCAACAACACTTGATGAATTAGATGAAGAAGCTATACCTTTAAATAAACCAGAAGGATCATCGTTGCTTGTGATTGAACCCATTTGTGTAGCTTTTTGAAGCAATGCCGTGGCTGACACGTTATAAACCGAAATCGAGTTTTCTCCACGTTGATGATTAAGTACATCGGTGCTATATAGAGAAGGAAGACTCGTCTCTTGGTTCTTGTTGTTCTCTTGAAAGTAACCGAGGTTGAAGAAGTTGTTGTTGTTGCTATTCTTGATTTTGATGTTTTCTACAGGATCAAACTGGATTAGACCGTGTTGATTCATGAAACTCTGATGATCATTGTTGTTTGGCATTGTAGTCAACATTCTTTGGCTCGAGGAGCTTTGGATTAAGAAGTTAGGGTTTGACGATTGTGGAACAGAAGATGCAATGTTCAGATTGTAACCTGCAAGAGGAGTAAATCCAGAATTAGGATGGTCCATCAAATGGTGGTGCGAGAGAGAATCGCCACCGCCACCGCCAAGTCTCCCGTAAATTCCTCCGGAGCCGACTCCATTGCTAGCAACTGCCATTGACGTAAAGCTCACGGTAGGATTTCTTTCAGTCTCTTGTATCAATGCTTCACAAAATGCCCTATGCGTAATGTAACTATCACGTCTACAAAAACAAACAAAACTAGTAAATAAGAAAGTCTTTTTTTCATCAACAATCGAATAGAAAAAAATCCGATCTGTAACCCACATTCGTAAAAGTATCACTTACAACAAATACGACTAAAAATATCATTTAGGAAAAATACTACTCACTAAAACTGAATTCTATATCTTTTATGCAAACATGAGTCGAATAGTAGATATGACATTTAACCATAAACAAAAACACTTTCTCCTGAAAGTTATTAATTCATAAATAAACAAGCTATATCTTATAGGTTGACCTAAAAAATCAAAAATAGCAAAGCTAATTAATTCCGTGAGTCGCAATCAATGAATGCTATAGTTATTATAGGTTCCATTAATAGAAGAGAATGATAGAAGAATATAGAGGTTGAGTCAAAAGCTAATTTAGTGAAAGAACTTCTTCATTTAATGCAAAACCCATGAATGTTAATATAAGTCAGAAACATTCTGCAACAAAGTATTTTACTCAAACCATGAAAAATAAAGAAACAAACCCTAAAAAGAACATTAAAGTGAATTCAAGCACAACACTGAAATAAATTTAAGTAACGCACCAAATTTTTATGTATTTATAAAGTTATGTCTAGAGAGAGAAAGCTAATAGAGATAAGAATAATAAATTGGGTCCACAATTGAAGAAAGAGTTTCGTAAAAAGGGGAACCTGCAAAGTGAAGAAGAAGAATACAAAAGTAGAAAATGATAAAACAAAATCCAACTCATACATGTGACCAAATTTAGCATCTTTTAAATTTTTTATTACTTTCTCTTCTTCACTGTCTTTCTCTCTATTCACTATACTCAATCAAACAAACCAATCAAATACATTGATTGATCCTATGTATATAATGACTAATGACTGCATTCATAGGCGTTGTACTCGAGGTTCAACTTCTGTGACCAAATATATATACAAGATTTTCAGGTTTCAGATCATGATTATATATTTTTGGTATTAATTTCGATGTAAATTTGTTAATAATGCTAAGTTTTACATGCAGTGTTGAATGCAGCTTTTGCTTAGAATAGTTTTTCACTGTATTGTTTCTTATGGTTTTATCCACCGATATTTTTTTTCGGATTCTCAAGAGAAACTTTTATCGGTCGGATATGTTTTCAGTCAAAAAATTCATAAATTTTATACATTTTTATTGTTTTTTACGGTTTTATCTGTTTGTGGTTTTCCGGCAGAATATTTTACCGATAAAAAATTCCTAACAATATACTTTCCGTCAAAAATTTCATTAGTTTTAAATATTTTAGTACAATACTAATTAAATATGGTCTAATATTTTCCAAAAAATTCTTACGTTTTCTCGACAAAAGTTTTTACTGATTAGATATTCCCAACAGAATGATTTCAGTCGGGAATTTCATGGGTTTAATTTTTTTGGTATTATTCAAATAGAAAAAATGATCCATACGTTAAGTATACCTTACCAAGATAAGAGGGTATATATATTTCTATATATATATATATATATCTGGATGATACCAGACCGACACGCAAATATAAGACGTTTCAACACTTAAAACCAAATAAGAACAAAATATTTAAATGAACTGGATATAGATTAGTTACCTAGAGAAGATGGTACCACAATTGCAACGATACTCTTTAGTACCACAAGTCTTAGAGTGAGCTTTCCAATCTGATTGAACTGCGTAACGCTTTGAACATTTCTCACATTTCCATTTCTTTTCACCATGTTTCCGATAATAATGTTTTTTGATTCCGGTTAGGTCTCCGAGAGCACGTGACGGGTCATGGTGGACGCACGTGGGCTCTGGACAAAGATATACTTTCCTCTTTACTTCTTTGGTTGACTTCTGTTTGAGTTTCCATGGAAGGTTGTGTCCTCTTCGATGAAGTTGTAGATTTTGTTCTCTTTGAAACCCTTTGTTGCATACATCACATATGAATCTGTTTGTAGCCATTAATGTCTTTGGAGATAAAGCTACTACTTCTGCATCAGGATCTGTTTCAATCAAATCAAGACTTCGATTAATACAAATTTAATCGTCAATATACAAACCAAAAGGTTCACATATATATAATGAAACACAGGATTACAAAAATGTAAACATAGAAAGAAAAATTACATCCCATATATATAGGTAATTAAACTTCTATAAATTACTAACTTTGGATTATAAATTTTTATTAATCTATCGATATATTCTTATAACCAAATTTGAAGAGCAAGGAAATGTATTAATTTACAGTATATATTAATTTATCGAATACTAATGTATTAATTTATAGTATATGTTAGTTTATCCAATATTAATATACTAATTTATAGTATATATATATTATATGTGTATATATATATATATATGATATATATGGCCTGTCAAATAATAATGAAAATTAATAGCACACTATACAAAAAAAAAATTAGGGTTCTTGTTGTTTTTTCTCTAAATGATCTCAAAGCTTATAAAGATTGATTCTTATAGCAAATTTTAGTGATATATAGATTGAATGTGTAAGAGGTATTTACTTGGGTTTCCAGGTTGGTTTCTTCGTTTCTTAGGTAGTGGAACTGATGAATTAGGTTGTTGAATCATTGACATAAAAGTATCTTTCCGGTTAAAGTCGTTATCTCCGGTACCGGAGCTTGTGATGAAGAAAGGTTGAGCAGAGGATGATGATGATGAAGGAATCACACTTATGTTATATGATGATGATGACGACATCTTTTAGATCTTCTTCTTTTTAATAGATAAACCTACAAACAAAAACAAATAAAATAAAGTGAAAAAATCAAAATTATGGTTTCAGAAGAAAACGAAGGAAGGAATTAAGAACAGGAAGAATCCATAAAAATTGACGACATGAAGAATTTTTCATTAAAACAATTCACTAAAAGACATGAATATGAAAAACTAAACAAAAACAAAATTTTGTTTTTTGTTTGTAAGCTTTTTGAAAGAATTATGAAGAAAGATCAAAAGAAAGAAACCAAAAAAAAAAAAGAAGCTATAAATTAGAGCTAAAGAAAGAACCAACAAGATGATGATGATGATGATGATGATACAAGATTGATGAAGAAGAAGACACTATTTCTTATATATATGTAAATAAATATGTAATTAATTTAAAAAAATACAAACCTCAAACACTTATCTCTCTCCTTATGCTCTTTCTCTCACTACTGTTTTTTTGTGTTCTTATTTTTATAAAAATAAGCAATATAGGATTTTGAAAAGTATGTCCAAGGTCGTTTTCAATCTCTGTCAATTTATTAATTAATTTATATAAAATATAAAATAAAAGTATTGTAAGTTTTAATTTTATTTTTATTATAATATCGATTGGCAATTGCTTTCGTTGTTTTGAAAAACAAAAATCTTGGTAAAAAATTAAAATTAAACCAGTTATATTCTAATTTGTTTTTTTAACTTTAAATATGATTAATTTAATATAATTTTTTTTTTTAAATTATTTTTCAAAACAACCAAAACAATTACAAATCTGGTTTATATGTATAAAAATTGGAATAGATATGGTTTAGGTGTCACTGTTAAAACGGTGAAATGTGTCCACAAGCGGGGTGTGGTTTAGGGGACCACAATTCGTATCTTTCTGCTTTGCTTTAAGACAAAACCCTCTCCTTTTCTCTTCTTTTTACTTAGGTTTACTCTTCTACTTACTCTTTTCTTTTCTTCACTATCTAATAATATAAAATATCTTTAATGATGAAATTATTAATAATATACACATGATTACGTATCATATTTATATTTTTAAAATTTGTTAGATTCTTGTTTGAAAATTACTTCAATTTTTTTTTCTTTTGGCGATGAGTAGTGTTTGTACCAAATAATTGAATCCAATTGGTTTGAGCCAACATTAATCCTGAATGATATTCGGTCTATTTAACCCCTAAACATAATATCATGTGAGACAACATGATTCCTAAATTGTCATTCAATAAGCTTATCTAACCAAGTTAAATTGGTTGAAAATTAGTTTTGGTTGTCTTTGAACTTTGTCCTTTCAGTTACAAACAATTATTTAAAAGAAATAATTTACATTCTTACAATGATATTATCAACAAATTAGTTTCAGACAAATTATTGTCGTAAAAATCCTATCCAACGTATAACTTTTTATTCATATATACAAATGGAAAATTATTGTTTTCATGAAACTATATAATTTTGATAATTATATATAAAAATGTACCTTGCTCTTATTTGAAGTAAATATATGTATATATATAGTCAAAATGTTGTAAATTAATAACATTGATACTATTTGTTTTAAATTAAATTATAGATTTATTCATTTGTCGATATATTAATTTAACCAAAAACCATATATAGACTAGACAAGTAATTGGGCTACAATGCAAGAGAACAAAAGAAAGAGATACAACAACAAAAAGCTCAAGGCCCAGTTAAGTTTAGGCCAGCCCAGTAAATGAACCAAAATCCGTCACCAAGATCCGAGACCGAGAGACTCAATAACAAGTCCGTTAAATGAATGGTTAAGACCCATTAAATATATAGTGGGCCTAGTTACTGAACCAGTTTGGCCCATATAAATATTCGTCCGCGCGCTTAGCTTTTCGACGATGCCGCTCTTTTGTAATAAGCAACACGTAGTTGAGTCTCTCGCCTTTCTTTGAAATCTTGACTTTCCCTTCTCCGCGAAATTCGAAACAAAAACAAATGGTGTAGTTTCGTCTTCTTCAATTTGATGCAATAGTCAGTCTAGGGTTTTCAATTTCATGTGAATTTCTATCTCCTTTTTTATTTTTCGATCCAGTAAATTTTTGTTTTAGCCCTACTGGATTCGGAATTCTCGGAGGAAGGAGAATATGAAACGAGATTTTGACGAAATCTCCGAGGAAGAGTGGGCACAACACTCGTTTAATCCTTCACGAGTTCTTAAACGACCACGGACTCCGAAGAGGACTCGTCCAGCGAATCCGTCACCTTCGATTGAGTCTTTTGCGTTCAGGAGACCTTCGTCGACGATTGAGAGCAATAGTAGTGACGGCGATTGTGTGGAGATTGAGGATTTAGGAGATTCGGATTCGGAGGTGAAGATTGTGAATGGTGAGGATTTATTGTTGGAGGATGATGAAGAAGAGGAACCAAAGGTTGTGATGCGAGCTCCAAGAGTAGGTCGGAGATTTGTGGTTGAAGATGAAGATGCGAGTGACGATGGGTTTGATGATGACGTTGAGAGTAGTTCTAGCGAGGAAGAAATTGGTGGAAGAAGAGGAGGTGAAGATGAGGATGTGGTGGGGAAGGCACTGCAAAAGTGTGCCAAAATCTCAGCGGATCTTCGTAAAGAGCTTTATGGTACTTCTTCTGGAGCTACTACTTGTGAGAGATACTCTGAAGTGGAAACTTCTACTGTGAGGATTGTCACACAGGTACTGGAATTATCACTGCTCTTCTTAGTTTTCTATATTCTTTGGAAACTTTGCTCGAATTCTGCTGGATTAGTACTAATTATTGGGTTTTGAGTCTTTCTGCTGTTCTGCTCATGAATAAAACTTTTCTAGACTTTAAACTTCGCGTGATTCAGATAGAAAGTAGTTGCTTTGAAAAATTTAAAATGTGTTTTAGTCTGCTAAGTGAATTTCAATTAGATAACATATATAGTGGTACTCTTTGATTGGTTTGCTTAGGGCTTACCCTCTCTTTAGCTAAATTCATTTACTTTTGGTTTGATTATGTGGTGATCACAGAATGATATTGATGAAGCCTGTAAAGCAGAGGATTCTGATTTTCAGCCTATACTCAAGCCGTACCAATTAGTTGGTGTGAACTTTCTTCTTCTGTTGTATAAGAAGGGAATTGAAGGAGGTAAATATTTCCTAATTTAACTCTATTAGAACTTTCTAGCTGAATTTTTGTAACTGACATTTCTATTGATGTAGCCATTCTAGCCGATGAGATGGGTCTTGGAAAGACCATTCAGGTGCAGTGTGCTCTGTTATTATTACTTGCACAAATGGTCTTTGTTTCTTTATCTTATCATGCCAATTTTGCTTTCATTTACAGGCAATCACATATCTAACCCTCTTAAATCACTTAAACAATGACCCTGGTCCTCATTTGGTTGTATGCCCTGCCTCTGTCCTGGAAAACTGGGAGAGAGAACTCAGGAAATGGTGTCCATCATTTACTGTACTTCAATACCACGGGGCTGCAAGAGCAGCCTACTCAAGAGAATTAAATTCTTTGTCAAAAGCTGGGAAGCCGCCGCCATTTAATGTGCTTCTTGTGTGTTACTCTCTGTTTGAACGGCATAGGTACAACTTTGAAGTACTCTTGATGTTTCATTTGTTATTTGGCTTTTCTGGTTACTCACAGATGTTGGAAATTTACAGTGAACAACAGAAAGATGACCGAAAAGTATTGAAACGGTGGCGCTGGAGTTGTGTTTTGATGGATGAAGCCCATGCTTTAAAGGATAAGAACAGTTATAGGTGGAAAAATTTGATGTCTGTGGCCAGAAACGCAAACCAGCGTCTCATGCTTACAGGAACGCCCCTTCAAAATGATTTGCATGTATGGTTGGTTACAATGCTAATTACCTAATATTGGGAAAATATCTTCATGTGGTCGTATGCTAATTTCTTGCATATGTTAATCTATGCAGGAATTATGGTCGCTGCTTGAATTCATGTTGCCTGATATATTTACTACAGAGAATGTTGACTTGAAGAAGTTGTTGAATGCAGAAGATACGGAATTGATTACTCGAATGAAATCTATTCTTGGTCCTTTCATCTTAAGGCGTTTAAAATCTGATGTCATGCAGCAACTTGTTCCAAAAATACAGCGGGTATAGTTATATTTATACATGATTAAGTACAAGAGATCAATCTTGAAGCTGAGAATCTCATGAGTTTCTCATTAATCATCCAATGCAGGTTGAGTATGTATTAATGGAGAAAAAGCAGGAAGATACCTATAAAGAAGCCATAGAGGAATATCGTGCTGCCTCTCAAGCACGGCTTGTGAAGCTCTCATCAAAAACATTGAATTCCTTAGCCAAGGCACTTCCAAAGCGTCAAATTTCAAATTATTTTACTCAATTTAGGAAGGTAATAGTTCTCCTCTATAAACACAATCCCCTAATTGACTGTGTCAAGTGAGTGTATTCGTCATGTATTACTAAATTTTCGTGGCCAGATTGCAAATCACCCATTGTTAATTAGGAGAATATACAGCGATGAGGACGTCATTCGCATTGCTAGGAAATTGCATCCAATAGGTGCATTTGGATTTGAATGTTCTCTGGAAAGAGTCATCGAAGAAATTAAGGGTTACAATGATTTCCGAATTCACCAGGTAAATTTCTCTTTTTCCAGAAGCAACTAAAAATACACAAACATACTTGTTATGCTTAATTTAACAAGCTAACTTGTTTCTTTTCATAGCTTTTGTTCCAGTTTAATCTTAATGATACCAAAGGAACTCTTTCAGACAAACATGTCATGCTCTCAGCAAAATGTCGGGTATGCAATAACCTTCTTCATTTCATTAGTCTCTTTTGTAAAACCGAATAAGCATAACCCTGTGAGTGATTATGTATCAGACATTAGCTGAGCTTCTCCCTTCAATGAAGAAATCTGGCCATCGTGTTCTAATATTTAGTCAATGGACATCGATGCTCGATATCTTAGAATGGACACTTGATGTAATCGGTGTAACATATAGAAGACTTGATGGCAGGTAATTGTCACCTTTTCTAACCATTCTTAAAACAAGAATACAGAAGCTAAGCCAGTTTTTGTTTTGTTTCCTACAGTACTCAAGTCACTGATAGACAAACCATTGTCGACACATTCAACAACGATAAGTCGATATTCGCTTGTTTGTTGTCTACTCGAGCTGGTGGACAAGGTCTGAATTTAACTGGAGCAGATACAGTTATTATTCACGATATGGATTTTAATCCACAGATTGATCGGCAAGCTGAAGATCGATGCCATCGTATTGGTCAAACAAAACCAGTCACTATCTTCAGGTTTGAGCATTCAATACTTAAATCAAGTTAAAACAATCAGACAAATTTCTCTATCTGTAGCTAACAATGGCAATGGTCGGTAACAGACTGGTGACGAAATCGACTGTTGATGAGAACATTTACGAGATTGCAAAACGGAAACTTGTACTTGATGCGGCGGTTCTAGAGTCGGGAGTTCACGTAGATGACGACGGAGACACGCCGGAGAAAACCATGGGAGAGATTCTTGCTTCTCTTCTCATGGGATAACACTTTTTTTTCCCTTTTGTGTTTTATTTGTTTTGAGGTAAAATTAAATTAGTCAAGGAATGAAGTTAATGTGTTATTCGAAACATGTGTAACACTAGCTATTAGACTTAATTTTAATAGATAACAATAGTTATATTTATTGTACGCATGTAATTATAACCCAAAACTTCATTTCTTCAGGTCTAATTGGTAATAGTAACAGGTGAATTGTGGGTAAAAAATCTGGTGAATTTTAGGAAAATCTGATGAAATAGCTTAAAAAGTGTAAATGACAGCTGATTATGGTTAATTTTATAAATAAATTAGTAATAAATCAAGTAATAATATATAGTTTTTCTTTTCTCTTTGGTTATTGAAATAACATAAACTTTTTTACTTTGTTTTTTGGCAAACCTTTTAAAATTAATATTCGATTCATTAAAAACTTCTATAATTAATATAACTTTTTGCTCTAAATTAAATTTTTAGTTTTAATTAGTATATCGATAAAGTAATAATTACTATAAATTAAAAAAATTGTAATTTTAATGAAGTCTCAATATTATTAATTTATAGATGTTTTACTCTATAGTGAAAGAAAAGTATTAGTCTATGATTAAATTTGATAGTTCTTTTAGAAAACGAAAAGAGAATTTTTTTAACGTCTCGATAAGTAAAATATATTAAATTATCGATGTCAAAAAATAATCATATAATCCAAAAATATAAGCATATAAGTAAATAATGTATTACTTATCACAACACTAAATCTCACAAGTCGGTTTACCTGATCTGTAGTAGTCTCTTTTTTGCAGAAAATGATCAATTATCTGAATGAAGCTTTTTTTGAAACAGCATTCATTGCGTTATAGTAAAAAGAGAAAATTTGTTGATATAGAATGCACAAAGAGCAAACTGTGGTAAGTTAATTTAGCATGAAGTCAAAAAATTATGACTAAAAGAGACTCAAAATATCAATAAATCTTTATCCAACTTAACGTTTGGTTTGCATCACCTTTTCAAAAATTCAAAACTCACACACTTGTTTCAAAATCTGGTACTTAAATTTCTTCTCAACGCTAAAATATTTAAGTTGTTTACATATTTCTTAAAATGCTTCGAAAAATGAGTGGTATATGTTACAGGAGGAGATTCAAAGAAAGAAATAATATATTGAAAAAAAAACTTTCAAAATGAAGTGAAAAACGATATTGTAAAGCTTATAACCCACTGATTTTTATTAAAAATTAATTTATAACATCCTATCATTTTATTCATCATAAAATTGACTAGTTTTTATTCGTATACAAAGTAACTCAGTTTGCCGAATTACTCATTCAAATTTATTTTAATTAGTGGAAAACGTATGTCAATTTATATATGTTTCTAAGTAATTGATGTTTTGATATTTCAAACATATTAAGAAAGATGTTGAAATGCTATTTCTGATCTTATTTAGTTCTAGAAAATGTAAATAGAAATATTAATTATTAATGAAAACAAAAGAAATAAACAAGATTAAAACTTAAAATATTAAACTAAATATGCGATGAAAATAGTTAACATCAATCTTTTTGAAATAATTGTTTTTTTCGAAAACATCATTTATTTAGGAATTTAGAAAATATATGATGAAGTGACTCAATTAATGAATGTTGAAATAAAATTTAAATTGAAGATATAAATCATGTGAGTCGGATGGATCTCAAAATAGAATAAAAAAGTTGATAAGATCGTACTAGGTATGTTTAGTTAGGTCAAAATAATCTACTTAAATGTATTAAATAATCTTATCTGGTATGTGTTTTCTTTTAATAAATAACTATTAGATCGACAATAGTTGATTTATAATCTAAGTTTTCCAAATAGAATACGATAAGATTTGAACTCACCACTTCATACTTAGCTAAATCAGAGACAAGCCAAATGAGCTACCTGTTTTTGGACATCTAATATGTGTTGTTAAGATCATATAAGATTATATTCTGAATAGAAATGCGTGAGATAAAAGTATAATTGGATAATTTGACCAGTCAAAATCAAAATAATTATATTAGTAAAACTGTATATATATATATATATATATATAATTTTCTCATGTGTAAATAATCAAATCTATATAAAATGAAACACCAATTAAAGATATGTAAACTGTATTTAGTGAAGTAGTCAAATGTTAAACTCGGCAGCATTTTCATCGGAATTTGATTTTAGGATTTCGGGTAACTTTATATTGTTTAAGTTATAAATTAAATTTTATTAAATTAATTGTTAAAACTATGAAGTCACATGATAAAGCAACCAAGTTTTGTCTGTCATATAACCTTTTCTTATTAAAGTATATATATTTAAAGTACAGTTCTTTTTAAAAATTTCATAAAAATTATAGCCACAATTATACTATTTTAATTTGGAGTACCTAATTCGAAACATTACTACATAGTATATTGATTAGCAATCGGGATTTAATTTGGTTTGCTACTGTGAGTACGAAAATACCTAATAGTATTAATTTCAAAACAACCAGCAACTTATTTCACTTTGGTACGATGAAAATCGATGTCCTTGACTATTCCACTTATCAATTCTCTGTATTTAAACTTAGTTTTGTTTCACGTTGATTTAGTTTTGAAGAAAGTTTAAACATGATTTGCATAAATCAGACACGTTGCCACTACTATACCAATAGGCTTCATACTATTTATTCTACCATGATAAATTTTTTTTTTAAATTTGTTTTCTTTTGTTATTTTATTCCTTCTAAAATGTTTTATCTATTTGGAGAATGAATTGTCAAAACCAAGGGAGGCTGCCGTTTAGCATATTTTCCAAGTTTAAACCATTAAATTGACAAAATTCAGATTTGATCAATAATTTAAATTTATCCTAAAATTTTATATTAATTTTTATATGTAATAGAGTGGAGTCAAATTTCAAAATACTTAAAAAATTATTTGAAATATTTAATCACTAGATTTAAAAAAAAACCACTAGTATTATTCTCAAACTTTTGTGTGTGAAAACGTCATATTGATAATCAAATCCCTTAATGCCCCACTAATATTCCTCTTTCAATTATTTTAGTATTTTAGAAATGTCTTATATAAACTATTTAAATATAAGTAAAAAAATAGATGGTCCAATTAGTTTGTTTCTGATTTAGTTAGGTATCATGTGGTGAATTCGAATTCCACCCAGTTTTAGTTGGAGAATATAGGTTATGAATTGAATCATTGCTGATCCAAATGATTACTTGTTAAAAAAAATACTATTTAAATATAGTTATTTCATGAAAATACATAATGTATATATAATAGCAGCTGTTTTAAATATCGTCATCTTTTTTTATTTAACATTTAGTTACACATATTAACATATCTTTATATTAATATGGTTTCTATGCATTGTAAATCCGGATTTTTTTTTTCTCACAATCTTTTGTTCCATGCAAATTTATTCAAAAGTTCTTTAACAATTTTTTATATATTATTGAAAAGCTGGTTTCTTTTGGCACACAGTAATAGAATGGTTTCGCGTGATGTAAACTTTGTCTTTTAATTGGCTTTTTCTAAATATTTTTTTTGAATATTAGAGATGGTTATTGACAAAAAAAGAAGACTGAGAAACAATTTAAATATATATATATTTTTTATTTAAAAAAATATGAAGCACAAATGGGATGATTTATGTATGAAATAGCTCGTTCCATTCAATTCATGCTCTACATACTAGTATCCTTAGACTAGTCCACTTGTTATTGCTTTTAACGTGACCACTATTATTGTGGACTCCACAATATCTGAGTAAGTTCAATTATTTTACGTTTTTATAGACTTTTGTTTTGGATTTCTTTTTGGGTTTTCTGATTATTAAATTGGGTTTTACTGGCTCGAGAATGACTTGTCGAAACGGTAGGATTTCTATGCGTGTCGTGTCACTTCCACTACGGACCAAAAATTTATGTTTATGACTGTGTCGGTAAAGCAAGTTTATCTAGAAAGAAAATGTCGAAAAACGTTAAAACAAAAAGAAGAAAAACCAAAAGGAATTAATACTCCAAAGGTAAAGAAGATTTTGAACCAAAAATATCCTAAAAATTACTTTAAAATACAATTTTTTCCTACAAAAGATCCTTTTTAAGACCTCTTTAATCCCTTTAAATAGCACCATCTTCTTCACTAACAATTCACCACTTCACACTCATTTCCAAATCTGTCTCTCTCAAACTTTTCTTCTCTCTTTAGAAAAATGAAGCTCTCTATGCGTTTGATCTCAGCCCTTCTTCTCGTCTTCATGATCTTCATCTCCTCAGGTTCCTTACTCATAACCTTAGATCTTACTTTGGTCACTACTCATGTCTCAACTTGCAATAATACTCAAATTCATGGTGTAATGGTAAACCCAAAAAAAAACACTACCTTAGTTTTGAACTCTTTTTATTATATTATATTGTGTACGACATTTTAAGAGATTTTACTTGGTTCTTTTAAATCTCAGATACAGTCTTTAGAACAACACTAATACGTTAACTGAGTTTTAAATCACACGGATAATCAAAATAATACTAAAATTCTTGTATAGACTTCAAAGATTTTAAGTAATATGCATCATGCATTAAAAACTAAATAAAGTTTCGTCTAAGTGTTCAATAAGTTTCATATCCATAAGATTTAGGGTTCTTCTAGATTATTCTCGATACTAAAAAAAAATGAAACAAAGATATGGTCTAAAACCAAGTATTAATGTGTTGTATATATAGGGATGGGTCCAGTGACAGTGGAGGCACGTTCATGTGAGTCACAAAGCCATAGATTCAAAGGTAAATGTTTGAGTGAATCAAACTGTGCAAATGTGTGCCACAACGAAGGCTTCCCTGGAGGTAACTGCCGTGGATTCCGTCGTCGTTGTTTCTGCACCAGACCTTGCTAATCTATATCAATCGATTCCCAGATCTTCGATCCATCAGATCATCTTGTGTTTGCTTATAATCTTTCGTACAATACCATGTTGTGTATTGTACATGTATGCGTGGTTTGTACTCCAATAAGTCTTTGGTTTGTGTGTTTTGAGCTTTTAATGTAATCAAAACTATTGCCTCTTTATTTTTGCAATAAATGGATTCGAATCTATTTTCCAAAAGACTTACATGCAAGTTTTGTTTTGAGAACTCTTTCACGCTCTGGTTTTTTCTTCACGGATCAATGATGTATCTAGGTCATAGTGATTTTGTCTCTTAGCTAGTTTTCGGATGAACAAATTATATGAAATCGGTCTACATAAGAAATTAAAGATAATTTTGTAAATAGCTTTTGAAAATGCTAACACACAAATATGAATCCAGGAAGGTTATTCTCAGTTTTCCAAAATCATGCTTTATTTTTCTATTTTTATTGAAAAAAAATTTGATCCATAATCTAAATTTGCTAATATTACATAATA
This sequence comes from Lepidium didymum, assembly GCA_963920545.1. Lineage (NCBI taxonomy): Eukaryota > Viridiplantae > Streptophyta > Magnoliopsida > Brassicales > Brassicaceae > Lepidium > Lepidium didymum. The sequence goes on along the minus strand of OY986988.1, from coordinate 16,633,456 downwards.
TTATACTACTATTCATTAAAAAAAATACACAAAATTAGATAATATTTAAACAAAAAAATTTATTCTTTGATTTGAAAAGAAAACAAAAACATCTAATTCAATTGACGCATTCACTTCAATTCACGAGATGGCTAGTGTAATTAGAGTATATATATAACAAATTTTACATTTTAAACAAACTGTAAATTAATTTTAATTATGTATGATAATAGGTTGGTCCCTCCACTACTTCACTGATATTTACTTCTTGTGGTGGCCACTTTCATATTTTGGACTCATTTTCTGACTTGAACTAAATTATAAAAATGGTTTTATTGGAGTCTCTTTGTGTGTTGTCACTTCCATTTAGGACCAAGTGTGACATGTATTATAGTGTCGGTAAAGCAAATAAATTGACAGAAATACAGAAACAAAGAAAATGTAAAACAGGCAACAAAAATAAGAAAAGAAAAGACGACAATTCATTGGCACGCCTCTGTGGCAAAAATCAAAAGTGACTATAATGGAATATAAAGATATTCCCTCTAATGATCAATTTTACAGAACTTTCAAATATATATTAAAATTTAATTGTAAATACATAATTTCTTGTACCTAAATGATTTTTTTAATAACTCTAAACCGATACTAGTTCAATAAATATAGCATACTTTTTTTATCAAATCGATAAAAAATGATATACATCATAAATTTTTCTAATTTTAAACTATATAACAGAAGACTATACAATTTATTAGAATCAAATTCTGATTGAAAATACGCATAAATGGATTTAACTACTAAAATTTTAATTTAAGTTACTTAATAATTTTTTCAATATATTAAAAAAAATTCATTAAAAATAAACATATATATATTTATTTTAAGTTACTTACAAATTTTTAAAAAGTTACATTTTTTTCTTTCTTTTCTGTCAAACATACCTAAATGCATATAATGGAAAAAAGGATATACTTTTTCTTTTTGCCTTTTATGTCAAATATACCTTTTGCTTTTCTTAAAAATTCATTAAATAATAAATTAATCAATAATCTGGAGCGTTCTCATACCTTTTAAGTCCCTTTATATAGTGACACCTTCCTCACTACCACATCACTTCTTCACTATTCTCTCTTCTGAATTTCTCTTTCTCTCTTTGAAAATGAAGTTCTCTATGCGTCTGATCTCTGCTACTCTCCTCTTGTTCATGATCTTTGTCGCCACAGGTTCTACTAATCTTTTTCGTCAAATGGTTAATTATACAAATGTTTCTAAATTATACTAATATTTTTAGTTACATACTATTTTGCTGTTTTTTCTATCCGAATTCAACACCAGAAAATCTTAATATTCCACATAATATTGTTAGCCGTTTAGGGTTAGATTTTAGATCAGATTTTGTTGATTAAAAATTATGATTAAAAAATATGTTTCATATATGTATGAGAACATCAAACTTAAGCTATGGTCTAAACGAAGTTTCTTATTGTTCTCTTAAGGGATGGGACCAGTCGCAGTGGAAGCACGTACATGTGAGTCAAAGAGCCATAGGTTCAAGGGTCCATGTGTGAGCACTCACAACTGTGCAAATGTGTGCCACAATGAAGGATTTGGAGGAGGTAAATGTCGTGGCTTCCGTCGTCGTTGCTACTGCACCAGACATTGCTGATGATCTATAACTCAAGTCTCTTGGATCCATTGTCGTGTGTGTTACTTCTTTCTTACCTTATCTTGCGTACAGTAGCGTGTTGTACTGTACATGTATGAGTGTGTTCTCAAATAAGTCTTTTGGTTTGTGAGTCTTTGGTCATAATGTTATGTTAAATCAACTAATGGCTTTTTATTTATTAAGGATTTAAATCTATCCATATTCTAATTTTCTAATAACCTTAGTTAACAAAGTTAAATTCCTTTATGAGTGATTATAAATTTCTAAATAGCTAGAATTATTTTTGGACAATTTTCATCTCTACAATTTTTTAACGGAAATTTATTCGTAGATAACAAAAAAAAAAAATACATATATATAATCAATAAACTTTTATTGACGATGGATTAATAGAATCTAGAGAACAGATTAAATAAAATTATATCTAAAGAGGTCTATCAAGAATAGTTTAGAAGATTGATACTTTTAATTTAGAATGGTTAAAAAATGGCTAGTTTTTTTTTTTTGTCAATATTAGACCATAATAGATCGGCCATTAGCCAAGTTCCTACATAATATAAGCAGTAAAATTCAATCTCTAATTATACAAGTGCGCATATATTTTATAGATTTACCGTTTGCTACTAGAATAAATGTCATTTGTAAAAAAAAAATGCCATAGTTAAATAACACAACCAAGAGAATTTATAAACTTAGATAAATTTGAGAGAGTTAGGTAACAAAAGGAGCGTTAGTTACTACACGTGCCTTTCGTGTTATAAGATTTAACTCGACACATGTTCTACTGGTAATAATGACATTTTTTACATTAACATCAACTTACCTGTCAAAATAAACATAATTAAATAATTGCCTTTGTGACAAATTAAATAATTGCCTTTGTGACAAATTAAAATGAATGCAAAAGAAAAATGAATGGGCACCTCAAACTTTCATTAAAATAGCTTAATTTAATTGGTGAACGCTTGTTTCGAAGATATATCAATGCATGAAGAAGGCCAAGTCTCCAAGAACAATAACTCCTTTTGATACCTATCACTGAAAATAATAAATTCAGTCAACTTGTATTTGGTTTTCCCAAACTTAAGAATTTCGATGTATGATTTATATTAAATTAAATATTAATAATGTGAAGTCGATGATATGTGGGCTAGTGATAACGTTTATTTTATAAATCTTCAGACTTCAGAGTTCAATCCTGTTTCCCTGCTACAAGTGAAAGAAGAAAAAAAAAATTTAAGAAATGAATTTTGGCTATAGATCGAAATTGTTCGACAAAAAAAAAATCAATTACATGAACGAGTTTATGGTTAAATTGAACATTCTTTCCATCTGCATATAATTAAGCATTATGAATTTCTATCTTCAAATCAAGTTATTGAGTAATTATAATATTTTGCATATAATTCAAGGCATATATATAGATACGCAAACACAAATAAATATATATATATATATATTTGTATATTTTGATCTTTCAAAGTGCATGACCGTAAAATCTGCTTTTCTCAATCGTTCATCAGTTTATATATGTTTATTGTTTAGTCTATCTCTAAATTTATTAATGCATCTAATTTATCTTTTAAGAATGAAGCTTTCTCTGCGTTTGATCTCAGCCCTTCTCCTATCATTTATGCTTCTTACTTCTACAGGTTCATTACTCATTCTATCATAATTTCTTTATATTGTCAGCTCAAATATATATGTACTCATCTACATTAATATTTACATATATGTGTATAACTTATGATCTATATCTTGTTATATATTCTTCATTTGTGTTATATTATCCCATATAATTTTTTTTATCAATAATTAAATCAATAAACCTAATTTATGATCAAACTGTAAACTCAAATTTTAAATTTTATCACGCCAAATTACGCGGATAACTAACAAATTTTGATAAAAACTATTATAGAGATAAATATTTAACTAGTTGACTAAAACAATTTTTTTCGTAAATAATATAATAAAAGTAAATTTAAATATATATTTTTAAATATAGTCTCAAAGTTTGGAGTCGCACGGCCTTTATTCTATTGCCTTTGGAAATACATTTTTCTTAAGCGATTTGACTTAGAGATCTTCTTGCCATGAAAAATGTCACTAGAGCAAGAGAAACTTGGTTATAAAACACTTCCAACCTAAACTAAGCCTCAGACTTTAATATTGTATGATGATATATATAATTTATAAGTATTGATTATGATTATGTATAGGGGTGAATATTGTTTTTATACCATGCATGGATGGTTGATATAAATGATTAATGTATAGGGATGGTTCCGGTGAAAGTGGAGGCAAGGATATGTGAGACGAGGAGCGAAAGGTTCAAAGGACCGTGCGTGACCGAAGATAACTGCGCCGCCGTTTGCCAGAACGAAGGTTTTCCCGATGGTAATTGCGACGGACTCCTCCGCCGTTGCTACTGCAACAAACCTTGCTGATGCATGATCACTCTCTCCTTATATATTAAACCACATACAATATATGTTATATTTCTATGTTTATTTTCTTCGACCTTATTAGCCGCAATATATGTCTATATTAGAGTCCATCTGTTAGAAAAACAAACTTTAATTAATTTCTGTGTGAACTCTCGGGTATTTAAATAATATTGGCTTTTAGTAACGAATTAAGTCTTTTTACGTTACTTTAATTTCGGTTCATGCATCTAATGTGAACAAAATACAATCACATATAAAACATATTCTAGTTGCATAACAACAAATTAAAAAACTTTATAAAAAAAACAAATTAAAAAAGATGTAGTACCATGTATATATATTGCCAAAAAATATTCAACTCTCTCATTATAAATTTTTATATATTTTATGAAATCCAGATTTAAACGATGTTATTAATAAAGTTTGATCAAATATTAAATATCATTTCTCCAATAATTCGACTACTAAAAATTGCGTCGTCTGTGTAATATTGTTTGAAATTTTAGGAAAATAGAAATTTGGATTATAGATTGGATCTTGTCAATCCAAATATTAATTTGATTATGTTATTATAAAAAATTACCAAATTAAAATTCTAAAAATCAAAACAAAATCCTCAACTATATTTATAAAGCTTTCTCAGATTGCTAATGAATCAATCTTCATTTCTTGATTTCTTGTGAGTGATGTTTGTAATTGTATACTCTATAACTTAAATTCTGGATTGGTTCTTACTTTAGGATGAGTAAATTTGATTATTTAAAATTGAATGGTGAATCTTTAATTAGGACTGCTCCATTGGGCAAAGGTTTTAACTGGCTCACGTTTTGTTACTATTTTTTTGTAAGGTCTTAAACCATTATTTGATTAGTAAATTAAGCAAAAACCTTTCACCCACACAAAAACAAAAAAAAAATCTACACTTTTTATATAAAGCCATATTCTTCTTCCTATTTTTCTTCTAAATCGTCTCGATTCCCTTTAGATTTCTCTAAATATTTGTATCTTATTTAATATTTATACCAAAAAATAAAACTATTTTATATCTTTTATTTCTCTTTAAAGAAATGAAGCTCTCTCTACGTTTGGTCTCATCCCTTCTTCTCACGGCCATGCTCCTCTTTGCCACAGGTTCATTAGTACTCATCTCACACTAATATATTCTATACATATAAACATATCTATATATCAATTTTGGGAGAAAATTATTACATTTTACTGTTTGTTGACGGAATTATGATGGATAATCTGTCATTGGAATTCTAATCAAAATTTTGACAATAGAATAAAATCTTTGATGGATATCACGTTCATCAAAAAATTTTATATTACCATAGCTTGTTATATTTTTATTCCGTTTGAGTAAGACGGTCGAAAAAAATGATATGTTAATTAGAAGTTCTTTTGAAAACAGGCTGTTATAACCCATGTTTGGAAAATTCCCATAATAAATGTCTAGTAGAACTAGCAGTTAAACGCTCATAAATAATTCCAAACAGTTGTTTAACCACGATAGCAAATGAAAATGTTCAGTTAATGCTACCAATCAAACTCGTTATAGATTCTATAATAATATTTAACTTTTAGCATGAATATATAGACATATGTATGGTTCATAATATTAATATTAATGTATTTTGGGATTTTAGGAATGAGTCCAGTGGAAGGTAGGACATGTGAGTCACCAAGTAGCAAATTCAAAGGACTTTGTCTCAACTCACAAAACTGTGCCAAAGTTTGCCCCAGCGAAGGTTTTTCAGGCGGTCGATGCAATAGTCTTGGTTGCGTCTGTACCAAAAACTGCTAATTTATCATTTCTTCCAAAAAAATATTCTCGAAAGGGACGAGACTTTGTTGTTATGTCGTAACCCATCTCCAGGTTTAATGGTGTTGGTGTTTTTGTAAGAATTTTAAGTCCTTATGTATTGATTTGAAGTTCTGCTTATTGTCATATGTGTACATACTGTGTTATATATTCTTCAATGTAAAATACCCGTTAATCATATATCATGCTATTCATATCTACACATTGACATACGCTTTTTTGACTTATAATTATGAGTTTTTTCAATTGTCCTAGTCCACTGGTTGAGCGAAACTTGCAAAGTCGGAGTTCCCGAGTTTGAACCTGCTCTCACCCGCATCTATGTTGTGGCATAAACAAAGATATATTCACATGAATTCTCTGATGCCAGGATTTGTTGGAGTTCATGGTTCGATATACTAAATGTATGACCCATCCAACCAAAATAGTTTTTTTGTCAAACATTGACAAGATCCGATCCATAGACTATTCTAAAACCTTTTTTAGTATGTTTCCTATAGTAAAGAGGGGTTCGACCCTTATGACTGAATCGTTAGCTACCTAGCTGAAACATCTACCACCACACTAACGATAATTCGATCCAACCGATATTAAATTTTATTTTTACTTTTTTCAATATTTAAAGTTAATTTTCATTACCTATTTGAAATACAAATATTTCCGTAGCTAATGGTTCTTGTTTGATAATAATAAGACTTTTAAGTTTTTTTTTTTCATTATTGTTAATAATTAATTTACAAATTATACATAAGCTCATATTTGCTATTCTTTTCAAATCACAGACTCGATCGTGTTTAGATTATCAAGAGTAAAATTAAGGACCCACCTTCAAGAATCATTGATGATTAAACATATAAAAAACGTACAAAAACATATACATTTTTACAAAGCCGAAATCATGTGTTAACACATCTGCATTAACCAAAATAAGGAACACAACCACTTTTAGTTAACTATTTATGGGCCAAGTAACAGAAAGGCTCCAACTTCACCAACCTGAAACACTAATCTTCTGGTAAATTTGTTCCTTAAATGAGAATTCGATTCAAGATTCTCAGCAAAAGTTTGTCTTCTCTTCACTTATATCCCGAGTCTCTTGGAACCACACTCTGAGCAGAATTTGGATGTCTCTCTTAAGTACTGTGCACCACATTGGTCACAGAATTTGGCCGGACTGTTGGGCTGTGGAAAGACAATATAAACATATGAGGACTTTAATGGAGATCAATGTTATTCATTTGAAATAAAGATTTCGATTATTTGTACCATGACATGGCTTCCAGCGAGAGGTTGCAAGCAAGCCATGTGTTGCGAGATAGATTGTGACTGGTGGGTGTGAGATAGTTCAGGCTCACATTAATGGTTCTGACGAGGAAAATGTGTGGCACCGTGTGGACTTTGGTAAATAGATTGATGGTGTTGGTGAATAGATTGGTGAAATTGATGAGACAAAGATGACATGAGATGTTTGTAGGAGTGTGTTGTTGTTGACTTTGATCCTGAAACGATAACAAAGATGGTTGATAAATTATATGAGCTCAAGATCATTTCCATTAGAAATTGTCATTGTATACAGATTCAGAAAGAATATGCACTTACTTCATTAACAGAGCGAAATCCTTGTGTATTACCTAAAGTAGAAGAATCTATACCCGGAAAAGTCTGCAAAACAAAAAAAGAGTTCGGTCACTTGTTCATCCAAGTCAGAAAAAAGCTACAAACAGCGTATAGATTAGTCTTACAGGCATGCCATGAATGCTGGAGACAGATTTTTGAGCACGCCTATGCTTATGTCGAGGGCAATAGAATTAATAATCTCTTGCAGAGACAGCCACTTCATTACGGCCTGTCAACCGCTTAAACCAGCAGTGACAATATCTAATTATATATTGATGTAAATAACTTAGCCACTTGTATATAGTAAAAGCGTAAAGATGAAGATGATGATTGGAAAAAGAATTTTCACCATTCAGCATCATCAATAGGCAACTCATCTGGCTTTTCAACAATATCCAAACCATTGACCACTACAAAGCGAAATCGTTTCTCTTCATGTATTACTAATTCAGGAAATCGTGTCCTCGTTTCGACTGAAGTTGCCAGTTCTCTTCTTCTGTACATACAAGTACCTATAGATATAAACACGGACAATCACACATATCAACTAATGCTCACAAGTAATCAACACTATCACTTTTGCAGAACATCAGAGCACATTCAAATACCTTTCTTAGGAAACTTCTTTGTTAATTTTCTATACAAGCCACATGCTGCTTCAAGAGCTACACCAATGGTTTTTTCCCTTATTCCATTCAATGAAGCAAGCCTCACATTTGCTTCACCGACTAATGTCTCATACAAATTTGCAATGTACATCAACCGTAAGGCAAAACTCGGATCACCTTCATATCGTGTATCATCCGACTTCCTCTTGACTTTATTATTATCCCGTCCTCCTGATTCCGTTTCATGATCACGCTTGTTCTCACAGAATTCAATTACATGGTGAGTAATAAAGTAGTCCAAGATGATTTGCAGAAATCTTCCACGTGCCGATTCGATTGGTGTAACATCTAAACCAAATCAAAACAATAGGAAAATAATAGCTAATCAGTCAAAATATCAATTTGCAAGAGTCAATCCAACACTGAGATAATCGTTATTACCTTCAATGTTTAACATATTATAAGCAGATCCTGAAGGTCCCTTGTTCTCCATGTTAGATCCACCTTCTTCAACTCCTTCATTGTGGATTTGCATAGAGTTTCTGTATGATTCGCGCATACAATCCTGAAAAGAGACAAAGTCCAAAGCCATTGATAACTCACAGGAACACAGCTCAAAGTTACACATAAACCCTAAAAGATTAAGACCAAATTTTACATACCGTAGAAGAGGAATCGCCGTCGTTATCCAAGCTATCGCCGTCACGACCGACGGTGCCTCCGATACCGACCGACGGTGTACCATCAACAGAATTGAGATCATGGAGAGAATTGCTGATGTAGGAATCAGCTGATTCTAAATTGTAATGCTGCACTCGAACCCTAGCTCCCATATCTTTCCACAGACAATCAAAAAACCCAAAATTCAAAATCAGAATCGATTGAATAACAATCAGCCATTTTCGATTACAGATTCAACTCATGAAGATGTAAAATAATCTAAAGATTGCATCTTGAGAGCTTTGAGTTTGCTCGACAAGTCGTTGCTCTGTAACTGAAGATTAACGGCTATACAAACCGTGACAAAAGAGAGAGAGAATCCGAGCCTGAATCCGTACCTGAGCTTATCGTATGGTTTAAGATCTCCGAACCTTGCTCTAAACTCCGTACCTGTTACCGAGCCACTCTGTCTCGGAAACTCTCACAAGTCCTTTGCTGCTAACTAAAGGAACTCTTACAAAATAAATAAATATTAATCACTGATTAATTTTGAGTTTTTATAAGAACTCGGATTAAAATATGCTAACCCAAACCCGATTTATATTTGAGCCGAATCCGACCAAACAAATAAAAAGTATCTGAGTAGGGATTAATTCAATAAACTAAAAATCCGAAAAACCGAAAACTCAACTTTGAACGGTTACTCAAATTGACAAAATTTACCGGAACTAAACGGAATAAAACCTATAATAATTATCCAAAAGCTTACAATTTTTTCAGCAACTTAATCCTCAAAATTTATAAATACAAATTCAATTTTTAACCTTCATGGAGATTTATATATAGTAGATTTTAAGCTCATTTGGTTAGTGAGTTCACAAAAAATTATTCAATGATTAATAAAAGAAAATACATATTGGGATAAAAGAAAAAGAAATATGTACACACAAAAAAATTGGGATTTTGATTGGTTCCTCAATGCAACAATACAAATATAAAGACAATGAAGAACCCTTAAACCCATCAGTAAGCTAATTACTTGATAATCTTCAAGTCTTTGCCATCTATTCCATAGTTTCAGAGCCTCAAAGTCTGCAACACAAAACTTCATTTTTATCACACTCAACTGACAGTTTGATCAAACCATATAATGTTCGATTTGTTTTCATACCATAGCTCTTGTCCATGAAAATTATATCCATGGATAAGCTTCTCCTCGGATTAGTCCTGTACCAAACAGGAAAACTGCACCCGCAACAGTTGTTTATGATGAATGAATTGGCTTATAGATTCCCACGAGAAGCTTAGGCTTATGATTCCATGCTCTGGTTTCTTCTCCATGTTCTTCAGAAGAAACAAGGTTTGGATCCGAATTTGAATCAGTCTGATAAGAGCAAAATGATTGCATCCTTCGAGTTCACATATTCGGGAGTGCATTAGCGTTTTCACTGGTTAAAAGCTGATGCTTCATCAAAAAACTCTGCAACTCTACGGCTTCGTTTATGCATCCAAGCTCATAGTGTTTCTTCAAGACACTAATACACAAAACCTCATCGGGGAGAATTCCTTCTCTGATCATTTCCTCAAGGAAGAATCTCGCTTTCTGCAACTGATTGCATTGCGATAATCCCCAGACTAATGAAGTGTAAGCAAGCAAATCAAGCTTCATACCAATCTCAGCCATTCTTTCATGTAAAGCCAAAGCCTCTTGGACATTCCCTTGCTTGAAGTTTCCATCCATTAACGAGGTGTATGCCATAATGTCTGGAACTAGACCTTCTTGAGCCATTTGTTCAAAAAGAGTTGTCCCGGCCTCCACTTGATTTTCTTTACACAAACCATCAATCATTGCTGTGTATATTGCGGCGTTAGCTTGTAGACCAAAGTCATTACTTATCCTCCCAAAATAATCAATAGCTTTAGAAACTAACTTGTTTTTGCACAATCCATCAATCAAAACGCAAAAGGTAACAACTGTGAACTCGATATCAAGTTCTAGCATTTCATCCAATAGATGCAATGCCTCAGTGGGGTTTCCCGACTTAAAGTAAGCATCTATTAACGTTGTGTAGATAAATGGATTTGCTTTGATTCCACATTCCTTCATTTCATTCATCACTACATTAGCTGCCTCAATCTTCTCTAGGCCACACAAACCCCAGATGAAAGTTCCATAGAGCAGCAAATCCGGTTTAATACCTCTCCCCTTCAATTCATTTAGAAGCTCTAACGCTCTATCCATGTTTTTCACCTTTACAAATCCATGAATTAGAGCATTGTAACTTGCAAGATTTGGAATTACACCGGCTGCACCCATTTTGCCAAAAAGTTCTTCAGCTTCTTTCATTCTCTCCGCATCACAAAGACCATCGATCAGTGCGGTGTAAGTAACAACATTCCATTCCACACCCACCTGCAACATCTCATCAGCCAGCCTGAAAGCATCTGAGAGATTTCCGATTTTACAATTGGCATCAATTAGGGAAGTATAGGTATACTCATTAGGCACAAGACCAACTCTTCTCATGTCAACATAAAACTTGATGGCTTGTTGCATCATACCTTCCTTACAAAACGCATCAACCAAGGTGCTGTAACTCACAACATTTGGTTTCAACTCATTTCGCTTCATCTCCCTATAAAACTCCAAACCTTTAGGCAATTTCCCAAATTTACAGAAGCAATTGATCAGTGCATTGTACGTTATAACATCAGGCTCACAGCTCATAGCCTTCATTTCCTCGAAAAAATATACTGTATCATCTAATCGACCAACCTTCCCATAACCATCAATCATAGAATTATATGTCACAGTGTCTGGCATTAAACCTTTAAATTTCATTTCGTCAAACAAGCCTCTTGCAGCTTCTATATTTCTTTCTTTACACATACAATCTATCATTATATTGTAAGTAAACACAGTCAGTTTCGCACCAGCACCAATCATGTCTTTAGAAAATCTCTTCAACTCATCTGTCTTCCCCAATTTCGAAAACCTGTGCAATAAACCATTGCAAGACCGAGTTTTTGGGAAAACCCTGAATCTCTTCATCTTAGAGAAACACTGGATAGCTTCCTCAAGCATTCCTAGATCAATTAGAACACTAAACAAAGCATCAAAAACTCCAAAACCAGGAACACACACATTCCTTGTAGACCATAGAACATCAAAAACATTGCAGTCAGCCTTCGACAAAACCACCTCTCTAAGGATACTATTAGCATCATAATACATTCTGGCACAAAACAGAATATGAGCTACTATACAGTATGATTCTACGGTATGCTTAAATCCAGTACGAGCCATTGACCATTTGAAGAATTTGAAAGCTAATTTCGGGTCTTCTTTCAGTTCAACAAGAACCTTTGGAACCCAAATGGGATTCAAAGTAGAATCAAACAACTTCTTAATTTGAGGATCATCCCATAGATCATTCTGCACAACCTTATGGATCCAATCTCTATTGAAACTTTCAGAATAGGTACAAGTACCGGTTTTGCTAACGAAAGGATACCGAATGATACAGAGAAAGCTAGTGAACAAAACGAAAGGGCACGAGATAAAGGAGGATTGAGAAGGAGGAAAACAGAGAGGTGCTCGAATTTGTGAGAGAGAAGAGGAACAAGGGCTTACATGGTAAGGGAATCTGCGATTAACTTGAAGAAAGTTGCGAAGAGAACAGAACATTTTCAGGAAAGCAAAAAAAATGAGCTTCATCGTTTAGCTCAGAGACATGGTATTCTACTATTCCTCGACTTAGTGAAGAAGACGAAGAAAGTAGGGTTTATGAACTCTGGGTTTTGTTGCTGTTGTTTTCCATCAAAGACTTCTCTTTCACCTGTTCTCTTGTTTGTAGTATATTAACTTTTATGGGCTTTAGCTATGGGCTCTATAAGCCGAGATCTCAAAAGCCCATAATTACTCATGTTATGCAAAGTGCAATATATCTAATCAAACACAATAATGGTGATAAAAAAGTGTTGAAGAAGAAATCAGAAATATGAGATTGTAATTGTACCAAGTGTTTCTTTTCTTTCTTCTACTGTTACAATATTAAGAAATCATAGAAAACAAAAAAATGGCGACTAGAACAGAAAACTCAGTGGCAAGCCAAAGAAGATAAAAACAACTTGCATTATTCGCCCATCGACTTCTCCGTTGAGATAAAAGGAGCAAAAACAACCTTTTGTGCAGACCTTTAGATCATATCTTTTCTTTTAAGACAACATCTCAACGGTCTTGTTCTCAATGTCTTCTTCAACCTCAGCTTCGCCTCCTGTTGCTTCTTCTTCTCCTTCCTCTGCAGTGTAAGCTACTTCTTCGCCTTCTGCGTTTTCACCTTCGTCATATACGTAATCTCCCTCTTCTTCATATCCTTCTTCGTAATAATACTCTCCATTTTCATCGCCTTCATAAGCTTGCACCTCTTCATTTCCTTCATACACTTCCTCCCCAACGATTTCTTCTTCCTCAATGATCGTTCCTTCTTCTACTTCGGCTTCGTGGGTTGGTTTGGGTTCAGCAACAACCTCGGTTTTCTCTTCTGTTATGAGTTTGGTCTCATCTCCAACTTCCGTTTTCGATATGGCCTCGTCCTTGTTGTTGCTGCTGCTACCACCAGCTGCAGCCGCTCTTTTTCTCTTGAGAATCTCACTAAAAGGCAATGGAGCTGCAAATGAATTTCCTGATCGCTTATGACTATGATGATCCTCCTCCAAGCTTTTCCTCTTCCCAAGTGATGGCTCTGTCGTACTTTCCTCCTTTTTGCTGGTTTTAGAATCTGCAATGCTTTTAGGAGCTGATTTTCTTTCGTCTTCCATTTCTCTTCTTCTCGCCCATGGAGCTCGAAGACCTCTTTCCTGATTGTTTTCGTCTAACCTACCCTTAATTCTATCTCGAAGTCTACCCTGAGATGATAACTCGCTTCTGTCCCTTCCTCTCTCACTTCTCGTGTCAAGATGGTGACCCTCGTCTCCATTGCTTCTCTCACGGAGCTTAATTCTACCCTGAAGACGACTACTGCTAATGGAGCTTTCCCTCAGTGTATCCCTACGAGAGTCTCTATATCCTCTTTCCACCGAAGGTTCGGCAGCAGCATAGTCGTGGCTTCCTACTGATCTCACCCCATTGACTTTTCTCTGTTTAGCCAAACGATATCTCAGATCCGATCCCAGCATGTTCTCTGGTCTCTCATCTTCTGCATAAACCCTTCTTTCTGAACGATCTCTCTCTGAAGAAACTCGACGGTGGCCCCATGCATACCTGTCTTCCCTCTGATCATATGAATCAAAACGCTGATCACGGAATGCTTCACTATCACCATCAGCAATTGCACTAAAATCAGGGTCATACTCATTCACAGCATTCCCTCCCTCCTGACTTCTTCGCCCAAATCGATCTTCAACATTGTAATACTCAGAATCTCTAGCCTCATTATCCACAAGAACATCAAACCCAGGAGACGACTCTCTCAAGACGTCATCTGCATTGTTCCCATTGTGGAAACTACTATTATCATCCAATCCATATTTCTGAAAGGAATGAGTCGAATGGCCTCTTTCAGCAAAAGGAGGAACTCCTGTACTCTTTTTTTGCATAACAGGCTCATATCCCACCTGTTTTGAAATATATCCCTCTGGGCCTCTACTATCCCTTAGGCCGGCAGATGTGACTCTTGGTGGAGGCACTATATCAACATGTGCTTTAACCGCCGTTGAGAGGTTAGCATCAGGAAATTTCTTCTCCCCAGTGTTATTTTCAACTGGCTTTTTGGAAAACTGAGGACCACTGGCAGGCTTAGCTTCTACAGGATGCTGCTTTTTATACGCAGCAGGATTTGGTGTGTGCAAGAATGAACACAAATCTCCTTTCGCACACATGCCCTTTTGAAAGAATACACATGGAACCGGCTGCTTTGCAACACCAGGATGCGCAGTTGCATGCGATGGCTGTACAGGACCGGCAGGGGCACCTCCCTGATTTCCCAACAACCCCTCCAAAGGCTGTAAGATAAACAACACACAACATAAGCAAATTTGATAATACACGTTTAAGCTCAAGCAAAGACTCGTATTGAGGAAGAAAGTAAACTCACAGGATGCCTAAAGCCACATTTGGGATTCATGCAATTTCCATTCAACCAATAATAGCAATCCCTTGGGTTGACACGCGCATACTCACTGTGGCGATACTCACACTCAGCTCCCTGTTGAGGAAAAAAGAGAACAGAAACCATAAGAATCCCTGCAGCTGATCGTACTAGTTGCAGAAAGGATAAACATAGACTGAGAAAACTTAGCACTATAACAAGACATATGGGAAAGATCAGATTATACACATTGAGCAAAAATCTTTTTAACAGAAGATGGATATTACTTTATAAAACCTACCTAATAAAGCTTTCTCTATGTAATTTTTAATCTAGCTAACGCGTAATCCAAAGAAAGAAGAATACCTGGATTCATGAAGTTCGAAAAATCACTAGATCTAAATGTTGCACCAAAATTAAGCAGAAACAGAAAGTAAACTGTGTATACATAGCTTCAAGGGACAAAGAATACACAAAGAAACACGAAATCGGGTGAAGAAACTTGAGATCCCAAATCCAACCCTAAATAAGTAAGATCTAAAGAACAGAAAAAAATAAATCAAATACCTTCTTGCAGGTTAAAGGAGATGCGAGAAAGTAAACGCAATCGGTGTTCCACTTCAAAGCTTCTTCTTCAGCAGATGCAATAGGCTCTGACTGCTTCTGCTGCTGTTGCGGTTGAGTCGCAGGCGCAAACATTATGATTCTAAATTTCTAAATCTGTTTCTATTAGATCACAAGGTTTCAGATCGAAACCCTAAAATAGCGTGAAAATCACCGATCAAAGATCTGTGGAAGAAGAAAACGAGCCGCCACAAAGTGCGAACCAGAGAACAACTACGACTGTGTTTATGCCCTTTAAAGCTAAGCCTAAAAGTTTTTTTTTCTTTTGCGATGGGAAAAATATCAACAGATGAAGTTCGGTTAGTATTGTTTATCAATCAAATCTTGACACCTGGCAGTGTCTTATTGGTTCATCAATTAGCCAAATGGTTTAACCTTTTCTCTAAGCCTTGATATTATACTTCTGGTGGAAGCAGCGACTTTGGAATCTTGTGACGCAGACAGTGATAAGGTTTGGCTAAACCGACCTATAATCAAAACCGATTCTGAACCAACAAATTTATAAACCGATTGAATCAACAAATTTACAAACTGATTGATCCCTTTTTACCTGAATCAAACCAAAGTTGTATCAAAATCAAGGTTTTGCTAAACCAATTACATTGGTTTTCAAATCGGTACAGAATATTGAACCGAGCAATTCGATTAAACCATACCCTTTCTGAAAACCGAAATTACATGATCTAAGAAAGTAATTTTACAAAGCTTTTATTATACAAAATGGATATAAGAGAATGAGTTCATGAAAATTAACAATACCAAAAAAGGTTTAAATTTTATGTATTTAAGGACAAAAGCTAAAGCAAGAGAACAACAATAGAGGTACTTTTCCTGTTCTTCGAATTTGTTCAGCTTGTTTCTCTGTTTTAGCTGCTTGACGATCCTTCTTTGCTTCAGCAGCTGCACGCTTCTTCTCTGCTTTATGCTCAATAGCAGCTAGTTTCTTCATCAATTGTTCTTGTGCTCGTCCCTTAATCCTCTCAACTTCCACCTACAATAACAAGAATTCCACCATCATCACTCAGGTTTATCTAAGTTTGTTCAGTCAAGTTATTTGAGTAGCTATGTTAAGTTTTCAAGCTACTCTACCTCGGTTTTCTTCATCTTGGCTTCGGATTTCGCTTTCTGATGATTCTCCCATGCTTGAATCTTCATCTCTTCACGTCTGAACCTGGAGATTACAAAACTCATTTTAAGCTTTACAGTTTCCAGGAGAACTATGACAAACAATGCAATTTTGAGTACCTAGCCATGTGCTTAGCTTTTTCAGCTTCCTCCCAAGCAGAAGCACGAGCTTCAGAAACACTTTTAGAAGTTTGTAGAGTAGCTTTGGTCTTTAGTGATGTTGAAGCGTCTTTGTCTTCATCCTCTTTACTAGCCCAAGCAGCAATATTCAATTTACCAAGTTGAGTACCTAACACCATTATCTCTCTTCTAGTTTTCATTTGGAGCTCTTTCTCTGACAGTTCTTTGTCAGTCATAGAAGATGCAGATACTTGTCTTCCGGGACTTGTAGGTACAGAAGATATAGGACTCCTGCTTGGCGTTGTTGCCCTAATCGGCGTCCCATTTCTAGATGGTTCTTGGCTCGCTATTGGAGTCATTTCGGTTCCCATGTCTCTCATCGATACAGATCTTGCTGTTGAAGGGGGTTGAGCAAATGCAGTTGCTATTGATGAATCATGTCGACTGAGATTAACTGCAAGAAAGCAAGTAAGGTTTAGATTTAGAAGATAAATAGAGCTTACAATAAGAACAAATCAAAGAGACAGTCAAGACCACCTTCAGTAGCTGATTCTACAATAGAGTTGTCAACCATAAGAACCGGCTTCACATATGAATCAGCAGCTGTGTATGAATCAACTTCCCAGCTAACAAACTTCTGTCCTATGTCTTTTTTCATTTGGCTAACATCTATTCGCTTAGTATCAGGCTCTTCAACCGCAAAAGCCCCCAATCTTTGATCAGCAACTTCAACAATCTTCATAGAAGACTGGCGACCAAAGCTAGGCCCTTTCTTAGACACCTGAATCTGTCCAGTCTTAGGTCGATTGCCTGTTGGACTAGCGATCCATTTCTGAGCATCATCCCATTTAGATGGAGCTGGTTTAGAGAATGATCTAATAGGCATTCTTGGAGGAACTTTTTCCTTTTCTGTCTTTTGAAACTCAAACACAGATGATGCAGAAACAGTTTTGATTTCATTCCCATTATCATAATCAAGAGTAGGATACTCTTGAAGACCTAAGCTAATAGAAGAAGATTGGTCTCGGACTCTAGCCATCCCTGAAGTAGAACAATCAGTAATCTCACTCACAACATCAACGTCTTTGCAATCATCTAGTTGAAGACAACAAAAACAAAGCTTGAGTTAAAGACCAGTTCGACTTAAAGAATACTATAAAAAACCAAACTTTTGGATTCCATTAAGCAAATGAAGACAAAAGTGTTTTTAAAAAGGGTATTAAGAAATGATTTAAGGGGCTCCACCATAAACCCTAGATTAAGAAAGTGTACCAAGGTCATCAATTTGATTTGACCCAGATCTCATTGTAGGATAAGATTCTTCTTCTTCTTTCTTCTTTCTATCAACACCCAGAAGAAGCATACTCCTTAACTTTCCCGGAGAAAATCCACCGCCGCTTGTAACCTAAAATACAATCTCACCAGTGAAAAATGAGTCCTTTATATAAACTAAGAAACTCAGTGAAGCAGAGATTTTTCACCATGAAGTGATTTGAAAACGACACAATCCGAAGGAAATCAAAAAGAGTCCATTTGAAGTCGAAAAAGGCCAAATCTAACTTTCTATTTCCCTAAATTTAAGCAAAACCCTGTTTTGGGAAAGCGTGAAAATGAAACATTTTTTTCCAGGAAAATCTCACCTGGGTCTTTCCGATTCGTTCGTAATCCATCAAATCCTTCACTTCACTTTAACTTCAATCTTTAGACCAAAACTCCTAAAAAGAGTGTAAGAAATTAGACAAAAAAAGGAGAGAAAACTAGTAATGTAATAGATGATTCAGAAGCATTATTTGAATGGAAGAGTACAGTGATAGAACTTGGAAGGTTGTGAAAGTACAGTGACTGATATACACTGTCTCTTACTCAAAGCTTCTCTCTTTTTTATTTTAATATTGAGCTGACATCAAAAAAAGAGACATTCACAGTGATGGAGTCTTTAATTGAAGCAAACTATGTACTCTCTGCCCAAAAGAAATTAAAAACAACTCTATATTGTTATGTCATCATCAATAATCTTGATCTTAAGTTCACAAATCCTACATAATTCTTCATTCATGTCCAAAATTACTTGTTGAAAATAACGTAGGAGTTGCTATTTAGATCCTAATTTTAAGACATAAAACTACGAGTCATATGTCTGTCTATGTATAGACAGTATATTTTAATATTTGGAAACAAAAAAAAGTTATGTATTAATACAAATATTTGAAACCAATAACAACAAAGTGAAAATGTTTGTATAAATACTAACTCAATTTTGCAAGAATCACAACTTTAATCATATTCGAAGTGGTAACTGCATCAAACTGCTCGCAGATAGTATTTCAAAAAATTATTTTGCGGCTTTGTTTCTACAATTATCTTTCGTTTTTTAAACTACAAAGTTGATCTTTTTGTCATTAGTGTTACAAAGTTTTTTAGGGATTTATAGTTTGTAAATTTTTTGTTATCTAGTAATTATAGTAAATCATTGACACAAAAAAAAATCAATATTTTTGAAAAACTAATTCAATTTCTTGAAACTCAACAATTTAAATTGGTAAAAAGACAATCATTTTTAAAGCTAAGATTTGTAAGTCATATATTTGTTGTCTTCTTCATGAAATATTATTTCTTGATTAGAAGAAGTATATATAATGGTGGTCGGGCCTCCACAGGATGCTGTTTTAGAAGGCCCATAAGTGAGGCCATAACTATTTTGACGGTCAAAGAAAATTGAATTCCACTTGACCAAGATGATATCATGGCAGCTATTGTACTCTCTAATGTCCAACACAACACACCATTGCCAAGTCTTTAACTAATCATGCCAACTAAAAAAAATTAAATTATCATTTACAAATCCAGTTTTCCAATTTCTTATTTGATCAAGTAAACATTATATGCTAAAAAAATTTATATTTTACTTAAGAGTTTTATATAAATTTTTTTTTTAACTCATTGTTTTTTTTTTGCAGTTTTGTATTTTATTTCTAAAATAATAAATCAAACCATATCAAGTATTTTTATGATTTAGATGATCCACCTAATGTTGTTGACATTAAATACAACTTTTTTACTATATATAAATGATTAAAAAGTATTTTAAAACGTAAATCGTGTATTATAGATCAATGTTTATTGATTTAATTGTCAAAAATAAAACCATAAAAATCAAAATAATACAATTGAATTTAAAATTTTTTTATATAGTAAGACCATTAAAACCATTAAAATTTTGTATAAAAAGGTTTATCGTTAGAAGCCAGCTTGGATTATTATACGAAAATATATTTAGGGTATTATTATACGAAATTTTAAAATTTGTTACCAAAATATATGATTTTTTTCCCCATCGATTTAATAAATTATTTCTTATTTTAAAAATGAAAAATGAAATGTTTTATTTTATATATTTTAAAACATAAAAAACACCAATGGGAAATTTTGTTTGTCCAAAACTTTTACTATAATAGATAGTGTGAAAAGGTGTTCTTTTACTTTTGCTTATCAAGGTAGATTAATTAAATTTTAATTACCATAAATGTCATAATCAGATTCACTTTTGTTTTCACTTTGATTACATAAAAGCAAAACATTTATGGATCAGCCAGCTTGGATTTTGCTCTTTATCCACATGTGCCACGTGTACCAGCGTGTCAGTCAACATTCAACAAATACTTCAATCTCCCGGCGTTAATTACCGGTTATCACCGGTTCTCGTTAAGTTATTTAATTAATTATTTTATTTTCCCGGTTAAACTCTCTCTTCTCCGACAGCGGCCGCTTCTTTTTTTAATTTCGGGCAAAAAAAAATCAAAAAAAGAGGTGATTTTGATCGAGTTCTCTCATTATGTGTATACGAAAAGAAGATCGAGAAGGAATCTGAATCGTTAGATGAGAATCGGTGGTGTGGAGATTATGCAATATGCGTCGGAGATGATGATGTCATCTTCGTCTTCTTCGGCGGTTGAAGCGTTGAATCTTAAGGAAGCTTCGAATTTGTGGTCGGACATTAATGAGTCTCCGATTTGGCAAGATCGTATATTCCATTGCCTTTCTGTTCTTTACGGAATCGTTTCTGTCGTTGCAGTTGTATGTTTGCTCTTGACTTATAGCTCTTGATTTTGAGATTATCGCTCAGGGATTTGATTTTGAGAGGAATTGGTGTGACATGTGCTGAGATTAATCTTTGATTTTGGTTAGATTCAACTTGTGAGAATACAATTTAGAGTTCCAGAATATGGCTGGACGACGCAGAAAGTCTTCCACTTTCTTAATTTCGTGGTGACGGGAGGTTGGTGTTGTTCTGAATTTGTGATTTTGTGTGTTCTTCTCTGTGTATTGCTTGTTGATTGATTGATTTTGCTCATCTTCTTCTATCTCGTAGTGCGGGCTGTGGTGTTTGTCTTCAGACGAGATGTGCAGTTCATGCAACCAGAGGTCAGGGATCTTCACTTAGATCTTCATTAATATTGTAATTGTAACCTTTTGACGAATTTATGTCAACCTTCTAAATTTGCAATCTTTCTGGTTATATTTTTGTAGATTCTGCAACATATTTTGCTTGATATTCCAAGTCTTGCTTACTTCACTACTTATGCTCTTTTAGTTCTCTTCTGGGCAGAAATCTACTATCAGGTAAATTCTGATTTGTGTATGGTTTGCTTTTGTTTCTGGTTGTTTAGTTTTGATATTTACTAGCCACTCTTTTGACAG